>OY755181.1:4853235-5230543 GCA_963576735.1 Bedellia somnulentella | reverse complement strand
GTATTTTTTCTATTGTGCGCCGCGGACTCACCGGACTGTCGAGTGCTCGTCGGACGACAAACACGTTTATTGTCTTAGTATTAAAACGCGAGGCGAAGATATGATTACTTTTATTTTTACAAATATACAATATGTCACGTAACAGTTTTTATTAGGAAAATAATGACACCTTGTATCTCGAGTTACGGCGATGCGGGAGAGCCGGAGGGGCCCGCTCCTCGGAATGGCTATCGGGGTCGCATCACGTCGACGCCTTATTGTATAAAAATTGTGTGTAAAGTGCAACATTTAGTTTTTCGTTGCGAGCTCAGGAAGTGTTTATTTATTTTTGTAATACTATTTTTAGTGACGTTTGTAACTTGTTTGGTACGTTTTGAGCTTCCCTCTAGTCCGAGTTGTTTGAACGTTTGGGAAAATATTCTCATTAGTTTAAGTGACTTCCAATGGCAGCTTTGTCAAATATTGTATTGATTTATATTGTTTAACTTAACGAGAGAAGGTTGCTGATAAACCTTATTTCTTATAAATCGAGCGATCAGACTTTTTGCTCGAGCTTGATGCATGTCGTCGTTTATGTTGCACTTTACGATTAACATTTTTCTCTGAACAAATAGACACATCTATTAAAAATTATTAATATTACGATTGATTGATCGCTGGTTACTATATTAATTATGCTTTAACATCGTCATCAATCATCGATATGTCATCCGTGAGGAATACAATCGTTTTACTGGAATGTGAACTAAAACGAAACACCGGAATTGGTATAAACTTGTGATTGATACAATGTTGATTGAATTTAGGATGTAAATTGGTACTAGAACCATATGTACCCCTAGAACAGTGCCCCTAGGTGTACAAATGGCACTGGCTATGTCTTGACGGTACTCAAAGTATTTATCCCATATTCTAAATTATTTGTACTGTAACATATTTTTTTTCGGATATTACAATGAATTGTCACGTTAATGGAAAGGGGATACTATTAAGCAATTTTATTAAAATGCCTTAATCAGACATGCCAGTGCCAAATGGTGCTAGTCCTCTTAATATAAAGGTAGTTTCAGGGGACTACTGAAAAGTGAAAAATAATTTGTACTTGTACACGCTATTGAATAAAAAAATAAACGTTTATATTTCTTTTCTTTTTTTCTACCTTTAAATGCTGAACCCTAAAACTTGCCAAACCAAGAGACTGGTTGGTGAATTGCTTTAAAATTATTCCCATTAGGTCAGCTGGATCCATTTGACGTAACTGGAATAAAGATTCGACAATCTACTCGAAAAAGAAAAGATTACATTGATTAACTTATAGTATTATTTTCATTAATTTAGTACATTTCTTAAAAGTTGGAGGGTATGCGTACATTTGTCGGATTAACCTTATTTAGGTTACATGGGTTGATGACCCATGACATAGGGTTGATGACCCATAACACTGGGTAGAAAAACAAAATTTCAAGAAAGTAGCGACGGCGATACAAATTCTATTTAATTTTGTATACAGCCACATGCCACGAAGGTAGCTTTCATAATGTACACATAAAGGTGTATCGGAGTTTATAATTTAAGAGCCAGTATTGAGCAGTCTTTCTCGGTGTTTTAGCTAAGTTCACAGCATAGTGAAAGGTAATTATACCTAAAGTAGGTCCACATTAATACTGGGTTTATACTTACTGCGGTTTTATATTTTAGATACCATACGTTTTTACCTGTTGCAGAGAAGGGTTGCATTGAGCGTGCCCAAAGGATGCTTTCAACTAGGGAAACAGATAATTATCGATAAGCTTATGAGAGCTGGTAAAGGGCTAGTGACTTCTTGGCTAGTCCTCCGTTTCCAAGTAATTGGTGTAGAGCGGTGATGGTGCAAAAGGAAAGGATCACGCCAAGAAGCAAAAAACTATCGTGGTATTAGCCTAATCAGTTTTTGGGTATAATGTTTGTAAAGGGGTCAAGTCATCTCCTTATGGTGCATCAAGGTGATGTCCAAGTTGGGTTTGGGGACCCCATTATACATGCATTGAAGTCGGTCTAATAGGATTTCAGTGTAAGAGTAAACTACGCACGCAAACACAGACTGGTTCAGATACTCGAGGGTTCTTCGACAGGGTTTTCAAGCTTCTCCGTAGCTCTTCAATGAGAAAGTGTATTGTGCGAAAGTGGTTATGAACTGAGAATGAATGAGTGCTTCATTAAACGCCTCTTATATACGATGACTTATCAACTGTGTATGAAGGGCAAGAGATGGTGAATATTGCATTTACGTCTCTTGTAAGAAAAGGATTTAGGATTGATAAAACCAATAGTATTGAGACAGAGGATTGTGAGATTTTAATACGACTAGTAGAACAAATTGGTGTATTTGGGAAGTTTGTTTTCAAAAATGACTCGCGAAAAACAATCACGCAGAAATATATGTTATGTCGTATAAAAAAATAAGATACTCGTAGCTCAGTGGTTAGGACATACGCTTATCATACAGAGAGGCGTACTCGGTTCGATCCTCGAGTTGGGCCTACATCCAATGCGGTTTTTCTGATGCCATATGTATATAGGTTAGGTTGCTAATAGGGATACATCGTGAGGAAAGGTTGTACTTGGTCATGTGACAGTGTATTCGTACAGAATGGCGATAGACTTGCCCCCTACCATGTGATTCCTGTCCAAGCAAAACATGGGTACTATTTACAATATAGTATTCTTTAGTTACAACCGACAATGTCACGTGATGTGCAGAAGTATTAGTACCTCTGCCAACCCCTTCGAGGATACACGGCGTGAACGTTTGTGTAATCATGTAAAATGTAAATGATTGTGTGACTGTGATTCGTGACCGAGTACGTGTGAAAGGTGAAGGAATGTTAATGTGGTTTGTGCTTATATAGGGGATGGATAAGATTAATGTAGCGAAGGGGATATATAGAGCCAATATGGATGCTATTGTAAGGAGAGGTCGGTCGCGAAAGACGTTTGAAGATCAAATTGATAATGTTTTTACAACAGCGTCTGAAATGAGAAGAATAAAAGAGCAAATATGAGAAGTAAAATAAATGTCAGGAAAGCAATTAAAATTGTCAGGATCTTGCAATGTGGCGATCAAAATCCTATCCCACTGGGAATAATGGTTGTGAGTATAGATAAGTAATTATGCATTCAACTCTTGGGCACGCTTCCTGGAAATTATAGGTCCCAATCACGTCTACGGCAGATATACCTAGCATTAATGTGGACGCTACTAAATCGTAAGTTCGTCAAACGCTGGCTCTTAAAATAATATTGGAATGTAAAATGGCAGAAATGTAATATAGTTCCAAACTTTTCAAGTGCGATATCGTGGTGTTTTTTGAATAAACCGGACTAGATGGTTGCGTTTGATACATGCATTTTCAGCATTTGTTTATTTTTTGGCGTGATTTGAGTTTGCAACTACAAATGAAACTCGTGTTTTTAAATTTATATAATATATATTAGTTTCTTGTGAAATTACATGAAATCAATTCCACCATTCGGATTTAGCAATATCTGTGGTTCGACCATGAATTTAAATTATGTTCCTCTTCTGTAAAAAAAATATGAGGATTGATTTAGATCAAGGATTTAAGCTGTTGGGTGATGAGGAAACTCATATCGTCTCTCATTCTTTATATAATCATGTTATTTTAATATGTAAAATTATTGCAAATGGTTGATCGAATTTCCGACTAGGCCTGGGAAGGCTTTCAATTGAATAAAGGCGTCGTCTAGTCACTACATACAAGAGTATCAAATATATTCTTGATACAAGAAACACCAACTTGGTAAAATTATAGGTATATAAAGATATTTTTTCTTTAAAAATGACAATCTTATTAAGAATTACTCTAGTTTTTAAAAAATAACATTTATACATCACTAGAAGTTATAATTTGGACGACAGGTTCCAGTGGAATATACGGTAATGAAGAATACTAAGCTAAAACCTATTAATACAACTAGGAAGTAAGATTTTGACTTAACTAATATGTAAAACATCAGTCAGTACTTTACAAATTTTGATATGCATTATTGCCGGGGCATATTGGGGCTCATCGAATTATGAATATTTGTTCATCACATATGCAATGGGCACAATTATTATATTTGTACTATGTACATCTGTGTCCATGAAAATTTGGCTTATTTAATATAGAAACTATAAATATATATCTTATGATATCGTTCGTTTAGAATATAAACCCAACATTTCATGTTTTTTTTAATAACTGAGTACCTATACAATTGAAAGTACAACATTCATCTTATGTTTAAGAAATATATTTTTCGTTCTTTATAATTAGCCATTCAAGGGTAGGGGCAGCAGACCAAATATAATTCTTATCCTCCAGACTTATTAACAAACATAGTACTTCTAGTTTCTGCACAGACAGGGACCGGACGAGCGGCTACATTTAAAACCCATAAAAGAGGAACCCAATTCAAAGACTGTTCCTTTTAGCTTATGTGAGAGAAACCCTTTCGAAAGGGTATAGGAAACCTTTTTCAACTTTGCTGTGTGTGGCCTTGGTTTGGTTTGTGGCTTAGAATAGCTGACCCATTTTTCCGGCGGGAGTTGTAAGGCGACTCTTGGTTTTGGGACTTGTTAGGTGAAATTTTGGTGAATTGTAGAGACCCATCACCAGCCATTCTTTTTTGAGATTTATTTCCGGAATATATAGCTGACTTCCTGGTTCAAGGTTATTGATGGATTTGTGGACACGTGTATCGATTACACCTATTTATTAATTAAGAAATTTATTCGTTAAGGCGAGAATAGTGTTTTTTGCCTAGCTACTTCATGTATTTTACTTAGAACAGCCAACTGAAGAGAGAGAGAGAGAGCGGTATGTATAAAGGATTTACACATTAACACTATATTTTTTCAAATATATCTTTTACATTACAGAAAATCATTTTTCACAGACAAACAAACACAACAGGTCACATTTGCTGTATTGCTCGCTTCACAGTCCCTTTTACACACTGCTAGTGCAGTTTACAAATAATCATGGATTACAAATTAAATTATATTATCTGTGATATTACAAAAACAAGAAAGTACAATATATTCAAACGAAGGTGCCGAGCGTCCCCTTGTTCCCGGCAACAATGAGATGATGGCATTAGAGTAGGCGATGCGTGTCTCTTCGGTCCCGGGACTCGCACTCGAAGTCCGAGTCCGAGTCGGAGCGGTCGGACTCGGACCGGCAGCAGTCGGACCAGTGCTCGAACTGCTCCTTGTGGTGCTCCAGCTGCATCAGCGACGGGAATAGGCTGTCACATGATGTGCAACTGTAAACGATACCCAACGTCATTGAGACATTCGAAACTACACGTACATGCTCAAAACTCAAATATTCACGCCGTATATCCTCGCAGGGATAGCAGAGGTACTACAACTTCTTAACAGCACATGGTGTTCGATAAGCCCCTCTTCGATCATTTCGCTAAGTTCGATATTTTCCCCCTAAATTAACCACCATGATAAATTGATTAAAATGACTCTGGATTTACACCAACGCCTCTGGGCATGATGGGCGGTTGTTCTGCCCACTAGGCTATCACGGTTGTTGCATCTCAATAACGTTGAAAAGAAACAAAATGATACAGCGGAGTAAACACGAGCTTTTTGTAAGACGCTAAAAAGCAAGAAGTTTTTGACGGAGGGCCTAGAATACCGTATCTTTATCTCATAACGTCAATATAGCGAGCAAGAGGTAGAGGTGCATATTTATTTGATAGCCCGAGGAAGTTATTTATACAAAATACTATCGCAGCATCAGACTTCTCAGTATCAAAACTAAATGCTGCGATAAAAAATGGGATGGGATGGGCAAGGTTAGAAAATGGTTATGGTATTTATGGATTAATTATAGCGTGATTGACCCCTGCTAACATTAATGACAGAAAATCACGGTAATTACCCAAAATGTCGTTTCTTCTGTTGATGATCTGCGAGCTGCCGTCGGCTTGGGAACGATCGGTCGCACACGTTGCACGTTAGCGCCTCGTCTGAAACGTTACGTTTGAATGTATAAGAACGGGGAAAGGAAAAACATTTTATTCATCTTTGATATTATTGTGAGCAGTCATGAAGTTTAATATGTGTTCCTAATTTCACAAGATTGTAACGATGTAAGGGAAAACATCATAAGGAAACGCACACGGGTGACTTATATATGTTTGGCCATGTGACAGTATATACTCATGCAAAGCGGCAGAATAGTTTTGTCCCCTCTACGTGATATTTAGAAGAAATAACACTTTTGCAACCCCTTCGGATCCACATGGGTGGCGGCGCGGCGTAAAGGCTAACTATGTGTGTCTGAAACCATTGCTTAAAGGGTCGGGCATCGGTAAGTAAGTAAGTTATCTTTCCTGATTTACGTAGCTAGAAGTCGTTAAATTTATTTTTATAATAAAACTTATGCAAATTCGTTTTGACTCTACCTAACAATCTGTGGAACGATAGTTAAATCAACTATTGATAAGACGTTTACATATCTGGGGTTCGATCATATATACCAAAGATACACCAACAAAGCACGAAAAATGCCCGGTAAAACAGTGCTTTTTTATATGGTAAGCACTGTTTCACTTGCAGTCGCATGCTAGATCTTGCAATAAAATGCGGTAAGGTCGATAAATTGTAGAAAAATAAATATTTAATTGTCAAACAGTCTTGTCATTCGCACGGTCCACTTTTGTGCGTTGAATTTGTATGGAGTGCGGCATCATTGGTATATATATGATCGAAGTATCTGGGCGTTAAATAACCATTAAAAATAATTACAGATCCACAAACTTTTCTTGGCCAGTAAGGGCGTCTCTGTCATCGATATTAGTATTGCCAGTAAATAAAAATTAACCATTATAAGGGAAATAATTTTACATCATACAGGCTAATTTATTTATGTATTGAAATGTCTTAATAAAACAATTTATATAATATTAATTTAATTAATAACTATTATTGTAAGTAAACATGTTCGTTTTAAAATAAGCTAATTATATTTATTTATTTTTCCCCTGGTCTTGTATGTCTACCCAAATAACTGTGTATCCTGAATTAGCTGATCTCACCTTCCAAATGTTATCTGGAAGAGATCGCTTTCAGCGATAACACTGCAAATTGTACTTCTCTGCAAACTGATTTATTATTTTACACTCAAGGATTTGTTATTTGTGACACTCAGAGTTAAATAAAGTGGGTAACTACATAAACTCATTTTTTTAATCCTGTAAATCAGAGGCTTACCTTGTCGTGTACTGTCTTTTACATTTCACATTCACACATAGATCCCCTATAAATGAGGCACAGAAAAAATAATTATAAACTTCAGATATCGTTTGGGTCATTCATTTTGCTGGGTCAGTGAATTTATGGGCACTTTTTTATTCAGCCTTGTATTTTTATATATATGTCAGACAGTTTGGTACATCCCTGCATTAGAATTAGAACCCACGCATCAGTGTATACGAAGTGAAATCTTATCCCGTAACCCGCACCGCTATAGTCATGTGCGCACAACTTTTCGGACGGTGTTAGCTTACTTAGATAATTTAACAAAATAAATAATAATTTTCATATTGAATACTGGAAATAAAAGCGTTCATATAATCATCATATAAATAATTGTCTTGATCAAAAGTTTCCACTACAAAAATATAAATGAAAGTGATAATTTATTATATACGTAGGTCACCCTATAAGTTTTATTTAGTTGAGAGCTAACTGACAATGACAGGCTGAAATTTGAAAATGGCGACAGTAGTACCAGTAGTCGCCGCCGGCCAAGAAAAGTTTGTGGATCTGTAAGTACCGTCACAGTTTGGTCCTTGGGCCATTATAGTGATGTTAGCTTCGACAGTTGACGGATTGTAATGTGACAAATATCTACTAGTGAAATAGGGGCCCGGCTCACCAGGCTGTATAGTATTACGTGATATCAAAAAAGTTTAAATATTCACAGATTACCTTTAGGTAATTAAATCAATTATCAGGCGATGCGGTTGGAGACCCATCACTTATAAACTTTACAATATTTTACCTACTCAACTTTCGATTGGCTGAGGAATTTCTTATTCTAAAGATTTGACTACCCCTTTTGGGATTGATACCCGTCAGTATATGTAGGTATATGTATTAATTTGTCAAAGCCCCTTAGTCCCATGTAAGACATGCAACTTATTTGTTGGCCTCAATTGTTTGACATACTCTTGACGATGTTATGGAAGAATAAATAATTAATTATTGGTTAATTAAATGAAAATAAAGATTTGATATGATTTATTGAATATGTACACAATTAATAGTTACACGAAATATGAAAATTGACTAAAATATGAAAACAAGCTCCCATTTATTTTGTTTTCTTTAAGTTCACAGAACTTTAAAAAGTTCTTTATTTATTTTCAACCTGCAGTTTATGCTTATAAATGAAAACTTGTTTTACTAATCACAAATCTTATAATTTTAATCGCACCGTATTTGAGCGTAATCAACGTTTTGGCAATAAGCATTAATCATTCTTTCGAAACATAGAAAATACATTAGATTAAATTTAACATTGTGTAAAATATGTACGAGTATTGTTCTACAAATGTTCATAATATACGGCCATTTCATAAAAACGTACAGGAATCATTGCCGCGATTTACATGAATTGATTCTATAAGTACTCAGTTGCCTTTTCAGGCAATTTTGCTCAAACCAACTTAAACCAAAACCAATTTCCCATAGATGGTCGCACTATATATTTATTTATGAAATACTGTACAGATCTGTTGAATTAAGTATGAAAGTTACATGAAGTTCCCTTTTGTGGTATTTAGTATTATTTTTAAATATTGTCTGTCTGTTCCTGCTAATCTCTGAAATGACTAGCCAATTTTGACTGAACTTCACTGGCAGATAGCTGATGTAGTGAGAGGTTAGGTTAATGTGCCAAGACAGGTGGTCCGCTAATGGGAAATATAGTTGCATGCAGGGCCACACAAGACATTCCGGAAAACATATGAAACAAACCAATATACACCCATAACTTCCTTCAAAAAGGTCTTTTAATGGTAGTTTTTAATTGGAATGAACAAATTATATAGAAATATATAAATACTTTAAGCATACAAGGCACTCTTTAGATAACTTATGGTAAAAAACATATATTATAAAGCTAAGAACCAATATTCATTAATTAAATCAATTTCCAGACTAATTTAATATAATGCCATAATTAGAGGTAACATTACATTCAGAGTTTTGATTTCTGATATCCTATTTCATTGTAAGTTATTATTTTCGCTATTCTGTTGAACTGGTATTGAAATTTGTGATATGTAAACTTTTAAATCTTTCTTTAAGTAACAAACAGGTTAATATCCATACTTAGCCCATGATCACTACTGATGAAGATTTTTATCATAAATTAATGATAAATATATCCCTCAGCCTTACAAAAAATATTGGATCAATTAAGGCTTTCAATTTAAATTCAATACTTTAAATAGAAAAAAGAACAGATACAATAACATATCCATTCACAATAAATTGAATATATTTTACCAGTCATTGGCTGACATAGCCACTAGTTATGATTAAAAAAATAAAAAGTGTTTTGAAAATTTGGATCACTATCATACTAAATAGGCAATGTATTAGAAACAGATGATTTAAACATGCTGCCGAAGAATCTCATTCCTGAGGATCCTCCCGGTATGGAGCCCATCATCATCCACAGCAATGCTATCACTTGTGCTACAGCACATATCACAGTCAATGGAGTACTCATCAGGTGTAATGCGCAGTACAGGGTGGCAATCAGAGTTGTGCCATACAAAGTGGTAGACAATGCCTTTTCTTTGCTGAATAATGACTTAATGTGATTCCAAGGACCCCAAAGGAAGCTGAAACTGTTGAAAAAAAAGATGTCAATGTTCTGTGGTTTAGAACCATACAAGAATGTGAGTAGCACTATGAATGCTTAGTGTCAGTGTGTCTTCTAAATGCCTCATTTCCCAGTGCTGTACTTAATTGTATTTGCAACATTACAAGAACATTTTTGTCAAAGTACTGTAAAAGGCATCACCTACATTCAACAATCATGGACCCTGTGCTGACACAGACCTGCTAGTACAGGCTCATTCTAAATGCATTATATGTTTTTAGAGGAAACTTATAAAAAAAGACTTACTATTTTTTTCCTACACTTAAACTTTGACAGATCAGAGTAGTTAGTTCTCAACTGCAGAATCTGTATTTTTTGTGATATATTAGAATTAAAATGTAGAGTTTAAGCTAAGATTGAACTCAAATTCAAAGTAAGTAAAGTTCCACATAAAAGATTCAAATTGGTCCACTTTTGGTGTGCATACTGTGAAAAGTGGAAAATGACAATCTTTGTTAATTTATTAATATGTTTAAATTTAAACAATGTTATTCTTACCTAAGTATGAAGAAAAGGCTTCCTAATGTGAAGAGAAGGGCAAATTTTCTTGCTTGTATCAGGAGTATTGGAATGTAGAGGAATGATAATATAAAGCAGAGGAATCCAAAGAATACACAAACAGCAAATCCAATGAGCCTCTGAGTTCGCGACTGAAATGTAAGAAAGTACTATATAGGCATAGGAACTTGCTATAACATTATTGTACTCAAGTATAATTTGTTTACAATGATATTAGGAAATATTTTGATATTTACATTATTGATAACTATAATACATGTTCAATAAAATGTAGAGTTTCATTGCAGCTACTAATTTTAATAAATTTCATTATTTTAAGCATTTTTGCCACTGTTTTAAGATAATGTTAGGTAATTAATGTTATGTTATGTAGTATTCAAATATGAAACAATGCATTTTGGTGTTTGAATAATTTCTATGCTTGCAGAATTTACATGAGAATGTAGGTAAATGTAGTAAATAAAACAAAAAATAGGAATAAATCAGACAATAAAAATGATGTTTTGTCTTGCAATACAACTTTTGGTTTATCTATAAATACAAATAACTTACGTTATGGATGTATACATGCATTATCTATTTGGAGAGTATGATATGAGTAAACCTATTCATTACCCTGAGGTCATTTTACTCAGTCGGCCAATGAGTTCGCAGGCGCACTATCAGCACAAACAATTAAAAAGAGAATCATACTAACCAAAGTAAAATATTCTTTTTGGACCTCTTCAAACCAACTTCCTTTACTGGTACTGCTGCTTGGCGTTTCATCGTTACTTCGCGACAAGAAACTTGGTGTAGAAAAAGGTAAAGTCAATTTGTAACTTCGTCGACTCTCATTTTGAAGTAAATACTCGTCCAAATCAGACTTCAAATTCGTCATTCTTAACAATTAATGTCACAAAACTGAATCGTCGACAAGTAAATTGTTTCACCAACACAGAAGGTGAGTTAGGTACATTCACAACCAAAATTAAGTACTTCTTTATGTATGTAGACTAGACAATCAAAACAACAAATGAATTTCATTACAAATGCAACAAGCTGAATGAAAATCCAAAAAAAAGGTGTCAATCCAATCCTCCATTGATTTGACTGATTGTCAGTCACGCGTCAGTAAAGTTTTGTTTTAAATGGCTTAAATCGTGTTTGCCACAATAAATCCACCAATGTCGAGTCAAATACAAAAAAGGACACATCATGTGAACTTGGCCGTTAGATTTTTTGTAATATTGTATATGAGATATATATATATATATATATCTCATGTAAATATATATATATATACATATATATTAAAATTGCTGTGTAGTGTCGGCTTAGAATAGCACTACCCCATTTCTTCCGGTGGGTGTATGTAAGAGACGACTAACGGTAGTGGGGCCTTTAAGGGATTGTTGGGCGATGCGGTTGGAGACCCATCACCAACAACCTTTATTTATACCATCTTTTCCCCACTCACATTTCCAAAAGAGGCTGAGGAATTTCTAATTCCTTAGCTCTGGCTACCCCTTCTAGGGATTTATAGCCGTGAGTATATGTATGTATGTATGTATATGTATATTCATATATCAAAAGTGAATACAAACTTAAAACGTGCATCAAAGTAGTAAATGGCAACATGACCAGTATGGCAATGAACTTGCTAAACCTTATACGTTGATTAACACAATCTGTAGTATTTTAATGGTTTTGGTAGTTCCTCTCACAGATATAAAATTAGTACTTACCGTAGTCTGTATCATCACTGAATTCATCGTGTAGATGGATATTGTTGTTATATCGATCATGCGCACAAGGCGGACAAACACCTGTGGTATCTCGCTCATCTAAATCAGTACTGCTGGCATCAGATTCTATGTCTGCTTCGTCAATGTGCATTTCTTCAATTTGTCGATTATCAAGCTTTTCATTTGATGATAACTGATTGTAATTTTTTCTCGGTGGTCTTGACTCTGTGGACAATAAAAAATTATATTAATGCAAGTTATAAATTACTGTTTACATTTATACTATTGGGGCTTCATTTATTAGTGATTGTCGTGCGATGTGGCTGTGATGTGATGTGGAGGCCAATCACGTGAATCACCCATCGTACTTGTCGTACATCGTTTTTCTTTTTTTCTACTTAATTTTTAAAAGACACTTAGTTTTTTTTTATTCGGAAGCTTACTGTCTCTTGGAGAGTTATAGCCGTGAGAGTATAGATAGGTAGTATATATGTATCTAATAATAATAATAAATAAATAATAATAGCCAAAACCTTCCAAGATAAGAATAACTTATACAGGGTGAGTAGTGTATAATTGGGCGTTCTAACTCACTCTCGATCGATCTAGCTCCGCTGCGCTGCCGCTCCGCTCCGCGATCGATCGAGGGTGAGTTAGAACGCCTCAATTATACAATGTTTATTGGACCGATGCACGGTAGAACGCAAGATTCGGAGGTTTTTTTTTTATACGTTTATTACTGATTCTAGCAAGAGATAAAAGCAACTGTCATATCACTTTAACGGTCAGTATGAAATAAGCAACTTCACCAAATATAGGCACCCAATCATGAAGTTTATAAAACAACCAACATCTTTACAGCTTGATAAAATTTGTGTTGAGCATTTGAAGAAAGAGTTTCGACATGGAAAGCTTTTACCTAACACGATTCGTTGTTTAGTTTGTGGTCCATCAAATTGTGGAAAAACCAATTTAGTAATTGGATTGTTGTTACATGCAAATGGATTAAAGTTTCGTAATATTTACGTCTACTCAAAAACTCTTTACCAGCCTATTTATATATTTTTAGAAAAAGTAATGATGCGCGTACCTGGGGTGTGCTTCTTTAAGTTTCGCGATAATGAGGAGGTTTTAAGCCCGAATGTTGCCTCTCCTAACTCCATTATAATTTTTGATGATGTGGCTGGTGAAAGTCAAAGTAATATTCGTGACTATTTTGCTATGGGTAGACACAAACAAATAGATGCCTTTTACCTCAACCAAACATATAGTAAAATACCAAAACAGTTAATTCGTGATAATGCTAATATTATCATTCTTTTCAAGCAAGATGATATAAATTTACGTCATGTCTACAATGAACATGTAAATACAGATATGACATGGCAACAATTTCGGGAAATGTGTTCGCAGATCTGGCAAGATTCATATGGCTACTTAGTCATTAATAAAGATTGTGAGAAAAACAACGGATGCTATAGAAGTAAATTTGATACATTTATAAACATTGATGGATAAAATATATACCATTGCTTAAAAAATATACATACCATTGTTAATTGCACCCTCATACAGAAACGTAGTTTACGATATTTATATAAAATGGAAAAAGAAAAGTCAATCAAACAACAAATAGTCAAAGCTGCTGAAGTTATAAAAAAGAAGGTAAAAAAAATTCAAAATATTAAGCGAGAAAATGATAAAGTGATGGAATCTGTTTTTAAACCAATAACGGACCCACTAAATTTAATAGCATTACAACATAACAATATCGATACAAAACTGAATGCAGAATACGAAAATAGAGAAAATTATAATTCATCAAGTGAACCAACAACGGTTAAAAAGAGAAAACTATCAGCTGGTAGCGTTACATTTAACGAACAAATGGCAAAAATTAGAAAAAGTCACAGTGTTTCAGATTTGTATGATTCGGATAGGAACACTAATTCAGACAACGAGCAAAGTGAATTGTTTTTTGAAACTAATTCAAGTTTAACATCAACTCCAATTAAAAAATCTATATCATCATGGTCACTATCATCAGAAGTATTCGAAGATGTACCTTATGGAGCTCGAAGAGTAAATGGTAAACTGATGGTGGGATCAAAACCACTTTTAGTGATGGGAGATAAATTATCGATTGCAGGTCACTCTTATCCAAACACAAAAGGATTAACAGAGTTATTGTTTAAAAAAAATATAGATTTTAATGT
This sequence comes from Bedellia somnulentella, assembly GCA_963576735.1. NCBI lineage: Eukaryota > Metazoa > Arthropoda > Insecta > Lepidoptera > Bedelliidae > Bedellia > Bedellia somnulentella. The sequence goes on along the minus strand of OY755181.1, from coordinate 5,216,119 downwards.
TATAACTGAAGAGGACAAAAAAATATATAAATGCATTTTACTTAACACTAATGCTCATCATCGAGGGTATGATCCTGCACAACCTATAAATAGTAACAGAGGCTACAAATACAATTCAATTATTAAACCTCTTTTTCAACAATCCAAAACTATTAGCTCTACAAACATACATAAAGGAGGTATTTTACAAGTACCTAAGCTGAAAACGGTAAAAACTAATGTGGATTATGTTTACTGGGATGATCCGAATGAGTTGGTAGAACGATTGAAGTTACTTATCGCCTCCCGAGATGCTGGCAACACAGGACTTGATAATGAAATTATTTCAATTATTGAAGAATTGAAAGAATGTGGTGCCATTGTTTAATAAATACTAAAACCAATAGCGTATTTTCTTATTATTCTTGCAACCATCAACAATAACATACAAATAATCAAAATGAACGTTGACAAATTTGGTCATCACGTACATAAAAGACTGCGTTTATCAGAACCAATAGATCCAAATATTTTATCAAAGGTTCTTATTCAAAATAGTTTAGGTGAATATGATTTAAAAAGAAATAGACTAAAGGGTTTAGTGATACCTCTCACATCTGATGAGGCTGTTTGCAAAGAATACGTGGATCAAAATAATAAACTATTCTGCAAAAATAAAGATATATTAAATGAACTAAACAGTATAAAAAGTAATTTACAGTTAATTCAAAAGCAGTTACAAGATAAATGCTCGAGGGTTGAAGTGAGCTCAATCGTTAAGGATCATATAATTAAAGTGAGAGACATCATCAGCAGACCAAAATGAGTAAAGCAAGTATTGTTAATGAAATCCATAAAACAGCAAGAAAGAATTTTCCAAGACGACGTGTAATACTAAAGGGAATTGATGATTTATGGCAGGCTGATTTGATAGACATTAAAAACTATGAAAAAATGAACAAGAAATACAAATTCATTTTGATTGTGATAGATGCTTTCACAAAATACGCTTGGCTGGAACCATTAAAAACAAAGACAAAATCAGAAGTTTCTAATGCTTTTGAAAAAATTTTGAAACAAGGGCGATCACCTTCAAATTTACAAACCGATATGGGTACAGAGTTTTATAATGAAAAATTTCAATTACTTATGAATAAATATAAAATTAACCATTATTCCTCGTATTCAACTAAAAAAGCATCAATAGTAGAAAGAGTAATAAGGACAATTAAAAATAAATTGTATAAATACTTTAGCTTAGCAGGTAACTATATTTGGATCGGAAAACCATTAGCATACATCATAGAAACGTATAATAATACTGTACATAGCACTACAAAATTCAAGCCATCTGAAATTAACATTTCGAACCAATCTATAGTAAAAGATAATATACTTAAATCTTATCAATATATTCCATCAAAAAAGAATAAGTTTAATGCAGGTGATTACGTTCGTATAAGCAAACATAAGGGGGATTTTCATAAAGGTTATACTCCAAATTGGTCCACTGAGGTATTTTCAATAGTAAAAGTGAATAAAACGATACCTCCTACGTATCTTATTAAAGATAAACATGACATGATTATTAAAGGTGGTTTTTATGAACAAGAACTTCAAAAAACAAAAAATCCGGATGTATATTTGGTAGAGAAAGTATTAAAAAAACGTGGAAATAAATTATTTGTGAAATGGTTAGGTCTCAACAGTTGTGAAAATAGTTGGATTGATAAAAGCGCAATTGTCACTTAAGTTATAAAAAGATTTGTGTTTCATATAATAAATGACTATCTCTCTTTTTGACTCACTTTTGAGATAGTCATGAAAGGAGGAGGACTGCTGAACACCATTATAAACAATTTACCTGTTGAGTTGCATTTGCCTGGTTATAATTATTGTGGTCCGGGAACACGTTTACAAAAACGATTGCAAAGAGGTGACAGAGGCGTCAATGCATTAGATGACGCTTGTATGCAACACGATATTGCATATGATACATTTTCAAATTTAGAAAACCGACATCTAGCTGACATAAAATTAAAAAATATGGCGAAGAAAAGATTAAATGCAAAGGATTCTAGCGTGGGCGAAAAGATGGCTTCATGGATGGTTGAAAAAATTATGAATGCTAAGCTAAAATCGGGTTCTGGAGTAAAACAATTTAAGGCCGGAGTGCGCAAACTAAAGTCAAAATTAAAAAAATACAAACCCAAAAACAATAACGATGCAATAAAATTTGCACACTTAGCTGCAAAAAAAATATTTTTGAAAAACTGCACTGGTTTACCAAGAATTATTCCTATTCCTAAAACAGGAGGTATATTGCCACTTATCCCTATATTCGCTGGACTGTCAGCCTTAGGTTCTTTGGCTGGAGGGGCTGCTGGAATAGTTAAAGCCGTAAACGATTTTAAATCAGCACAAAGCAAACTTGCAGAATCAGAACGTTACAACAGAACCATGGAGTCAATAGCTTTAGGTAAAGGTTTACATATCAAACCATACAAGAACGGAAAGGGACTTTGTTTGCGTTCGTCAAAAAACTAGTACCAAGGTTACCCAGGAGATCACTCACTAATATAGACTTACTCGAATACTCAAAGGATATTCCTTACTTTCGAGGGGTTTACATGAAAGATGAGTTACCCAATATGCCGAATATTATTGAAAGTGCAATCATAAATTTAGATGATTCGGAAAATCTGGGAACTCATTGGGTAGCCTATGTAAAAATATATAAATATTGTGAATACTTTACAGTTATGGAAACTTGAAGCCACCTCTAGAACTCACTATGTATTTAACTAAAGATGTTAATGTTTTTTATAATTACATAAATTATCAAAAAACCAACACATATAACTGTGGTCATCTGTGTTTAAAATTTCTCAATAATTTTTGGAATAAATTAACATAATTAAATAAAGTTTTATCATTTATACAATGTCGTTCACACTATCAATAACTGGCTGCGAATCCGCTTTGTCAACACATTATTCACCCGCGTTGCAACTTGATGGCGAGTATGAATGTGGACTCGTATATTTTTCAACATTTAATTCAATACCTAATATTGATAAAAACAATAATAAGTTTCATTACGGCGAGAATGAAGTCATTGAGATTCCTGAAGGCTCATATAAACTTGAAGATATAAATGACTTTTTAAAAAATAATATAAATGACTGTACCTTCAAAATAATTTGTAATAACAATACATTAAAAACTAAAATATTTTGTTCCAAGGACATTCATTTCGAGAAAAATAGTTCAGTCAGTAGCATTTTAGGTTTCGGAAATGAGATGTTAAAAGCTAATATATTACATGAGTCACAGTTTCCAGTCAGCATTTTACCAACAACCATCGTCCGTGTTGAATGTGATATTGTAAGCGGATCTTATATAAACGAAAAACCTAGCCATATAATATACGAGTTCGCACCTAATGTGCCTCCAGGTTATAGGATAATCGAAGTACCTAAAAATTTGATTTATTTTCCTGTTAATCAAACCAGCGTTAGTGAAATAAATATACGGATTTTGGATAATAATAATAAATTAGTCAATCTTCGACACGAAGAGTTACAACTGTATTTGCATATTAGAAGAAAATGATTGACTTTATCAATAAAAGTCCGAAACCAACTAGTCTAGGAATCAGTTCTCCACTTATCACGTTGCAGAAACCACCTTCCAGAAAAAGAAAGCTTACTAAAGAAAATAAACAATTTTTAAAATTAATTAAACTTTCGAAATGAATATACTTAATGTGACGGAGTCCTATTTTGAAGATAACAGGATCGAGAGCTACCAAACACATTCTTATAAGCCTTATGTAAACAGTTTCAATAAAAATGATGAAATTCGTATACCTATTAATCAACAAGATTTATATGTTCTTCCTTCAGCAAGTACTTTGTATATTGAAGGATCCATTACAATTAAAACAAATGCTAATAAAGAAGAAAAAGTGTCTAGTGTGGAATTAGTGAACAATGCTATACTTTTCCTTTTTCAAGATATTCGTTATGAATTAAATGGTGTAGAAATAGATCGAATAAAAAATGCTGGTATCACAACCACTATAAAATCTTTGCTTTCTATAAATGAAGGTGAGTCAAAAATGTCTCGATTATGGGGCTGGGATATCAACGGCATTAAAAATACAATTGGAGGACATTTTTCAGTCAGTATTCCACTCAACAAAGTTCTTGGTTTTGCTGAAGACTATAACAAGATTATTCTTAATTGCAAACATGAATTAATTCTTTTAAGAAGTAATACAAATATAAACGCGGTAAAATTAAATACGAATGAGATATTGGAGGATATTAGTATAAGCAAAATAGTTTGGAGAATGCCTCACATTAAGTTGTCCGATCGTGAGCGAATTCAATTTTTGAAGTATTTGGAAAAGGATCGATCAATTAAATTAGCGTTCAGAAATTGGGATCTATATGAATATCCATTACTACCGCGAACTACAAAACATACTTGGTCAATAAAAACTACCTCGCAGCTAGAAAAACCGCGCTTTGTTATTATTGGACTTCAAACAGCTCGTAAAAATGTTGGTGCAAAAGACATGTCTCAATTCGATCACTGTAATCTCCGTGACATTAAATTATTTTTAAATTCAACGTACTATCCTTATGAAAGCCTGAATATCAAGTTTTCTGAGGATAAATATGTATTATTATACGAACAATACGCTAAATTCCATCAGTCTTATTATGGTCGTCGATGTGAGCCGTTGTTGAGTTTAAAGGAGTTTAAGGAATACGCACCCTTGTTTGTGATCGACTGTAGTCGTCAAAACGAAACTCTAAAAACAGGTCCTGTGGATGTACGTGTGGAAATTGAAAGTGAACAGGAACTCCCTGATCATACTTCAGCATATTGTTTAATCCTCAACGATTGTGTGATTGAATATAGTCCATTAAGCAATATAGTAAAGAAAATATCATGAACTCAAATACTATAATAGTAGATGTTCAAGGATTTAAAGACGTTAATAATCAATTTATTATTAAAGAATTTGCTCTAGCCTGTAACGAGTATACTCAAACATTTTATATTAAACCTCCATACCCATATTCAAAACTATCTGAATTCGAAAGAAATCGTGTTCGTTGGATAGAAAGGAATTTTGGATACAAATGGTCAGATGGTTATATGGATTATATTCAATTTCGAAAGGAAATAATACATTACTTAGAAAATAAAAAAGTGTTTGTAAAGGGGTTAGAAAAGAGAAATTGGGTTCAAGCTTTATGTTCTAACTGTACAGTAATTGATTTAAGTAACAAAGGGTGCCCAAATTTAAAAAAAATTTGTTCGGAATATTGTACAAGAATTAATTTTACTTGTGTATACTATAACCAAATGTGTGCTCTAAAGCATGCAATGTGTCTTAGAGAATGGTGTCGAGATAATTGTTTAAATAATTAAGTTTTTTTTTTGAGATAAGTATAAGAAAATAATACAAAGTGATTGAAAATTAAATGCAACTTTATTTATTCATTAAAAATAAACTTAAAACTATATTACCTTTATTTTATTTTTTTAAGACATAGGTACTGTAATTTATATCCCTTGACCCATGAATAATACATCATTATTACAGTATTACAACATGATTTAATAAACCTAACAAGATACAATATTTTAAAATTGATTTTCAGAAATCTTTTTTGAAACTTTTTTAATAACATTTTCCGTTAAATCTAAAATTTCATCTAACGGTTCCTCGCATATCCACTGACAACTGACTTGAGCATTTTTACTATCACTTTTTAAATCAAAAATTTCAATTTTTATTAATCGAGTTAATTGAGGAGTATTCGTTATAACGTAGGATGATGATTTACTAGAAAGCTGTCTTCTTTCCTGCCGAGATCGTTTTCTTGGGATGATTTGAGACTGTGGGTTGCTTTCAAGCTGCATCATTCCTTCCCCTTCATTATCACCTCTAAGATATGGGTACTCAGTTTCCAAATAATAATTAGGCTGACCCATAGCAATCTGCATTTTCAGCCTGTAACAATAAAATTCAGTTATTAACATTTCAAAACAATAGATTTTTATTTTTATTAAATGTACATTGTACATGTACATGTTTCATTTACATGACATATTAATTGAATTCTTAATACCATCATATATATTATTTAAATGGATAAATAATAAAAATATATGGAACAGTTACCTTAAATTTCAATAATCACGAGCTAAAAAAGTCGTTCGTTGCGTGTTCCCAACTCAGCACTCATTTCAAAAATGAGTTGTTTTGCTTTATAAAGCACCCCGTCTGGCAGATCATACACCACATACTGAGCTTTAGAACAGCCTTTGATGACCACATCTGTTGGCGTATCCTTCGCCTCTAAGATTTCCATTTTTATTATAAATTTTGGTATTTTTTCGCTCATATGAGCTACGTAGCTCGTCTCTGGTCTTGAAAGAATTTCACCCACTTTTCGCGACATGTTATGTGTATTGTTCTAATGCAACGAGCTTCAGTTTTAAACTAAACTAACTACGTAGGGAACTTGAATTGTCAAGTCAGCATGTTTGTTTATTGGACAGGTTCGAACTTGTCTAATTAAATTTTTGTTATCAATGCATTTCTTTCATGTAGATGTAATTTGATGCCTGCGCGCATGCTTCACGTGTATCCGGTTCATCGCACGCGCGCTTATACCTGTTAATTAATGAAGTGTGTCTATTGCATTTTATAACTTAATTAATACCTGATTAGGTTGTAATTGCTATGCACACATATGATGTTTGTTATGAATATAGAACTTTGGATGGTAAAGTAGCGAATAATAAATGTTTCAAGTTGACTTTAAATAAAAGATGTTTATAGTTTCTATATTTTTATTTAGATAGGTAGGTAGATATAACATAAACTATTCTTATAGCTAATTATATTACAAATATTTACTGGTTATAGGTACATAAATTAATCAAAATATGGTGTTACAGTGACCATATGACAAAGTATTAATTTTATTTCTTAATACAACACGCTTGTCATCTGACGATGCAAGGGCAACTTTGTTGAGCTCTTTAGTAAATATTTGATGAAGCAGTGATTTAAAAAATACATTTTTCCGCCTTACAATTTCTCCTGTTTTTAGAACTCTTTTGTAATCAGAGAAGCTTAAAGAGCGCACTGCAGCTTTTTGAACACCTTTCGCTTTCTTTAAGACTCCATTCTTTGATTTTATACAGTATAATTTGGACCGTAAACCTACAAATTCTTCAATGTTTTGCCCGCCAAGTTCGTCTTTAAATAAACCAGGAATTTTATTGTTTTTTGGTTCTATTTTATAAGCGTTGTTTTTAGGGTAATTACTGGTGTCAAAATATTGAAGAAAATTAAATCTTACATCTCGGTAAACATCATCCGTTTGTATTGAGTACAAGAAACTATCTGTATCCGTGTAACATAATTTTATTTTATCTTTGTAAAACGGTTTCATTACTGTGTAGTGAAAATCATACATGTGACTTTTTGATAATTCTAATACCGTAAAACCTATGTAAATAGGTTTATCTAACACAACACAATCCTGTTTTAATTGAATTGCAGCTAAATTTTCAGAAAATATGGTTATACTGTGAAAATTAGGTTTGGCAATTAATTTATCAGCTGTAAGTAATTTATTCGTTTTATTAGTAGTATCGCTCCATTTATTTACTAACTTTACATTAACACGTTTCTCTACATTTTCTAGCGTTTTACCAAAAATACTATTGTTCAACAACTTAAAAAAATCTTGCTCGAACTGCGATTTTGCTGTTTGTCGTAAATTGGTATTTAAGTCGATATATTGTTTAAGGAATGGTTTTTGTTTAAATTGAATTACTCTATGGATTTTTTTCAAAATTAGTCCGTGTGAAATACATGTTTGCAAATGAATATAATGTATAACGTATCGAAATTTGTCGTACAAGTTGGGTATTAATTTTTTTGTTTTTGACCCTGGTGGAATAAAGTTTTGTGGACAAAAAGGTAAATCGTTATGTATATTATGTAAGTATTCAGGATATTCTAAATCAACTTCCAATATATATCCAACATCAGAATTATGAGGGATTTTGAGAATGTCTAACTGAAGTATTTCGAGTTCTTGCATAAACTTAAAATCAGAACAAGGTAAATAATTACACATAGCGTATCCGTATAGATTATTACAATCAATGTATAAAAGAAAATTGCTTGGAATGTTTGGGTTGTACTCGGCTAAATATTTATTATTAGCTTTAGCGTATCTGTTCGAACACAAGCAAACTCCACCACGGATACCTGTTTGTATCATTCGATACATTTCTAAGTCGTGAATGAGCTCGAGCTTGATTTTTGTCTTGAGTAGCATAGCATCGAAACTTAAACTAGGTGCAGTAAGGTAAAATGCTGGGTCTAACCTATAGTTCTCCATACACGCTTTACGAAAACTTTCGAAAATATCCGCTAGCAGTAGAACATCAGACTTGAGATAAATATCCGTGTATTCGCCGAGGTTTGTCAAGTTAAAGGCTTGCCAAACGTTTAGAGCATGCTGATAATCACTTTCCGTAATATGTTCTCGGGTCAAGCTACTATAAAAATATTTTCGCTCCGGTAAACTAGTCTCAGTATATGATTTCCAACCCTTAACGTGTTCGTATGGATAAACACCCTTGCGTCGCATTAACTCGAAATGTGTTGTACCTCTAAACTTTGTCTTAAGGTGAATAAAGTTGTCTTTGTTAAGGTTGTTTACTAATTTGTCCAAACTAGTAGATAAAAAATTAAATGAGTCAACAAAACGAACCGCTATAAAATCATCATTGTTATTAAAACATTTTGTAAAAGAAATATACTTTTCTTTATTTTTCGCGACCACTTTTATAGAACCGTTTGTTTCACCTAACTGTTTTATAAATAAATGAGAATCATATCCTGATAAATTATGAAAAAAAACTGGAACGAATTTAGGTAAAGCGAATCGAATATTACAGTAAGAATGTGCTGCGCCGCGAAATATCCCCGTCAAGTGGCAATGATCCCGTACACGGTCATCTAACAGTATTTCAGAACAAATATGGCAATGATTCGCTTTATTAAATGAATTTAAATCTTTGTCAGTAAAAACCATAGGAACTTCTTTTTTCAATATTGATTTAATTCTTAATACATCCTGCTGCAAATAATCAACAAACACTCGATCACTATGAGGTCCGCGATAAGTTCTGTATCTATTAAGATTAGAGTCATAAGAACAGACAATGTAGTACCCAAAAGCTGCAGGAACATGTTTATGAGTTGTGACAGTTAAATTGTGCTCCTCGCTTTGTTCACAAGGTTCTAAAAACGATTCGAAATCCGCGTAAATAGTAAACGGTAAATATTGCATTCTTTCGAAATGATTAAATTGCATAATCGTACCAGGTTTAGGCAAACGAGTGGCTACGCCACCGCAAACATGAGAATCTAATGTTTCTTTGTTATTAAAAAATAATAAGCATTCATCGCAAAAAAAAAGTTTTCCATGGTGTTTTGTAATTTGTACGGATAGCAACCGAGCTAAGTCTTTTATTAAACAATAATGGGTCTTTGTGCCATTCTCGAAATATAACAAATTAATGTGATTACTTTTTTTCTGTTTAGTCTTGTACAAAGGCCCAACAATATACTTTCCACTTTTAATGCCATAAACGTTTACACTTAAATTTTCATTGTTATTTTCGAAAGTTCTAATGTCCCTTAAAGATACAGGAAACGTCATATTTGCTGTGTTGAGAATGTTATTAAAATGGGGATAGGAAGATACTCTATCAGCATTCTTCTTTTTGGGAAATAATGCCGCCATAATACACCAAAGAAAACAAAAATTATCATTATTCCTAATATTAATACAAGCACGTTTGTTTTTGATAAATGTTGGCAATTCTATATAATTAGAAGCACGAAGAGGGTTATATTTATTAATATTGACTTCCAAATATTTATTACTCAAAAATGACCAACCACTATCACGCTCTTGAAACTCGCTTATTTTATTTAGTAATTTGTCAACAACTTTAAAGAATATTTCATTAAAATCTGTGTTTTGAAAAAACACAAAATTTTCCGTCGAAAAAGATTTAATTTCGATCGTATCGTCTTTAGGCAAATAAAATTGGGCAAAAAACTCGAAATTTACTTTTAGTGAATTAAAAGAAGCTAATTTAGCATCGATTACTTGTTTTACGTAATTACGCAGACTTAAAATATAATCCCGTGGCAAAGCGTGCGTCACCGCAGCCTCGTCACCCGACCCCTCCGCCAGCTGATTGTTGGAAACGACTCGATATGAAGCTACACGGTTCCTAAATGCACTGTTTATTTTAAAAATATTATCACTGACTTGAACAACGCAATTATTTTTATGTAGTATTGACTTAAGATGTGCGGAAAAGCTCTTACTATTCACTGTCTTGTCACAAACCTCACAGTAAATGTTTTTACTGGACATGATTGTGGTAATAAAACCAAAGCAAATGAGTAAAACCAATAGTCTGTTCAACGCGTTTATTATTATTATTATTAGGTACCTATGCCTATACTTAACATATATATATATAAACCTACCTACCTACAAAAAAAAATACTATTTTTTAGCGGTCTCAAGGCAAAATGTACCCTCGTGGGTAAATTTTGCCTTAGCTGATTTTAAAAATTTAAATAGGGCCTGCAGCTCCGGCTCGGTGTCGGCCACCTGATAGCGCAAGTTGATCAGCGCTTTCCAGTAGCGTTCGCGGGCGTCGAGGTGTGCGATATCGTCCCGGTTGTACACCCGTACCTCCACAAACAGGTTGCCAGCCAGATCTTCAGCCCTCTTTATTAGGCCTCCCGCGACGCGCCGCCACAGCACCGACTGGAGCGCAGGCGTCTTCCTTTCCGTTACAGTAGCGACGTCGTCGTCCGCGCCGAATAGGTCCGCAATCAGGAGCTTGCGGGCGCTCGGAGTCGGGGTGACCGCAGGCTGGCTGCTTCCACGGGACGTCGACGGCACTGCTGCAGACTTCTTCTTCGGTTGGCTCGGCGCCGGCGGACAAGTTTTACGCTTACGCGATTCCTTCGGTTTTCTGAAAGAAACGATCAAATTAATATCGGATGCAACATTATGAAACAGTTTGAACCTTATTATCTAACATATTTTTTTTATAAAAAACATTAAAATAAGCAATACTTACGAGAGTTGCACTGTGTCCTCGTCCTCGCTGTCGAGCGTGAGCGTGGGGGCCGGGACGGGGGCTGCGCGCCGCTGTCGCCACTGGGTCTCCGAGAGGTCGGCCACGCCGTTCTCAAAGTCGTATACTTCAGAGTCAGACCTGCTACCAAAGAACATATATATTTTAAACTTGAGTGATGAAGAATAGTTACGACTGCGTTATTTTTTATGACTAAATAAAATAAAATTATTATCATTAGCAGCTGTAATCGTTTAATGCTGAACTAATGTTCATTTGTTATGATTATGAGTAATCTCATAAAACAATAAAATAAAACACACAGTTCATGACAATCCACTGTAGGATTGTTGTTATTACCATAGTCTCCATACTTGGCAGGCGAGTTGGAGATATCAGACAGCACAAAAAATAATAAAAAAATAAAAAATAATAATAATATAAAATAATTTGAACTTACGTACATTTTGTATATGCAGGGTTATTGTTGAGCTCCGGTGAAGTTCGATCACAAGTCGATTGTTATTTTAATGAATTATTTGTGAAATACTGGTAATTTATTGGTCTTTTTTCGTTTACGGTGCAATAAAGTTCAGAGGTATGAAACCATTTGATTAGCCAAATAAATTATTTTTTAGTATAATACATGAAATTGTAAAATCAATGCCTAATGTTTTGTACCTCTGATAACACAATTTTAATCGACTTATCATCAAAAAAAATAAAGTGTGGCAATTTCTAGGTTGATTCCTCATTGGTACCGACATGTTTGGTCCAATTTATTTCATAGAAACGATAATATAATTAGTAAAGTAGTAATTTTGTATTTTTAGGTTGTTAGGTAGATAGTTATTATTTTCTATATTTTTTTAGTGATCGAATTACACTTTAAAAAAAGTTAGGAAGTTAGCTATTTTCTGATACGAAAATTACATAATAATATTGTAAAGCACATTTAAATATTAGTTACAAAAAAAAAAGAATGTTTAAGGTCCAAATAAAAAAAACGTGCGAAAAAATCATATTTAAAATGTAGAAGGTCCAAATCGTTGGTCCTAAAAGAGAATCACCCATAATTTCCGATAAACTAACTTACTTCAACTTCGGCTCAAGTTACGTGGGATAAAGGTGAAAGAATAACAAGTAATGTTGAAGACAAGTAACAAATTAATAAAAATAATGGCATCTGAGTTAAATTAAGCAATTTCTTCTTATTTCAATATTCTTTATTTTATTTAAAAGTGTCGTGTAGTGTCGGTTTAGAATAGCACTACCCCATTTCTTCCGGTGGGTGTATGTAAGAGGCGACTAACGGTATGGGGCTATTAAGGGATTTTTGGGCGATGCGGTTGGCGACCCATCACCAACAACCTTTATTTTTACTATCTTTTCCCTACTCAAATTTCCAAAAGTGGCTGAGGAATTTCTAATTCCTTAGCTCTGGCTACCCCTTCCTGGGATTTATAGCCGTGAGTTTATGTATGTATGTATGTTATTTAAAAGAATGCCTATAACTTTAATGCTTTACCGATATTATAGAGCAGACCAATTAATATTTAAGTACAAATATCCATATGTAGATAAAACTTAAGAGTTATATCTCTTGGTTATTATCTAATCACCAACATTAACACGTAATATTGTCCACTGCTAAACATAATCGTCTCTCAGGGAGTTCTCATTAAAAGTTAGGTTTGCTTTTGGCCGACGTTACCAGTCGATACAATTACATGGCATGTGTAAATGTTTCGCAATTATTACACGACCTAGATATGCCTCAAGTAACATTATAGCAGTGTAACTCATCAGTGTGATAGGTAGGGTACACGTATTTTAAGTGGTAAATTTCATATATTTCCTGCACTGGACCGATCACAAGAATTTCGGCACCACTCCTTTGCAGAAATATGTGATTTCGGATAAGATATAGCGAAGCTACCTTTCGCGGCGGGTTTCAAAACTACCCCTAACCTAGCCGACATTGGCACCACAAGCTCGCTGTAATTTTATCCTTTTACCAAACATGTAGGCACACGATCACAAGTCTATCAGGGATTTTTTGTCAACTCTTACTTCACACAATAATCAGTGGGATATGGTACATGTAAGTAAAATAGTATTTTTAAATTCAAATATTTCTAGCAATGGACCGATCACAAGAATTTCGGCACCACTCCTTTGCAGAAATATGTGTTTTCGGATAAGATATAGCGAGGCTACCTTTCGCGGCGGGTTTCAAAACTACCCCTAACCTAGCCGACATTGGCACCACAAGCTCGCTGTAATTTTATCCTTTTACCAAACATGTAGGCACACGATCACAAGTCTATCAGGGATTTTTTGTCAACTCTTACTTCACACAATAATCAGTGGGATATGGTACATGTAAGTAAAATAGTGTTTTTAAATTCAAATATTTCTAGCAATGGACCGATCACAAGAATTTCGGCACCACTCCTTTGCAGAAATATGTGTTTTCGGATAAGATATAGCGAGGCTACCTTTCGCGGCGGGTTTCAAAACTACCCCTAACCTAGCCGACATTGGCACCACAAGCTCGCAGTAATTTTATCCTTTTACCAAACATGTAGGCACACGATCACAAGTCTATCAGGGATTCTTTGTCAACTCTAACTTCACACAATAATCAGTGGGACATGGTACACGTAAGTAAAATAGTGTTTTTAAATTCAAATATTTCTAGCAATGGACCGATCACAAGAATTTCGGCACCACTCCTTTGCAGAAATATGTGTTTTCGGATAAGATACAGCGAGGCTACCTTTCGCGGCGGGTTTCAAAACTACCCCTAACCTAGCCGACATTGGTGCCAAACGCTCGTTCATATTTTATCATTTTACCAACATACACATGACTAGGTAGTGAATTAGGTACATAACATCACAGTACTTGCTTATCAACTTACTTAATTGTGAAATGCAATATCAGTGCTCAAAAGTCGCAGTTGGAATCGGTGAGTTTATGTGTCATATTATTATCCTTCCACCATGTATCATATTTAAAATTAACATTGTATAATTGAGGCGTTCTAACTCACCCTCGATCGATCGCGGAGCGGAGCGGCAGCGCAGCGGAGCTAGATCGATCGAGAGTGAGTTAGAACGCCCAATTATACACTACTAGGGTGGCGCATTCAAATCGGTCAGTATGGGAAAGTCTGAAACTATAAGACATACAAAGATTTGTTCTTAGGAACCATGTCACCGATTTTGATAAAAATAAAAACTGCATTCATACATTTGAAAAAAAACTGTACCCAGCTTGGGAATCGAACCCGGTTGTTTTGAAAAAATAAACTTACACTTTTTCTATTTGGATATCGATTGTGTAGGTCTAAAGCTGTAAATGTCTGCATAAAACATGATGTCTAAAATGAATAAAATGCATTGTTTTGACATACTTTAATTTCTCAAAGTAGGTGTTCCAAGTGACCACCGTTACAATATTCAAGAAGTTCAGGCATGTAAAATTGTCTCTATGACTGTTTGTACCTCTCAACTTATTAATAATAAGTTATTACATACATGCACCGTATCATGTGGTTTGCATTAAATTTAACATTTAAGGAAGTTTTGTTATCTACAGTAATTAAACACTAACAATCAATTGGAAAGCCCACTTAAAGTAAGTATGTAGATATTGTAGATAAACAGTCGCTCGATTTAACGCCTCTAGACTATTTTTTATGGGGTTACGTTAAGGATGAAGTTTACAAAACAAGCTATGACACCGTTGAAGACCTAAAAGCAGCCATTGAGTCAATTTTAACACAAATTCACCACATGAAGATACAAAATGCAATAGTAAGATCGTTATCTAAACGTGTTGAAAATTGTATTGAAAAAAATGGTGTTCACTTCGAACAATGCATTTTATTCATTTTAGACATCATGTTTTATGCAGACATTCACAGCTTAAGACCTACACAATCGATATCCAAATAGAAAAAGTGTAAGTTTATTTTTTCAAAACAACCGGGTTCGATTCCCGAGCTGGGTACAGTTTTTTTTAAATGTATGAATGCAGTTTTTCTTTTTATTAAAATCGGTGACATGGTTCCTAAGAACAAATCTTCGTATGTCTTATAGTTTCAGACTTTCCCATACTGACCGATTTGAATGCGCCACCCTGTATAGTCTTTTATCAAGATTTCCGAGGTCATAAAATATTACAATTTGAACGCTGAAAGTTCTAGAAAATAAACAAAAAGGCTGAATGCTATAGAAAAATATACGCATAAAGAAAAAAAAACATTATTGTTTGTATTAATTGCGAATAAGTTATTTTTGTTCTACTATTAAGTTAAAACTTTTTATTTTTTTCAGACGACCAGAACAAATTAAATATTCAGTTCATCACGAAAAAGTTACCGGCATACGTTTTTTCTGAAAAATATCTAATATGGAACAAAAACACCTTCAAATTGCTATAGTAGGAGCCGGCGTCGTTGGATTGACGGTAGCAGATATATTGCAGAATACCTTCAAACACGCATCAATTACACTGATTGCTGATAAATTCATTGATGACACGGTTAGTTGTGTCGCAGCTGGAATATTTAGACCTGGTGCCAGTTTTAAAGGGCCAACTAAAGAAATCACTAAGAAATGGGTAGACGATTCGTGGTATCATTGGTATGACATTATGAAATCAAGTGAAGCAGCAGATGCGGGTGTTATGTCAGTTTCAGGGTATATTTTTTCTAAAGACAATCCTCACGTAACGAAAAATCATCTCTTAGAAGGTTTATTACCTATCTATAGACCTGCTAAAAATGAGGAACTATTGATCTGTGGCAAAGGTTGGCAATATGGAGCGTTTTACTCAACTTTACTGGTGTCCACGAAAAAATATTTACCATGGGCGCAGGCTCGTCTTTTAACGAACGGAGGCAAAATAAAAACAGATAAGATTCAGTCATTGACTTCTTTAGGTGGAAGTTACGACTTGGTATTTAATTGCACTGGTTTAGGTGCAAAGCATTTATGTGATGACAACGATTTAGTGCCGTTGCGGGGACAAGTTGTTAAAGTAAGAGCACCATGGTTGAAAATGGCGCTATACGGCGATTATGATACATACATTATACCTGGCGTAGATGGAGTTGCGACGCTAGGGGGTACTAGACAGTATGACAGTTATAATTTAAATGTGTGCCGACATGACACTGCCGCCATTTTAGAGCGATGTTATGAGTTACTACCCGCGTTGCGAAAATGTGAAGTAATAGATACTAAAGTAGGTTTGCGGCCACATAGGAGCCCCGTGAGAGTTGAAGGGGAAGTTTTGCGAAATGGATTGAAAGTTACACATTGTTATGGACATGGAGGTTACGGAGTAACGACAGCGCCCGGAACAGCCAAATATGCCGTGGAAATCGCACTGGATTTGTTGAAAACTAATATTAAGCATAAACTATAATATATTTTTTATTACAGATATAGAGTTATAGTAGTAATATATATGAGAAATATTAAAGCAAAAATATATATCTGAAGTAAGCTTTTCATTTAAAAATCTTGTGATTATAACATGAGCATAGGTACAGAAACTATTTATTTTATTTCTTTATTTCTAATCTTGCTAGAATCATTTTGAATATATACTGAAACATGAATCACAGCTCTTAAATCCGATGAAAAACTGAACTAAGTATGTAGGTACCTATAATGCAACTTTCTAAGATAATATCCAAAATTGTAAACTACTGATTCAATTAAGTAATAAAATAGGAACTAAAAAAATATCTTTTATTGAATAGCTAGCTCAAGATAAATTTAAAAAAGTAAACAATAACTAAACTTAGTGAAGTAAAACTCATTCAACCATAGTTCTACAGCTTACACATATGATACAAATGAGCTAAGTTGGATGTTGAGCCGAAGGTAAGGTCTTTAAAAAACCGACCTCAGTTAAACATAATTAAATTAATTACATGTGTGAAATATATGAATACAAGAGGGATTTTTCTCTTTAGAAAGTGGGATGATAGATTACTATACACTTTGGGCGTCCAAACATTGACTGCTTAAAACAGTCAAGATTAAGCTTCAAGCTACAATTATAGACTAAGTAAAAACTCTAGACTACATGTGCGGAACAGTGCACAGAAGTATTACTTCGTCCGCGTGGACTACATTTTTTTGCATCCGGTTTACATCCAAAATACCGAAACACTATCTCAACTTCTGAATGAAGAGTCTGATAAAGTCGTTCGATGAAAAAAACGAATCGTGTGAATATGGGAAACCATATAAAAGTTATGTTTTTTTTTGCTCCTGTGGGAACCTTTGCGAAATCTGGGATAAATGATATCCTATATGTTGGCCAGGTGTATAAGCTACATTTATACCAAATTTGATCAAGTTCCGTCTGGTAGAATTAACGTGATGACCGGACATACAGACAGACAGACAGTCAGTTTTTTTTTAAAAGCCAATTTGGCTTTAGTATCGAAATTTTAACATATTCCACCGGTTTTTTTCTTCAATGTACAGTTTTTACCTCGGTACAGTTTTATTATAGTATAGATAGATAGATACATCCTCCATACATAACCAAAAAGATCCACTCAGCAAAGTTCTTTCTTTAAAAAGTTTTAAAATAAAATAAAATTTGACAACTCTCGGCTCCATTATTGTCATGCTATTCCAATAAAAAAATCAAGAAATCCAGAAAAAGACGAAGGAAGATAAAGGAGTAAGGGCCGGCGCTGACTGCCGGCATGGCATGGCAAAGGATTTCGGTACAGATATAGCATTTTTAATCTTATTACCATGAGTATAGAATTCATTTTACTTTATTTTGACACAACGATGCCGACGTTCTGTCCTACCGCCGCCTCCCTCGGCATCGTTGTGTCAAAATGAATTCTATACGCATGGTAATAAGATTAAAAATGCTATATCTGTACCGAAATCCTTTGCAATGCCATGCCGGCAGTCAGCGCCGGCCCTAAAGCAAATTGTAAAGTATATATAATAAATCTATGAGGTGAGTACAAAAACTTCATTGTACCATTTATATTATAGACTATAGTGGATCGGCCCAGCTTCGCACGGGTAGCGTTGTTTTTTTAAATATTTGAGGATTGTTCAATAACTGCTCAAGCTTTGCGAAATTTAGCGTAATGATTGTAATATAAAGCACTCCTGAACAGTGTAGCTAGCTTGGTGATTTTGAATGCGCTTTTATGAACGGTTTAGTATCTCCGTCTTCGTTAATAAGCAAATTTTCAGGTTGAGGTGAAGTCGAGTAAAACGCTATGAAACATTTATAACAATCTTAAAAAAAAAACTACTGGCGCCATCTAGTATGAAATATGTAAATTATTGAGGATTTGGTTTTGGTTACGGGCGCTATGGCTTATTTCATGTATAATTTTGGTGTTTCTGTACCGATTTCTATGATTCTTTTTTTATTGAATTGGTAATAATGTTATTTTTTTTAAATTAGGAATGGGTGAGAGTATTTTTAACGTAAGGGTAAACAAATACAATCAGAATGCTCCGAACTGCTAAGCTATCAGGAGTTACACGTGTTATTGTAAGTCAACCATAAAAGATAGACGTATACTGTTGCGGGAATTTTTTTAGACAATTTTATGAAGAATATTTCCGTCATACATGATTTCTATGTAAGTTTAACCCGCGACGGAAGCTTAAAAATTGGATTAACTTCTCCCATTTTCCCAAAATTACCATTCACTACTCTGCTAAAAAGTATAATGAAACCTGCCCAGGAGTATGAAGAATAATTGTGCCAAGTTTCGTTAAAAGACGTCGAGTAGATTTTGTTTCCATTAGGAACATACAAACCGACAGACAGACAGACAATAATTTTACTGATTGCATTTTTGGCATCAGTATCGATCACTAATCACCCCCATGTACAGAATTGACCTCTCTACAGATTTATTATAAGTTTAGATTAAAGTTTTTCAATTGCTATTAATAGCGCGCCATTTTATTTTTATTTTCAGTCAATATCTTTTCAACTTAACGCAAATTATACTATGCATCACCAACTTATCAGGAAAATGTTTATTTCCACCTTTTATATTTATAAACAACTTGCCACTCGTAACTCCACGATAAACTTTTAAATAGGTGCGTGATCCTTACTGTAATGTCCTTGTTGTTGGTTTAACAGACATATTTTGTTACACACATATCTTCTATACTTATAATAAATCTGTAGAGAGGTCAATTCTGTACATGAAATATATTTTCAAAATAACTATCAGGTGGTGATTAGGGATCGATACTGATGCCAAAAATGCAATCAGTAAAATTTTTGTCTGTCTGTCTGTCTGTCTGTCTGTCTGTCTGTCTGTCTGTCGGTTTGTATGTTCCTTATGGAAACAAAAACTACTCGACGGATTTTAACGAAACTTGGTACAATTATTCTTCATACTCCTGCGCAGGTTTTTGTATACTTTCCAGCAGAGAAGTAAAGGGGAATTTTGGGAAATTTTGGGGAAACGGGAGAAGTTACTCCATTTTTTAAGCTTCCGTCGCGTGTGCAGCCTTAATGGTTAAACTTACATAGAAATCATGTGTGGCGGAAATATTCTTCATAAAATTATCTAAAAAAAATCCTCAACAGTATATGTCTATCTTTTACGATTGACTCACAATATCACGTGTAATTCCAGATAGCTTAGCAGTTCGGAACATCCTGATTATATTTGTTTACTCTTACGTTTGTAAACCTCTCACTCATCCCTAATTTAAAAAGGTAACATTATTACCTATTTAATAAAAAAAGAATCATAGAAATCGGTAGATAAACACCGAAATTATTTATAAAATAAGCCATCGCGCCCGTGATCGAAACCAAATCTTTACTAATTTACATATAACATACTAGATGGCGCCAGTAGTTGCATCCTACATAACGTAATGATTTAATTTTTAGATTGTTATAAATACTTCATGGCGTTTAATTCAAAAATTTGCTATTAAACGGAAATACTGAACCGTTCATTAAAGCGCATTCAAAATCACCAAACTACACTGTTAAGGGAGTGCTATAAATTTAATAAATTGAAAACATTACGCTGAATTTCACAATGCTTGAGCAGTGACTGAAGAAAGAAACCTCAGATATTTAAAAAAACAACGCTACGCGTGCGAAGCTGGGACGATCCACTAGTTATTAATATAGTTAAGTATATAATCACAAAAAATATTATGGAGAGGTAATTTGAGGTTTAATCTTCCGTATATTTGGAAACTGGAGTTTTTAACTTTCTAGTATTGTATGTTATGTGTCCCTTACCTGATTAAGATAATACAAAAATGACGCCCTTTTGATTGGGAATACTTTAAAAGAGAATTTCTTCCAAGGCTTATAAGGGAAGACATGATTTATATTGTTATGAGTGTGAGTCCAATAAAAATTAGATAAGTGCGGACAACCATGCAAACAATTAACTGTTCTGCATTATTTCGTAAGAAACAAAGGCCATTAGGTAGCAATAGCAATGCTAAATTAGAGGAGCCGTTCATTTACGAGTAATTAGGATATAGATACGAACAAGAGAACTTCGGTTTGAAAATCATATTTTGTCTGTAGTTAGTAACTGCTTCTATCGCCTTAAGGTTCTTTATAATATACGCGACTACCTGAGTGTGGATTTGCGTGTTCACCTCTGTGAGTCGCTGGTATTATCGAGATTAAACTACTGTGATGTGGTTTATGGCAGCTGCATTCTTGGTCGTACACAAAGGCTGATACAGCGTGTGCAAAACGCATGCGCACGTTTTTGTTTTCGCATCCCTCCTCGTTCCCATATCACCCCGTATTTGGACGATGCAAAGCTATTGAGTATGCAGGGCCGTAGACGATTACACCTTTCCACTCTGCTGTTCGGTGTAGTTAGGCTGGAATCGCCCACTTATTTGCATAGAAAACTGCAAAGGTCAAAGTTAGAGCGATCTTGCCGACGCATCGGTCAGCGGCGTTTCGGGGTAGCTTTAGATTTGCAGCGTCCAAGTGCTGGAATGATATTCCACCACCTATACGTGCTGTGACCAGTAGGGAAACTTTTAGGCGTAAGCTTAGAGATTACTTGCTGGCACAGCAAAACCCATCCCGCAATGTCCTACCTGCAGACTCCCATTTATGATTGTGCTCCTTAATCCCATTTTATCTTTACCATATATCATATCTCTATATTATAAACATAATATTGTATATGTGTGTATATATATGTAACTTATGTTATATTTACTTTAAAAAAAATATGTTCTATTGAATATTGCGATGGTAATATATTCGTCTACTATATCTGCTGTATGTTTGTACACTGTAATTATTATATTATTATTTTTTTGTTTATTTAGTATATATCGTTGTTAAATATGCTTATTAAAATTTAATATATTTAAACATATTGTATATGTATGTCCACTACTCTGTTGCGTTTAGTGTAATGCTCGCAATTTCACTTGTGTCGGTGCTGACTGAAAATCAGTGTTGTGAGTTCTCAGAGCTCACAGCGTTATGCTGAGTCAGCACCGTTTCGCTGTGCAGAGACCTTTGTAAATGGTCAACTTATGTTGTTATTTTAAAAAAAAAAAAGTTTTTTATTTTCTATCTTTGTCTTCTTCTATCTTTTTTCATGTTTTTTTTTTCTAATGTTGTTTTTGTCAAAGCTTTTATTTTTTATTTTTATGTTTAACTGTATGTCTCTTGCTCATCTGTGCAGCGAATAAATGTCTCTCTTTCTTTCTTTCTAACAAAAGAGCATATATGAAACAATTGATGGATGTAAACCAAACGGAGCCAGAGAGGTTTGCGAGGATCGTACAAAATGGCGATCGATATTCTTTGCCAACCCCAATGGGAAATAATTGCGTGAGTATATGTATGTATGTCTATTTAGGATATCATCGAGCTTTTGTGTTAGTAACCGAAACAGGAATGTTCCGTTAGGAACCTAAATGGAATTTGAAATTCAATTTATTGGATCACGTAATACAAAGTAAACATACAAAACGTTCATAGAACAGAGTGGCTCATATAATGAAATATTAATGGGGTGAGGAATTTACGATTCATTGTCATGGTTTTCACAGCATGTGTAGTGCCGGCTTAAAATGTCACTACCCCTTCCTACCTAAGGTTATCCTAAGAGGCAACTAAGGGGCTTTTCTAAGTGGTTTTTGGGCGATGCAGATGGAGCTCCATCACCAACGATACTTTATTACTACCATCTTGTTCCTTATCAACTTCCAAATGTCCTCAGCCACAGCTATTTAACTCTGAAGCTTTTGCTACTCCTCTTTGGGATTTAAGGCCGTAAGTATATGTATATGTATATCTTTTCCCCACTCAACTTCCAAAAGTGGCTGACGAATTTATAATTCCTTAGCTCTGGCTACCCCTTCTAGGGAAATATAGCCGTGAGTTTATGTATGTAAGTATATGTATGTAAGTCATTGTCCGCCAAACTGAACCTAAAAATAGAATTATAAAATTATTGAATAGTTGTCAAATACTATCGTATTGTCGGGGAATGCTCCGCAGTTACACCACGCTGTTCACCCAGTGTAACTGCGGAGCATTTTTTTTCTTCGTAGTTACACCAACGTCTTTTTGACATGAATTTAACAGCTCTGCAGACATATTATGATAGACGAAACATGTCGTGGACTCAATACCGTATTTGGACTTGCGAAATTTTCGCGTGTTCAAAATCATCAAGAGGTAAAAACACTTAGATTATTTTTGCAAAATGTTGCTCATTTTAAGCAAAATTCTTATTACTCGGCAAGTACTAGGAGTTCATAGGTTCATTAGAAATATCCCTAACGCACGATTTATTTTGTATGCATATCTCAGATTTTCAATATTCATTGGACTGAGACCTCATAAAACATGTATTCCAAGGACTACAAATTAAACATTACAAGTAGTTTTTCATTATAGGTATATATTTACTTACAATCTGAGTGTAACATATATCATATAACATATACAACATCTACATATATAAAAGGCCAAACTGACTGACTGCATCAGAATCAATGCACAGATGAAGCTACCATGCTTACAAACTTAAAAATTTAAGCGAGGATAAAATTAAAAACACCTTTATTATCTTCGCTTGAAAGACACCCACTTAACGGGTCGGTTAAATATTTCAGTTTGACGACATCCTTCAAGTGATAGTACAAAGTCTTCATAAAAGAAGCGAAGTGAGTAATTTGTTCACAGCTATATATTTTACAATGATTAAAATCGAGTAACTAACTCTGATTTATGATCATGATTATCGTCTGAAGGCTCCTGGCCATTGTGTCATTTTTGGTCACCATCACTTGAACGGCCAAGGAGGAACAGGAGTTCGTACGGAATGCAATTGTCAGGATTAAACTCTTCGCTGCAATACGCTTCGCTCTATTTAATCATTTTAATTTTTCTTACTGTGCTAAATTGAACATAAACGTTCACGCCGTTGGGCCGGGTTGGCAGAGGTACCAATACTTCTGAACATCACATGACAGCGCCATCTAGTGTCCAGGGCTGGTACCCACGTTTTGCTTGGACAGTGTATTCACGTGATAGGCAAAATTGAACTTTAATTTTATTTATCGACCCTTCCTTTTTCTTACATTTCATTCCTAAAACATACAATAGTTAACTTGGACTTATCTTTATATTATTTATTTATTATTATTTATTTTATTTTATTTATCTTCTATTTTGTTATTTTTTATAGATATTGGTAACAGTGACATTGTTATATGTGACTGCGTATTTTATCTTTAACCATTGTTTTCAAATGAGAAATAAGAATCACTGTTAACTAGTGTAAACAAATAAAGTAAGTGCAGATTGTAAATAAAGTAAATAAAAAAACTACTTATAATGTTTAATTTGTGTCTCAGTCCAATTAATATTGAAAATCTGAGATATGCATACAAAATCAATCCTGCATTAGAGATATTTATAATGAACCTATGAACTCCTAGTACTTGCCGAGTAATAAGAATTTTGTTTTAAAATGAGCAAGATTTTGCAAAAATAATATAGTGTTTTTACCTCTTGATGATTTTGAACACGCGAAAATTTCGCAAGTCCAAATACGGTATTGAGTCCACGACATGTTTCGTCTATGATCATATATATTATCTGTAGAGCTGTTAAATTCATGTCAAAAAGACGTTGGTTTAACTACGAAGAAAAAAAATGCTCCGCAGTTACACTGGGTGAACAGCGTGGTGTAACTGCGGAGCATTCCCCGTATTGTCATAAAAAGATCAAACTCAAACTCAAACATTCACGCCTAATATCCCCGAAGGCGTTGGCAGAGATACCAATACTTCCGAACATCACTTGATATTGTCAATACAAAAAAGGATATTTTTATAATTCGAAAGTTTTTTTTTGTTTTAAGTCATAATTGTACGCTGATATTATTATTATTTCAACCTATTGTGGTAAAAAGTTAACGCGACAACAAAAGCAGATCGTCGTTCATTATTAACTCAAAGTCTTTTTCAATAACTTTAATATGATTATGACACTCACTTAAATTTAAGGACGTACCTAGGAACGTTACGATAAATAATAAGGCTAAAATACTTTTATTGGAAAAGTTTTAGCGAACATAATTGGAATTGAAATCAACTTGCGCAGAGCAATCTTCAGCGGTAACGAACTCTGAACTGTCAAACAAGAAAGTCGTAAAATGAAACGTCTGTTATGTCACAATGGACACTTCTAAGTTGTTACTCTCTCTTAAGCTAACTCTAACTCTTAAGCTTGAGACAAAGATGAACAACTTTCCAACTCTTAACTTCTTTCCCAACTTCAAAGCACAAACATTGTTCAAAGAACGAAATTACAAGGTATCCGTATTTGTTTTTCTCCAACAAACGTATAAATCTAAATAATTATATATTAACAACCATGATAGCTCCATCGAAAAGAATTCCTTTCCGTCATGCAGACGGGCTTGGTTTCAAATCTCACGTCAGGCCTACACCAACAGACAAATGTGTTGTTAATTTATCATGGTTGTTAACGGTGAGGGAAAACATCGTAAGGAAACCCACATGGCTAAATAGGCTATTTGACTGTTATAAGAATATACATTTCTTTTATTTCATCAGTCTTAATATTTCTTTCTTAGAGCGATTGGTAATAATGCGAGATGAAAATATTGCATTATTTAACCAAAATCCGTCTTCTAAAATAGGTTTTTTTGATGCACCTGTCACGAGACTAAAAACGACCGTAATTGGCTATTTCTATAATGACGTAGATTGCGCATAAACAGACTGTGTGTCGCTTCGCTTCTTGGTGTATAATGCGGAATTGACGCAGTGATGTGCCACAGCCGCCATATTACTTAAAGTCGCGTTTTCGCGGTACATTTGAATCTTGCATTTTCTTTTTAGATTTTTTAATAAAATAGCTAAAATTAATACAGATAAGTATTATTTTAGGGCTCCTTATAAACAAATAAACACCGTAAGATAGTTTTCAAAACTTTGACAAATAGGCTATTGTGCTTAGTCATTTGACGTTGAACGTTAAGTTTGAGTTTGAGAGGCAGACATAAATATTAGTTTAGTTATAGGGAGTCGTTTACATCCATCATTTATGGACCCCTAGAAAAACTAATACAAAAGAAAATGGTTTTCTTCTTACAAGCTATTACTGAGCGAGTTTAACAACTTCATTTGTTGAGGGGTTTAGATTAAAATAACATAATAAAACATAAACATAATAAACATAAACGTTCACGCCGAATATCCCCGAAGGGGTTGGCAGAGGTACTAATACTTCTGAACATTACGTGACTTTGTCACCTGGTGTTCAGAGTACCCACGTTTTGCATGGACAGTGTACTCACGTGATAGGGGGCAGGCCTATAGCCGTTTTGTACGAATACACTGTCACATGACTAAGTACAACTCAGCCATGTGGGTTTCCTCACGATGTTTTTCCTCACCGTCAACAACCATGATAAATTAACCACACATATGTCTTTAGAAAAGACAAATTGGTGTAGGCCCGACTCAGGATTTGAACACTAGTCGTTTGCACGATAACCGAGTGTTCTACCCACTGGGCTATCACGGCTGCTAGATTAAAATGTATACTATAATATCGGAACAAATGAACTCCAATTATATTGGTATGGTTCATGGTTAATATACAAAATACACATAAAATAACAATTATCAGTATTTGTCATAAAAAAATACTTTCTGCGGGCATCGAACCCAGTTGTAATTTTCACACGATTTCAACTAAAGTCAGCCAAAACTATTATTTTAAACTAGTGGATCGTCCCAGCTTCGCACGGGTAGCGTTGTTTTTTTTAATATCTGAGGTTTCTTTCTTCAGTCACTGCTCAAGCATTGTGAAATTCAGCGCAATGTTTTCAATTAATTAAATTTATAGCACTCCCTAAACAGTGTAGTTTGGTGATTTTAAATGCGCTTTGATGAACGGTTCAGTATTTCCGTTTAATAGCAAATTTTGGAATAAAACGCTATGAAGTATTTATAACAATCTAAAAAATAAATCATTACGTGATGTAGGATGCAACTACTGGCGCCATCTAGTATGTTATATGTAAATTAGTAAAGATTTGGTTTTGATCACGGGCGCGATGGCTTATTTTATGTATAATTTCGGTGTTTGTCTACCGATTTCTATGATTTTTTTTATTGAATAGGTAATAATGTTACCTTTTTTTTAAATTAGGGATGAGTGAGAGGTTTACAAACGTAAGAGTAAACAAATATAATCAGAATGTTCCGAACTGCTAAGCTATCAGGAATTACACGTGTTATTGTGAGTCAACCGTAAAAGATAGACATAAACTGCTGAGGATTTTTTTTTAGATAATTTTATGAAGAATATTTCCGTAATACATGATTTCTATGTAAGTTTAACCATTGAGGCTGCACACGCGACGGAAGCTTAAAAAATGGAGTAACTTCTCCCGTTTTCCCAAAATTTCCCAAAATTCCCCTTTACTACTCTGCTGGAAAGTATACAAAAACCTGCGCAGGTGTATGAAGAATAATTGTACCAAGTTTCGTTAAAATCCGTCGAGTAGTTTTTGTTTCCATAAGGAACAGACAAACCGACAGACAGACAGACAGACAGACAGACAGACAGACAGACAGACAGACAGACAGACAGACAGACAGACAGACAAAAATTTTACTGATTGCATTTTTGGCATCAGTATCGATCCCTAATCACCACCTGATGGTTATTTTGAAAATATATTTCATGTACAGAATTGACCTCTCTACAGATTTATTATAAGTATTTTTTTAGATAATTTTATGAAGAATACTTCCGTAATACATGATTTCTATGTAAGTTTAACCATTGAGGCTGCACACGCGACGGAAGCTTAAAAAATGGAGTAACTTCTCCCGTTTTCCCAAAATTTCCCAAAATTCCCCTTTACTACTCTGCTGGAAAGTATACAAAAACCTGCGCAGGTGTATGAAGAATAATTGTACCAAGTTTCGTTAAAATCCGTCGAGTAGTTTTTGTTTCCATAAGGAACATACAAACCGACAGACAGACAGACAGACAGACAGACAGACATACAGACAGACAGACAGACAGACAGACAGACAAAAATTTTACTGATTGCATTTTCGGCATCAGTATCGATCCCTAATCACCACCTGATGGTTATTTTGAAAATATATTTCATGTACAGAATTGACCTCTCTACAGATTTATTATAAGTATAGATAGATTATAAAACAAGTTCCTATATACTAATTTCAGATTCAGCTTTTATTAAACCGTAAACATAAAGGTATGGTATGTCACTTGATGGTTAAAATAGCGCAAACGTCTACATCCTGAAATTAAATATCTTATTCTTTAACAAAAAGAAATTTCGCGCAGTAATTCTATATTTTTTTGTTAGTCTGATGCAACTATCTTGTCATTAAGCTCTTTAGCCGTTGAAAACTTATTACCACGAACCTTGCAAATTCTCGTGCTTCTACAAGTAATAAAAGAGATAGCATTAGATGCTAAACCTCTTAGAATATTATTCATGGTAAGAAATCGGACTTAGCTATTCCTCATTCATTAATTTTTCATAGATATTTGGCTCAAATCCTTTATCATGTTAAATTTTTTCGTCTCACCATGTGTTAGGAGTGTTTAGACTTTGTTGGGATTCGGTTCACATATCACAGTATAGCTCGATAATGTAGGTGTCTTCACCAAGTTTTTACTCGATTTAAATGAACGAGTAATTATTAACGAGTAGTTACTAAACTTATCATTGTAAAAGAATATATGAAAATAATTAATGAAATGATGTTTAATTAAGGGAATAGCTTATGGCTTTATTTTTAAAACAATTAGCCATACAATTGTAAAAACATACTATATCATAATAGTAGTGATGTTTCATTGTATTAGATTTAAATCTTTGTTTGTAATTTAATTACTCCTTCATAAAGATTATACCTGAACGTGTTTTTTTCTATCATACATACTTACATATACTTACGGTCACAAATCCCAAAAAGGGGTAGTCAAAACCTTGGCACGAAACTCCTCAGCCACATTTGGAACTTGATAGGGGACAAGAAGGTAAAAATAAAGATTGGACACCCATCACCAAAAATCTTTGTTATACAGTCTGAGGATGTTTTTGTTCCGAAGCTCTGGCTTCCCCTTATTATATTTATTTATAGATAGATGCTTAGTAAAACGTGGGTATTCTGAACGCCAGGTGACAAAGTCACGTGATGTTCAGAAATAGTATTATATTAAAATATATATATATTTTTAATATATTATTAATATTATTGGAGCGAAGCGAGCGTAGCGAGCGAAGCTCCATTTACCCCCGACTTTTGCATTTCGTTGTGATCGTACTCCTCCCAAACGGCTCAACTCAGAACCCTGAAATTTTGCATGGTAGTCAAGGACTATGTCTAGATGGTTTATGTCAATTTTGATAAAAATCGGAGGAATAATCACCATTAAAAAATTATAATATTAGTATATGGAAAAATTATGTAAACAATGCCAGCGCGTGAAAATAGAATCTATATTAATAATTTCGTCACGGGGTACGGTAGACTCGATCGAAACCTTACCTGAATAATAATACATAAAAAAATAATGATTTTGAGTCGACAACATCTATCCGCAAAATTCGGATTGTCGAGTATTTTGCTAAATTTTAATGGTGCTGATTGCTGACAAACAAATCTTAGTCGCCATATTGACTGTCACCCATGACATGACATAAACGTTCCGTTTCATAATGTTTTTCAATCGTTTCGCAAACGACAAGGAGGTTTCGATTGAGTCTACCATACTCCTTAACGAAATTATTATTGGAGCGAAGCTCCATTTACCCCCGACTTTTGCATTTCGTTGTGATCGTACTCCTCCCAAACGGCTCAACTCAGAAACCTGAAACTTTGGACGGTGGTCAAGGACCATGTCTAGATGGTTTATGTCAATTTTGATAAAAATCGGATGAACCACGGAGGAATAATCACCATTAAAAAATTACAATGTTAATCTATGGAAAAATTACGTAAACAATGCCAGCGCGTGAAAGCAGATTTTTTTCATATTCGATCGTCCTAAAGTCACGTTCGTTTGCGCTCCGACACTTGGTGATTTTTCAAACTTTTGAACGCTAATAAGAAAATCGAGTTCTAAGACATTTTTTCCAAAAAAAATTTGAACAAAAATTTCTTGAATATACTCTTTTTAAAAGAAAATAGGTATTTAGCTTTTTAGGTATGTTTTTTCACAATAAATATTGTTAACAATTTAAGTTTTCCAAAATCAGGACTGTAACTCCTTTGCAGTTTTGTGTAGAATCAATCACGCGTTTAGGTAAACCAACTAGTATATTCAAAGAATCATAACAAATCAACGCTTGTTGAGATATTTGTAGAATAAATCGTTCAACGATAAGTAATATCTGAGAATCAGGCAATTGCTCACTTCGCTCCTTTTATTGGCATCCGACGGTCCCATGCCAACCTAGAAGGGAATTTCTAAACTTCCAACAATAAGTTGAAGTTAATATGTAAGGTTTAAATGTATCCTCTCGAAGAGGACGCCGCTAGACCAGATTTAAAATGTTTTTACAAAGGTGGGAGACCGAAGTGAGAAGAATAAAATAGCATGCAAGAGAATAATGGATGTGAGGGAGCAAGAGACATTCAGACAGATCAATATTCTCTGCCTACCCCAATGAGATAATCAGTGTAGTAGGTATGTTCACGTTAAGTCATAGTGGCTATTTCGGGTTAGTTTCCAGAATTTATCACAATATTGAAACATAATTTACTGAAATTCCTTTATATCTCTTTTATTGCAAAATATATAACAACGTTTTATTTTAATAAGTGAGCGATCCAGTGTTATAAACATTATTTGAAAATTTGTTCAAAAGAAAATCAAGTAACACAATATAATAACGAAAGAAAATATTCATGAGACGTTGTTTAAAAATCTTTTTCGTCATCTTTTAATTCGTGAGCCAATCTGCATGTTAATTAATTTTATTTGAAGGACTAATCTCGATTCACGTTCCGCTTCATTACAGTTGAACTGGGGTTGAGAGGATGTAACAAAGTAGTGTTTAGAAGAGTCAGAGTATGCGCGTTGGAGGTGAATGAAAAAATATTTCAATTTTAAGAGATATTAAGAGACGTGAAACGAATTCCATAATTTTTGACACACTCTTTTTTGTTCAGTAACCTTATGAAGTCGAAAATCTGAAGAAAAAAGATTTTATATGCAATTTTGTAATAGCTGGGACAAAATTAAACTTTCCTACAGAATTCGCGCACTATCTATCTTATCTCCAACCAGTTTCTCCACACGGCACACAGGTCCCGCGTTCTAAGAGATGCGGTAATAGTAGATGATTGATTCTAATATTGTTCTTATGCTACCAAGAGTGATTAAAAGACTTTTAAACATTGTTGTATGGTAAAATAAAATGAAATATTTATATTATATATAATTTGAGTCATCTTATCCAGGAGTTTTTGAGCATGAAAACAAGTCACTGGACTCTGGGCAAATTATTTGCAACACCTTTAATAAGTTTTTTAGCTCGGTATTTTCTCAACCCTCTAACAACTATACCTCAGATACACTCCCCCCTCCCTATTGCGACACTGGGAATACTATTTGCAGTTTAAAGACGGATGAAGATGAAATTTATAAGCTATTACTATCCTTGGATCCTAACGCTGGTGCTGGTTCAGATGGTATTCCACCATTTTTTATTAAAATGTGCGCTAGAAATCTTTCATCACCTCTGTGCATAATTTATAACAAATCTTTCAAGGAAGGGGTTTTCCCCTCTAAATGGAAAGATGCACTAATTTTACCTATCCATAAAAAGGGGCCAAAATATAAAATATCTAATTACAGACCTATATCTATTTTAAACGTTTTTGCTAAGGTTTTAGAGAAAATAGTATACAACCACATCTATCCCGTAATTAGACCTAAACTTCCTCCCCAACAACATGGGTTCATACGGGGCAAATCTGTCAACACAAATTTAATAGTCTTTGTAGATTCCCTTCTACACAGTATGGAGCGTCGGGTTCAAGTTGACGTCATATACACCGACATAGAAAAATGCTTCGACCGTACAGACCATAATATTCTATTACGTAAACTACTCGAATTGGGCGTGCAGGGTGACCTGCTTCGCTGGTTGTCTTCTTATATTGAAAATCGGCACCAAGTTGTAGTGTTGGGAGGTTATAGATCCGACTACGTGGATGTACCCTCGGGGGTTCCCCAGGGATCTCATTTGGGCCCTCTTTTGTTTAACGCATACTTGTATGATATTTACAGCGTCTTTGGAGAGTCAAATTTTATTATGTATGCGGATGACAAAAAGATTTACTGCGACATTCGCAATGAAAACGACTGCGATAAGCTTCAAAGGGATCTCGATAACTTGGCAGCGTATTACAAAGCCAACAAAATAAACGTTAGCGTTTCAAAGTGCGTTCAAATATCTTTTTCGCGCAACCTTCGACCTATCCAACATACCTACTACTTAGATAACCAGCCAATAAAACGAGTTAACTCCGTGAAAGATCTAGGAGTCACCTTGGATTCGAAGCGCACTTTTGAAAATCATATAGACGATATCACCAATCGCGCTTATCGTAGTTTGGGCTTTGTTATGAGGGTATGTGAGCCTTTTAATGATCTAAATTGTATAAAATCTATTTATTACGCATATGTACGTAGTGTTCTAGAATTCGCTTCTTCTATTTGGTCCCCGCATTATCTAAAGTATAATCAAATGATTGAGTCGATACAGCGCATATTTATACGTCACTTGGACTTCAGGTCTAAACGATGGGACTGCACCTACGAAACGTCATGCAAACATCACAAAATATTACAACTTGACCAGCGCCGCATTCTTTTAGACATGTTAGTTCTGCATGATGTTTTGAGTGGTCGGATGGATTGTCCCAACGTAGTTTCCCAAATTGGACTAAACACGCCTGCGCTCAGAACTCGCCATACTTTTAGAAAATTGTTTCACCTACCTTTTGCTAGAAAAAACTATGCTCATAACGCGCCCATTCAACGAATTTTAGATGAGTACAACAAATGTTTTTATTCCCTCGATCCGTTTGCACATAGCAAGTCTATTTTCAAACGCTTGGTTCTAGACGCTATAGTTGTTTAGGTAGATTCAACCATTTCTATGTCATATTATTTAAATAAGGTTTTACTATTATATAACGTTTATGCATATCAAACAATCACATTCACATACATACACTCACATTATCATATACACACTCACACATCATAATACACATTACACACACCATACACATTATCATTCAAGTATCATCAATTATCATTAATATTAAATTTTATTCTTTTCTCAATTGTTTAGCATTTTTACATATACTTTTCTTTTCTTTTTCTGTTGTTACTCATTATGTCTTTAGATAGTTTAGTTTATTATTATTTTTTCTTTTGAATTAACTGTGTGTGTATCTTGTTTTAACTTGTGATCATCTGTTATTGGCCTACTATATAATATGTGTTGCTGTTGATGATCCTTATATAATAAATAAATAAATAAATAAATAAATAAATTTGAAATATTAAATATTTTATATTATAACAGTTATGTTCATTGTACATACATAATATATATGATACCAATTAATATCATTATGTAATGATTTTAGTTCATTTTTATAATACCTTCTACCATCCGACTGTAATTATAACAAAAATATTGAGGCATCCAAAAAATTGATAACAGACTGAGACCAGGAAGATATTTTGTTTTTAGGTAACTTCCTAAGGCTCGTGATTAGTCGATCTGAATTCAATAAAAGTCGATTCAACAGATAAGATAATTTTATTTTCTCCACAATGCCTAATTCATTTTATAGCTAAATTTACAACAAAAGCAAAGTTCCAGGTAAGGCATACTTAAGTAGGGTCATTGACAATAGGTCGAGCCTGTGCTATGGTCGCCAATTTCCACAGGAAAATTTATTACATTTACTGGAACAAGTCAACTCGTCAACTCTCTTTGAAATTTCCTTGCGTTTTTTAATCTCAACGACTTGATATTCTTATTTGTAGCCTCGGCTGCTTCATCAGAAAACTTCTGACGTGTACAATCTGCAATATTTTTTTTGATTGACCCATACTAGACGAAGCAATAGTTACGTAATTGATGTATTTAACAGTTGTTGTTATTTTCATTATATCTTCATAATCTTGTCAATCATTATATATAATCATTATATCTCATAAGCCACTTCTCCATTGCAAACGTATAAAAATAATACATCTTATTATAATCCCATTATAAGAATGTGTCGATTATACAATGACATTGACCATGACGTACATAATATGCTAAGAGATGGCAGTGTATTA
Source organism: Bedellia somnulentella (assembly GCA_963576735.1). Taxonomy (NCBI): domain Eukaryota; kingdom Metazoa; phylum Arthropoda; class Insecta; order Lepidoptera; family Bedelliidae; genus Bedellia; species Bedellia somnulentella. The sequence continues at coordinate 5,181,943 of OY755181.1, read as the reverse complement.
GAAAGTGATAAAGTGGTGTCTTACTTTGACATTTTTAATTCGCGGTTTTCAATTTTCCGTGCTGGTTTCAGGCTTTACAAAAGAATTAAGTCTCAGAATGATATACCCTGCAATGTTTGATTCTATATTAACAAGTAAATTTATTGTAATCATTTTTCTGTTTTTCACTTAAGGATAATATTAATTGTGTAAAATTTTCCAAAATAATCATAATTATATTGTGTGTATGCTAAGGCATATACCTAGGAATATGATCTAGCCCTATTTTCTATGTTCATATTATTATGTTTGTGTAATATTGATTGTATTCTGTTTTATGTTCTTCAATTAAATAAATAAATAAATCTCGATTCTGTAACCACATTGAACTAATTATTTTTAAATTTCCTGTATGTCTATTATCTTTTCTATATAAGTACTTCAGTCTTTTACTAAAAATGATACTAAAAACTTTATCCCCACATGAGGTTTTCATAAACAAAAACCATTCAAAATAAAGGACATGTTTAAATAAATATTGAAATCATCATAATTTGGCATCATTTGTAAAAAAAAAGAGTAAGCGAGCTTTTTTGTAGCAATTCCATTAAAACTGGCCAAAAATTCAAAAACCTTTTATGTAGTAAAATTTATTCTTTAATAGGAACCTGTCGGACGAAAATAATACATAATAGTGATTTTCGGTTTTTTGCAACCGGTTACGATAATGTCGTAGAACCGTTATTAAATTGGCAGCCGCAAATATTCGCAGCAATGGACAGTTGTTTATAAAACTAAATAGTATATACTTTAATTTGGTATATAAATCAACACTAGCTGTGAGTTGCATAGTTAAAACTTAAGTTAAATCCAAACATTCGCACCTAATTTAGATTGTGAACGTACGTGTTACGTAGCATACAAATAAGTTATGGAATAAGTAATAAAAATTCGTCATAAGGTATAAAATATTAATAACATGCCTTCATCTTTAATATATGTCATTTTTGTGTCACTATCTGCAATAGATTTTGAAATATTATCAAAAACGTTTCCACAAATTTTCGCTGCAAAATAAATCAAGCTACTGCTAACGACACTATGTGTTCACTTTCGATGCCAATTTAAAGACGAAAGAACTGAATGACGGGTGAAATAATTTTATTTTACCATTATTCGTCAATTTGTTTGTATGATGATAAACATAAAGTAGGTTTATCTCATTGTCAATATTTTGGACTTTTTACCTACGGCGGGACCTGTGTGCGCGGGTCCTATAGAGGTAATGTAAAGTGTTTACTTCTTATTTTAAAGTAAATTATAGCTTATAGCCTCTAAATTATAGCCCCTTCTTCGTTAACTTACCTTAAAGTTCCAAAAAAAATATTGTGGTAAAACATATTTGCTCAGATATGTTGCAGGCGCAGTTTGTGCTTGTGTCTGACTTTGTAAGTGAGATATTTTTTTCGTACGAAATTTATTTATTTATTTAAGTTTAAGGCTCACGAACAGAACAATTACGTTAGTATACATAATGGCATTTCATAAATATAAAATTTCAGTAAAAGCACCTTAACTATGTACACAGCATGAAATGCTTTGTGAGATCTTTATAACGTTGTATACAATAATTAAATAAAGTAGTAAGATATCGTAATAAAGCAATAATATGTTTTTGACGGCTTTAATTAGTTGCCTACTGCACAAACTAATTGTTGGGAATTTCATTAATTAGCAATGTTTGATATAATTTTGATTAAAGTATTAAAGTTTAACGAGCATATTAATTAAACTCTCTGTAAATAGCTTTGGAGCTAAATAATTAAATGCGTTAATAACAACGAAAAGTCAATTAAGAGCTCTTCAAAAACATCAACATGAGGTTCATGTTTAATACGGTTACAAGAGAATAGTTTTTAACATACATATTTATATACTCACGGCTATAAATTCCTAGAAGGGGTAGCCAGAGCTAAGGAATTACAAATTCCTCAGCCACTTTTGGAAGTTGAGTGGGGAAAAGATGGTAGAATAAAGGTTGTTGGTGATGAGTCTCCAACCGCATCGCCCAAAAATCCCTTAAAAGCCCCAATACCGTTAGTCGCCTCTTACGTACACCCACCGGAAAAAATGGGGTAGTGCTATTCTAAGCCGACACTACACGGCATAAAATTAAAAAAAAAATATAGTTTTTAACATTGAGTATATCGAAAGAACATATATAAATATACTCACAGTCATAAATCCTAAAAAGAGGTAGCCAGAGCTTTAGAGCTACAAAGTCTTCAGCCACATTTGGAAGTTGATAGGGGTGTGATGGTAGAAATAAGGTATAGTTGGTGATGGGTTGCAAACCGCATCGCCCAAAAACCACAAAATAAGCCCCATACCCCCCTTAGTCGCCTCTTACGACACCGGTGGGTAGAAAGGGGTAGTGAAGTGACATTCTAAGCGGGCACTACAAGGCAAAGTCAAATAGAACTCAATTTTAAACCACAATTATTTGTGTAGGTGTATTCGGCAATAAATTCTGTTTTATACAAATTTCGTACAGATCTACATATTAAGGCATTACATTTATACTCATCATACACCTGAACCTGTGACGGACGACTCTTGGGTTATGTAAAAAAAATATTTCACGTTCAAGCCCTTCACTGAAAAGAGCTGGCAGAGGTACTAGCTTGTGTAATAGCCATTAGTTAGGTAATAATTTGTGTAGATACTGTCACACAAATGATTTGCTTGGAAATTGTATTCACGGGATATATGTCTTATATACTTACTAACTATGGATTTACTTTGTGATCTGAATTCAAGTTTATTATTATAGTGTCTGAACCCGAGACTCAATACCCCAGGTAATATGCAACGTAACAAAGATGTTGAAAAAGAAAACAACAAAAAGAGCACAAAATGAATCGCTACTCGATTCCTACTGTTTATTGAAGCGTGAACTTTCCCAATTTATTATCGTGCTTTACTTATCAAACGAAATTTTAACGCAAGATTAGGCTCGCGATAGGTTTTCACAACCTTCTTTTATGACGAGAACGATGTTGGAACATTGAAACAATGAGATAAACCACGATATTTATCAACGGCTGTTTTCAGAACGTAAAATTACATTTAATTCTTTGGTTTTCATCCGACGCGACGATTACTTGTATTATCATGTTTTTTAAGTTCACCGTGTTAAAAAGTCCTAGCTATCCTTTTCAGAATTTATAGCAAAATGGGCAAGGAAAACAAGATTTTTGTTTAGGGAGGTTAGTAATGAGTTGAGTATAGCTATAAAGAGTTTGTGGCGACCGCTAGACGGCGAACTCACTCGCATACTAGCAGCGTCATAAAAAATCGTACATCGCGGTATCGAAATGTTTTTCTAGCAAAAACATAAATACAAATTCTAAGTTGGTACACAGCAGGGTGTACTGGCCAGTATATCTTTGCTGTTCCCACAGTACTGTGTACAGCAAGAGATTTGTGTATAGATTTGTATTCATGTAAATAGAAAACGGCATAGAATTATTCGAAATTTGTATTGTATTCGATATTAAATGTGAAGTCGTACATGGTGTTATTTAGGATATTAAGTTGTTATGTAGCTTATCATTTAAAAAGAGAACACTGACAAAAGATATAGTCTGTATCAATTAGAAAAAATAACTTTGTAAACAAAGAAACGTCAATGACATTTTAGTATTTTAGTGTTGTTACCAATATAATCGATGGCGACGTAAAAATCGAATACGTAAGCAAATTTTTGTTTGATCATATTTTATAGTATACTTATAAAACAGACATAAACCACAGAATACGTTCCCTATAATTAATTATATACATTTACTCACGCCGGTAGTCAACATTAGGGTATGCAGAGACGAGACTGTGGCGACCTCTAGACGGGACTTCTAATTGTACGTCTTTTCGTAGTCTGAGTCGAGCGTAATCACTACTGCTTTGAATTTCGTTTCTGCTAAATTTAAAATGTCCTCAGGTATTTTATTATACATTTTTACGCATAACCCCATGAGAGATGTATTTCTTTTGACAATCTGTATTTTGGTACTGAAATTTTATTGTTGTCTCTCAGGTTTTGAATATGTCTGTCACAATTTTTCACAATAGAGGCCTGATTCTTTCTTACATACATAATATTTTCATAAATACATTGACATGGCAGCGTCATTATATTTATCGTTTTAAACAATTCCCTCATGGAATCTCGGGATCTCAAATTGTATATAGCTCTTATTGCTCTCTTTTGGAGAATAAATATGGAACCAACATCAGCTGCTCTGCCCCAGAGTAAAATACCGTAAGACATTACACTATGAAAATAGCTGTGATAAACTAATCGAGCTGTCTGTACATCTTTCAAATGTCTTATTTTCCTAACGGCATATGCAGCACTACTTAGCCTGCCATTTCCGTTCAGCTTATTTTCTCCATCCTTTTCCAGCACCACATTTCGAAGGCCTCATGTCTTTCCCTGTCTCTCTGCTTCATTGTCCATATTTCACATCCATAGAGGGCTATACTCGATACATAGGTTTTTATGCAGCGCTTTCTGACATGGAATGGACTTAAAACATAATAAATTTGTTTTATGAATTTATGAAGAAGAAAGAAAAAATAATGTTTATTTGGTAATTAACACAAAACAATGAGAAATATAAAAAAATATGATTACCAAAAAGGAGTATATACTCGTCATACGTATTTTATACTTCAACTATTTTCCTCGAGCTCATCCAACACATATTTGATAAGAGTTTTTTTTTTACCGTAGAGTTTAGAGAATTTTTTTTACCAAATACAATATGAAAACCATATTTATCAATATGCATATAATTTTTTGTTAAATTTACAATAGATCACAGTGTTATACATATTATTCACTGTGATTTGGATATATTGGATCACAGATTAAACATAAGTAGTATCTTCTAGTATCGATTCATCAATCGGTAATCGATTACTAACATTCCTTCATTACTAATCAATGTAAATACCCATCCCAATTTTTTGCATTAGAAAAAATAATAAATAACATCAATGTTTCTCATTTAATCTTATTTTAAGTGTTTCCCAAGTTTTATCTCCAATTACTAATTATTTGTTTGTTTGATAAGTGGACGACTGTGTTTTCTATTTGACGGATGTGAAATTCTAGCGTCATAGAAGTATTTTCTTGATGAAATCTACGATTTTATACCCGGCAACGGTTTGTTTACAACCTTTTTGAGCCTATTTGATATAGACGGTAGGTAAACTGTTTAAAACATTTGCATTAGCTTAAAAATAACAAATTATTTCTACCCTATTTAGAAAACATACGCTATAAAAAGTTAATCAAACATCAAAATGGCGGGTCCAGTACAGGCTCAGTAATAAAAGATAATTGGGTAACCTTTCTTAATAACAATTGGTGTAAAATGTTCTGCTTTACAAAAGTACACGAATATTATTAAAATTATGTTTTTTCTTATCTATGTAAATAGGCAAATGCCATCCTGGAGGGACATTCACTTAAAGCTTTCTCAGTTTTGTTTCTTATGCATACATACATATATTCACGCCATTAGTTCTCATTGGGGTAGGGAGAGACCATCGATCGCCATTTTATACGATTCTCACAAACTTCTCTAGCTTCGCTTGTTTCTTTCTCGATATAAAAAGATTCGATGACGTGATTCGTGAAAGGTGTGGTGTAAAAGATGATATTGTAAGTAAGATAGAAAAAGTTTGGGCACATCAAGAGGTTGGATGATAGGAAATCAGTAAAAGGTATCTATAGAGCTAATGTGGAAGGTAATGTTAGTAGAGGACGGCCACGAAAGACACACTTAGACCAAATTAAGAGTGTGCTCAAAAAGGCAGGCGTCCGAAGTATGAAGAATAAAAGAGCATATATGAAAAGATTGATAGATGTAGACGAAGCAAGAGAGGTTTGCCAGGATCGTACGAAGTGGCGATCGATAGTCTCTGCCTACCCCAATAGGAATTAACGGCGGCGTGAGTATATGTGTGTATGTATAAAAAGGCTTTACAAAGGGATTTCATAAATTCCGTTTCGGTGTGAGCTGTATAGTTTCATTATAATTAGTTTTAGGAACGTTGTCAGTAAATATTCCAGCTCTAAAGCGAGATTTCAAAATCATTTTTATGAAAACTCTGCCAATCAAGAAGAATCCATAAGGCATTTTTTCATTTAATTATGAATTTAAAATACATTTTATTATGACAAAAAAAGTGTAAAGTTTTAAAAATAATTTTATACCTATATTTTAGATTAATCGTTTCTGAATTTATCATTTGTTTTCTACTTCTATACAATAATTATTGCTGTAGTATAAGAACTTTCGAGGTACCAATATAGTTTTAAATCAGTCCATTAGTCTTTATTTTGTACTTTTTTTGTACAAAAAACGCAAACTTCACGAAATAGAGTTGTGATTGGAATTAAATCTTAAATAAGATCCAAGGGCAACCGTATAAACAACAAAATTAAAGAACATCTTTTTTTTACATACATACATATACTTACGGCCATAATTTCCAAAAAGGGGTAGCCAGAGCTTTAGAGCTAGAAAACTCCTCAGCTAGATATGGATGTTGATAGGGAACAAGATGGAAGAAATAAAGTACCGTTGGTGATGGGTGTCTATCCTCATCGCCCAAAAACCACTCAAAAAAGCCCCATGCCCTTTATCGCCTCTTACGACACCCGAGGGAAGAAAGGAAATATTTATTATACTTATGGCTAATTATTTATTAATACTATTACACGTGCGTCGTGTAGTGTAGGCTTAGAATAACACTACCCCATTTCTACCCGTGGGTGATCGTAAGAGGTGACTGTATAGGGGCTTTTTAAGTGATTTTTGGGCGATGTGGTTGGAGACCCGTCACTAAAAACGTTTATTATTATCATCTTTTCCCCAATCAACTTCCAAAAGTGGCTGTGGAATTTGTCATTCCAAAGCTCTGGCTACCCCGTTAAGGGATTTATGGCCGTGAGTATATGTATGTATGTATGGATGTACTATTACACGGTAATTATAATTTTTTTTTATTAAAATATGAACATATACTATATATTTCACTTATGAGACATTTTGATAAATTCAATTCGAATAGCATAAATCTATTTGATCCATTTCTATATTTAAATCTATAAATGATTGAATAGAAATATCCCATTAGTATTTATTCATAGATTCATTTATCTTTCAAATTTTAATATTGACCACAAAAGATGAAAAAGACTTCGAATTGTGAGCAACGCAATTTAGCTTGTAATGAAACTTCCAAAGGTCTACAAAGTTTTCACCACAAATCTCTAGTGACGCTGTATTTTACGTGAAAACTTGTACATTTTAGTATACCTTTAATATAACTAAAATATGTGTTGCGAACTTAAAGATATCTAATAAAATTACGGTTTACGGATTATTCATCACAGTAAGTCCATATTTTATTGGAGCGAAGCCTCCATTTACCTCCGACTTTTGTATTAGGTTTGTCACAGAACTCCTCCTTAACGGCTTATCCGATCACAGCCAAATTTTGCACGATGGTTCAAAATATCAAGGACAAGGTTTTTACGAAGAATTCAAAATTTAGATAAATGTTGCCATTGAGGAATAATCACCCTTGAAAGTTTCCCATACAAAGGAAGTTGACAAGCCCTAACTGGCCTAATAGTCTAAACAAATTAGTTCTAAAAACGTTGGTACAGTTGTTCCTTAAGGTGTCCAGATGAATATACTAAAAGTTCCCGAAGGAGGGACTTGAGCCGGCGGTGGGGAAAGGGGGAAAGATATTTTTTTTTAGTTTTTTGCTGTGTACTCCAAAACTATCTACAATATTATTTTAGTGACTTCTACAATAATTATCTAAACTAAATTCTCTACAAATTATATGTTCACATTTTCGCTCTACGATCAATAGTTTAGGAGATGCAAAGTAATAAAGGTGAAGAAAATGAGAAACAAGATCGTTATGCTTTTATATTAATTATTTGGTCTGATTTTATTAATTTGCTCAGACTATAATGTTCACGGTGGAATTTTTAAACCATTTGCTTTGCCAGACTCAGTAAAAAACAAAAAGTTTCAAAACTTGCAATAAAACAATTTAAAGCAACATGTGTTTGATTTGTGTGATGTAATGTAAGGTTATGTGATCGTGTGAGAAATGACGTGATTCGTGAAAAGTGTGGCGTAAAAGATGATATTGTAAAAAAGATAGAAAAAGGAATGTTTAGATGGTTTGGGCACATAGAGAAGATAGATGATAGTGGATTGGTAAAAGAGATTTATAGAGCCAATGTGGAAGGGGACAAATGGGAGATAATATTAGTAGGAAAGAGGCCTCTTAGGGCTTTGAGACAATATCGTGGTATAAACATAAAATACTTATTGATAATTTAAAAGATAATCTTATTCAATTAAGACTTTATTTAAACATCATGAAGTTCCATTTTTACAAGTTTCATGAATTAAGCATCATGCTAAAATTGCTTTTAACATAAATCCATGTAGCCGATGATAAAATAAAATAATCAAATTATATTTTTTTGTGCTTTTTCGCTACTGAAACACAGAAAAAACTCCCTAAAATATTCATTTTACGAGAAACTTTTAAAAAGCAATCTCAAACCAATTCGACATTAAAAAGGACAATATAATTCTGAGTTAAATACAGTTTTACTGCCTAAAATTATTCATAAAATACTACAAGACGGACTTAGAGAGTTCCAAACGAAGCGTGAAATCGAGCTACAAACAAAAGCTCCACACTTGTTCCGGTTGCAACAGCCAAACGGAAAGTGGTGATTTCCTGTCTCTACTGCGTCATTATCTCGGGGCAACTGCGATTTGTTTACTACACTATAAAGCTGTGTGGAGTCGGTATAGAATAAAAAGTTTAACAAGTTTCTTCCCTTTGGTCTAGTCAAAGGTAAATTACAGTTATGGGACAAAAACGATTGTTGATAATGGATGCCAGCCACATCGAAAACTTCTAGTGAACTAGAAAGGCATATTCCGATTCCATATATTTTCCTATGTAACAGTTTAACCTTATGAGAAGTAATTATGGAAAAGCCCTTTTCAAATAATTTAGAAGGATTATTTTCTGGCAACGACACTTCAAAGGTTTTATTTTAATCGAATATTACACAGAGCCTTATTGTGTAAGTAAATTATGTAATGTTTACCATTTTGGCCCGTAAAACATGTTTAAAATATCATCATTTCTTTGTATTACCGAAAAGGCGTACTGTAAGTTTTATAAATTAAAATGTTGAGTAAAGGTTTATGGTAGATCCTAAATGAAACAATAATAACGAAAATAATTATTTGTTGTTCTTGTTGTACTTTTCGTGATTGTTCGTAAGAGGCAGCTACGGGTATTAGGGGTCTTTAAGTGTTTCTTTGGGTGATGCGGTCTGATACATCACGAAAATCATTTTTTTTTCAATATCTTCTCCTCTTAATATCCAAAAGTGGCTGAAGAAATTATTATTCCGAAGCTCTGGCAACCCCTTCTAGGGTTTTATAGCTGTGCTTATGTGTATGTATACAACCATTTGCATGATAATATTGTATATCTTTTTGGGTTTTTGTAATAATTCATCCGTAAAACTTCATCCTTGCGAATGCATAAAACTGTACTATAATGTCACGGTGCATCAATAATTCAGGGCCTGCAAACTTCTCCGTCTTACTGAAACCGTAAGAAATACTACAGTGCAAATTAATAGTGAGCTCAAGTCTGTAGAGACATAACATATTTGATAGTTATGCTAACAAAAACCATTTCCAGAATTATGTAGTTAATTAGTTATGTAGTATTATTCTTGTGTATTCATAACCTTAGACTTAAGAACTTAGTTATTATCGTACTGCCGTAACTTTCTTCATTAAAACTTTGTAAACCGACGAAAAATAAGTGAATAAAATTAGGTCTAATCTAGTGAAAACAATAGACTGTGTTTTGTGAACGACGTAAACCATTGTAATTTTAGATTGCTGAATTGAATATGTTTATATTAGATTGTTTATTTTCTGTATATTTTAGAACTATTCTCTTCATGCTTCGTATTGAGGACTTTTGAGTTTTCTCAGGGAATTTTACATAAAGTTCAATTGATTTATACGAATAGTTTAGCACCAGTCTGTATGATGAATATAATACCATGATGAACTGCAATATATTGTTGTAACCAGTCTTAGCGAAACGTTTATATTATTACAAATTTAAGGCTAATTTATTTCTATTTCATCATCAGTTATTGTATCCTAATCCTTTAAATCAAAGAAAAAGCATAATCTTTATTCGTGTTTTATTTATTTATTTAATAAACTAACTGTTAATTCAATCAAAATACAGTTAAATTCAATCATTTGCCGATGTTGGAGATGAGAAGAAACGACAAAAATACTCTTCATCGCATAGTTCTCATTTTATTCGACCCAACTGATAATAATTTGACGTAATGAAATAAGATTATCCATTGCAAATACTAAAAACATTATCGTCACCAGACAATTGTTACAGGGAATGAGAGGGCATTTGCGCATTAGGGTTTAGTCGTTAAAAATATATTACATCAAAAATCTAATTCAACTAAAGTAAAGACTTTTTTTTCTAGAATTACTATATTTATTCTGTATTAGTGTACAATATTTAATAAATTACTTCAATCAGTTTATTAGATTTCGTCTATCTAAAGCTATTTGTTACAAAATATGAAATAATACTACACAGAAAACCTCGAATTGGCTCGTAACTAAAATATCGGTGGGCGTTCTACTTGCTGGATAATAAATGATTAAACCAACCCGAGAGAGAATATGTTGTAATATAATTACGAGTTAACTCAGGTGAATTAAGTCTACTACGGGTCACTCACACCTTAGTTTGACCACACTCACCATTGAGAACCCGAGACTATAGATCTTCACTTTGTACAATCCTGGTAAACTTCTCGCGCTTCATTTACAACAATTAATCTTTTAATACATTCTTTCAAACAAAATATTTTGCACGACATGTGTATTGAAATAAATCTGTTCAATAATGAATTAAATCGAACTAACGACCAGAGAGGAAAACAATTAATGAATGTGTGCGTCAACAATTAATTGATTGTATTGAGCGAAGTAATTAAATTGGATAGAGACTGATTGTATTGTAAGGGTTGTTGACATCGCAATTTCAGAGTGTTACATTAAAACGAACAATATACTGTTTCATTTCAGCATTTGGAGATAAAGCTATATCGAATTCCATGTGATCTTTTAATTATTACACACGGCACTTGGTGAGTCAATTATTTAATATGGACTTGACAGTTTTTAATACTTATCTTGACACTAAATATGAGCTTCAAGTCATATCTCGACATTTAATTAAATATTAGATAACAAATAAATAAAAGTTAAACATTTCTTAGTTCAATAATTTCATAGCTAGATCGTGTTAATCGCAAAAGCTTCGAACCTTCATAAATTATTATCTTTACACTTTAGAATCTCAGTGGAGTAATAAGTACCTTAAAGCTAATTAGTTATAAGCGTCTTAGATACCTTTTGGCTTGTATTGTTTGCGCAACAAACGCAATTAAGACGGCTTTGCAATATTCATATTTTTTTCGTATAATCTTTTTATTGTTAGTGTATATGGCGAATGATTTTAGTTTAATTCATCATGGAAATTAGTAATATTTATTTAAAATATATTCATTTGTGTTTGACATTCTTAAAGGCCCAGTGGGAACACCACTGCTTTTTATAACGGGGACATGAGTTAGAATTTTAAGTCGGGTCTACACCTGTGTCTATTCCTAATTCATATGTGTGGTTGGTTCAGGATATTAAGGTTATCAACAGTGAAACCCACATGGCTTAGTTGTACTAAGTCATGCGATTGTGTATTCCTACAAAACAATTGGCGTGTCCTGTATATCGTGGATGCACTGTCCAAGTAAAATATGGATAGTCTGAAAAGCCAGTCAAAAAAACTGTCACGAAATGTTTGAAGTATTAATACATATGCCACCCTTTTCGGTATTTACGGCGATTGTAGACGTTGTGTTTGGGTTATTGTACTTTATTTGATTAAAACTGAGAACTAACATTATTTAATAGTCAATGATGTTATTTATACATTGAACTTCAATGTCTTTAGCTCTTCGTGATCATACTAATGTAACAATACAACTTTAGTAATTTATTTATTTATTTGAACACTTTATTGCATACAGAATAGATATAATGTTTTTACAAAAGAACAGAACATTAAAACTTAGTACACAAAGGTGGACTTATCGCCTTAACGCGATTTTTTTCAGTCAACCTTTATGGTGAGGAAAAATAAGTACACAACTCTTAACTAGAAATTAATGATAATCAATATGCAAAACCAAACTTAACTAAACACAACCTATTTACAACCCTAACCTACATACTAATTTATATATCTAATATGTATAATAATTATATTAAATATACTTCTACAGTATCTTAATAAATATACACATACATATAAATAAATTATATATATTCTTATATAGTATACCTATACCTATCATTACAAAATCTACAAACCTAAGGTTTTAAAAAAATGAGATTTTGATTTATTTTTAAATATGTTTAGAGATGATGACAGCCGTATGTCAACTGGTAGTGAGTTCCACAAATTAACCGCTTATTACAAAGGAATCACTATATGTACCACTGCTATGAGGAGGTACGCTCAACAACTTAATCTCCTGGGATCGCAAGGCACGGCCGTGGGAGGACAGGTATGTGAACGTACACCAAAGATAATGTTCTTCTTTAAATAATCGTACAGATACAAATCATTGTAAACTTGCCCTACATATATTAATAATTTAATAAACTTCATACCATACTAAATTCCCAAAAATCCTAAGGTGTCATTCATAAGAATTAATTAAGCTGATGCGCGCTCGTGAGATGTATTGAATGGGATTACAATGTTCCCGCTTATATAATGACTTTTGCAGCAATAATCATAGTAATAAAGATTACTACTATAGTAGGATCAGAACAGCACTAAACAATTTTTTCAGCCCTTCCCATGTATTTCAATACGGATATTGAGAACATTTAAGTGATTATTGTGCGATATAGCTGGCTATATCCTCACGCATTTAAAAAGTGGCTTCAATTTTCATTTTGAGGCATTTGAATTCTAACTGTGCATATATGTAGTATATATGCCAATAAGTATTACTTTACTCTATGCAATAACATAATGGTTAACAAAGTACAAACATAAGGCCAGTGACAGATATCCACAGAAAATTCCGACAATACTTACAAAGAAGAAAAACTTAGCAGTTAAAACTAACTAAACTTAGACTTAAACTTAACTTAGTAACAGACATAACCCATAAATGTGAAATAAAATATGATCTACATTTAGATTTGAAAAGTGGGTAAAAAATAACAAAACGGAGATAATATAGTGCAATATGAAGAGTATAACTGTTATATGAAGGTGTGTGTGTGTGTGTGTATGTGTGCATGTTTTATCACTTGTTTCCCTCATCATCCTTTATTAAAAATTTAATGATGTCATGACGGAAGTTGGCTTTGGAGGTAGAAAACGGATCTAAGCCGCTAAATTTTTTATTGAATACAGAGGCAAGACGGACTAAGGTAGAATTTTGGGCATAATTGGTGTGAACGAGAGGAATGGAGAATAAGCTATTGGATGTATGGCGAGTACGTCGTTGAGGAACACAAAAAGAAAACTCTGATAGTAGCGTGGGAGAATCGAGGCGGCCCGAAAGGATATCGTGGAGCACCATCATATCCAACAATACTCTGCGATCTTCAAGAGTTATGAAGTGATGCTGTCGACAAGATTCTTCGTACGAGTGACTCTGTATATGAGATCTATAATTCAGGTGTTTCAAGAATTTGGACTGAATACGCTCAATACGCTGGATATAAGTAATGTAGTTCGGAGACCAGATACATGATGCATATTCTAAAATGCTCCTAACATACGCATAATAGATCTTTTTTACGCACCCTATGTCGCTAATTACCTCAAAATACTATTATCACCATTCTAAAAGCTACTTTTTAATTTAAAATTGATTACGTCCATTTATTGTTTAATTAAAGGTTTACTGTTTACTATATTATTTCCTGCAATCATATAATTATACATACTTGCTCCTAGTATTATACAATCTTTTTTGTTTAATTTTACCATTTATACTGATGTTTAATACACCGTGAAATCTAAAGCATTGTACTAACTATCAGGGATGAATCTTCCCATGATTACGAATAAATTTTTGTACGGGACTAACTTTGTTACTGGACAAAAAAAAAACAGCTGTTCCATAAGTGCAAGTTATGTAAATATCATACGGGTCATCATGGGTATAGTGGGGTCTATGTCAGTATTTTGAAAAATAAAAGACAGCACTATTTTGTACATGAGTTTTATTGCATTATTTACTATTGACCTTTAAACAAAATCAGTTTCGTGTGAAAATTTCGAATTCATTCGTCTATTTCAGTCACATTTTTCAAAAGATGATGTATTCGTACATCTAAGTATTTTAAAGCTATAGCCTTTATTAACAGCACAAGGTGGTTTTCGAACGGATTTTGCTCTCTGATGTGGTCGTAATGTCGGAAATATTCTTTTACCTAAATTCTTTTTCAAAACAACTGCGACCATTTGAGCCAAAGCTTAGTCTTTGGACAAAAACGAGGTGCCTTTCAATTTTATAGTATGCCTCAAAACTTTGGTTGATTTCCAATTGCATCTTCCAGTGACCGCAATCCATTTTTCTCGTAGATTCGGGTCTTTAGGAAAACTGTAATGAATACAAAGAAATTAAATAAATATAACAAATTTATTACTTACTAATTCCGTAGATAACAATTGAAAATCATTCAGCGTCGCTATAGCGCGACGAAATTCATAATAGACTCACTCATTAACATCAGTTTACTAATTTGAAAATTTTACCCTAACGACAGGGTAGAATGAAAACGTGAATTATGGCAACACTGAGATACTGCATATTTTTAGGTTATACTATTAAAAAATTGCTCAAAATAACTAAAGAAAATGCTAGTAATCTAGTTCAACGTAATTAACATTTGAATCACTTTTTTTCTGATCGCGCAATGTATTTATTATGTATTTATCTGTAGAAAAACATTAAAAAACTCACTCACTTGTGGAAAGTCAATCCTTCGATGTGTTTTTCGCTGTGGCTTCCGCAGCCAAGCACGGTACACCCAACCATACCTCACTAAATAATTACTTAACTAATGGAGTCTCTTTTGTCACAATAACAATATACAAATGAATAAAATCTTTCTCAAAATCAAAAGAAAACCAAAATCGCTCACAAGTCGACGCTTTGTTTGTCACAATTTAAAAGTGTGACATCAACAAAACGGGTTACGCGATAGAGATGACAATAAAGATTTGTGTCTCTTTTTAACATATAAGAACTTAAATAAGGGCTTCTCTTTTTAAAATGGATGACGTAACATCGCTCTGTATATAGTGTTCATAGTCAAAGAGTGGAACGGACCGGGGCGGCATCCATTTTGCATTTAAAAATGGTTTTACCGGTTATGATTTAAAATCAAGATGTTTTGACCGGTTTTGTATATTAAGAGCAGAATCATTACAAATCTCTCAAACAGATTTTCTTTCAGTTTTAGCTAGAGTAATATTTATTCCATATCTGAACAGACATTACACAAAAAAACGTCAATTTTATTGCCCCGGTGTGTATGTACCGGTATGTATATGTGGGAACTGAGATGTAATCAGAAAATGCTGACAAACAATCGGCTTGAAGTGGAACAGTAGGTTTTATAATAGATAAAAATCGATTGATTTTACTTTTCTGTTATTTATGGTTCAGACTCTTGAATTCAGATCAAAGAATAGAATAAATCGTACTTGTTGTAAATTGTTGGGTAGGTTTATTTAAATATTTATGTCTTATTCGAGTTGTTTTTTGAAGCTACATTTAGTAGAAATAATTAACACTTATTATAGAAAGGAAAGGTTTGCTTGTGTGTTTTTCTGTAACGAATAGACTCCAAAACCAATCGAATTCTTTCAGAAATCAAAAAGAACTACATTAATAAGAAACAAAGGCTATGTATCATCGCTCAAATTCGTAAGTGCTGAGCAGTAACTGCAGAAACCTTAGATATTTGAAAAATTACATTACCCGTGCGATGGGGCGATTTACTAGTATTAGATAAAACAGATTGGTGTTTTTGTATGTGTTGTTTATAATTGTTTTAGAAAAAGCATTTATATCCCGATATAAATTTGCTGTGTAGTGTCGGCTTAGAATATCACTACCCCATTTCTGCCGGTGGGTGTACGTAAGAGGCGACTAACGGTGTTGGAGCTTTTAAGGGATTTTTGGGCGATTGGGTTGGAGACCAATCACCAACAACCTTTATTTTTCCATCTTTTCCCCACTTAACTATCCAAAAGTGACTGAGGAACTTCTAGTTCCTTAGCTTTGGCTACTGGCTTCTAGGGATTTATAGCCGTGAGTATATGTATGTATGTATCCCGATATAATTATGCGATATTATTTTCTTACTTTATACCTCAGCATGGCGGGCTCTTATTCGAATAAATTTCTCATGATGTGAGCCTTTGCATCTCACCAAAATTTTAAGTTTATAAATTATTTTAAGTTGTAGACTACTTAGGGGGACTTTCTATGGGACAAAGGCAACAAAGGTTTTTTTTCGGTTATTACGGGTTATGAAGTTGAAACAGAAGTATAATAAAAACTAAATTGATAAGCACTGCCATTTTAGAAACTCACTACCCCTTACCTACTAGTCTAAAAATTGTCATGTGTGTCGTTCGAGATGACTCACGCTCTTTTATTTGCAATTTAATAGCAATGGAAAAGCACCACCAAAAAGAATTTATTTTAGCAAGCTCTTATTTTGGAAGTGGGTGGGATAAAAGTGAGTGAATGATGAGTTTCAAACCGTACCGCCTAACAACCACTTAATAAACGTCAATACCATAAGTCGCATCTTACAACATCAGCGTAAATTAGATGTTCACAATATGATGTATTTTTTTAAGACATACATTACAACAGCTAAAGTCTCCTTAAAGGGGTAGCCAGAGCTTCAGAATTATTAATTCTTCAACCACTTCTAGAACCTAAGTAGGGAAAAAATTGTGAAATAAGATCGTTGGTGATGAGTCTCTACTCCAACAACATCGCCCTACTGTCACTAAAAAGCCTACATACATACATACATACTCACGGCTATAAATCTCTTGAAGGGGTAGCCCGAGCTAGGGTCCGTCAGTCGCCTCTTACGTACATCCACCGGAAGAAATGGGGTAGTGCTATACTAAGCCGACACTAAACAGCTTTTACTCAAAATTTTCCTCTTACGCCCCCTGTGGAATGAAATGGGTTGGTAATATTCTGAAATTTATTTTAGCTGCATAAACAGAAGTATCTAATTTATTTCGAAACTGGTATGTTCAGTTGAACTTTTAAATGAGTTACGGTACATGTACATACAGTGAAAACAAAGCACTAAACACTAAACCGGGCAACTAAAGGTTATCTTAGTAATCGAGTTATATCCAAAAATGTCGGAGACCGTTAGCAAACTTTTGATAAAATGCCAGTTCGACATTTTGTAGAGCGAAAATAACAAGGGAAATATTTTGATTCGAAGGTACGCTGAATACTTATAAAACTCACAGCTATTAATAATATTATTCCATGTTTTTTCATTACTTTATTATCAACTATACAAAATGTTTATTCAACTTTAACATAGATATGCCTCACATGACTCAGTTTACCAAATGATAACACAACGTGCACCATGTCACAGTGTACAAACTTAATATACGGTTGTATGTACAAGGATTGTTGATCTAAGCTCGCCTTCTGTAACTGGATTTTATCGGATTACCTTTGAAGTGAACAAATCTTCGCTGCTCTCATATATCTCAGACATAGTAATAGAATCAATTTAGCTTATAAATCTCTGAGTAATGTTGTGCTTAGCGATTCGGGATTGTGGAGTATTAACCGCCTGTGTACTGGAATGTGTAACTCATAGAGTAGGAAGTAAATAAGAGGATGGTTTTG
This sequence comes from Bedellia somnulentella, assembly GCA_963576735.1. Lineage (NCBI taxonomy): Eukaryota > Metazoa > Arthropoda > Insecta > Lepidoptera > Bedelliidae > Bedellia > Bedellia somnulentella. The sequence goes on along the minus strand of OY755181.1, from coordinate 5,163,768 downwards.
AACACCGCCGTTCGTGGCCTTCTTTGTAGAAGGTGTGCGAGTTCCAATCTGGCTGAGGGCAAAATTTATATGTATGTATGTTCCATTTAAAATAGACATATATAACACTATCAATGCGAATCAGAATGATTTGAAGTGATATGTAAAACATAACATAACATAACATAAACGTTCACGCCGTATTATCCCCGAAGGGGTTGGCAGAGGTACCAATACTCCTGAACTCACATGGCAAGCGCCATCTAGTTTCCAGAGAAGGTACCCACGTTTTGCTTAGACAGTGTACTCACGTGATAGGGGGCAGGCCTATCGCCGTTTTGTACGAATACACTGTCACATGACTAAGTACAACTCAGCCATGTGGGTTTCCTCACGATGTTTTCCCTCACCGTTAGCAACCATGATAAATTAACCACACATATGACTTTAGAAAAGACAAATTGGTGTAGGCCCGTCCCAGGATTGGAACTCACGCCCTTCTGTTTTTCGGGCGGGTGTTCTACCCACTGGACTATCATGTCGCTATATGTCATGTAAAACATCCATCATATATAACGTGAAAATAATTTATGTATTTGACGTGTGTTACAATTTCAGTTATAAATACGTCAAACTTGATAAGTGCTGTTGATCGCAAGTAAATGAGGGAGGCTTCATGTTACATGTTGCTCATTTGGTATCACATTAGAATACACATCATAGTATCTATACAGTGAAATGAAATAACAGTTATCATTTCTAATATTTAAATAGTCTTATAATACACAGCAAATTACATTTATTTTAATTTTTATCTGCTCATATGTTCAAGCTAGTATATGAACCGGCTGGATCGATTTTGATAGAACTTTCGCTGTCAGATATCTGATTTTTTAAATTATGTTGTATGTTGCTGATAACTTATGTTTTTCATAGTTTGAATGTTTTTGTTAATGAAAACCTCATGTGGGGATTATCACTAATAAATAAAGGATAAAAAAAGGAAAGGAAACTTCGACACAAGAGGTTTTCATAACAAAAACATTCAAATTATGTGATAGTTAGGCGTTTTCAACATTTGCATTCTATCTGAAAAGGTAGACAAGTGGCCTTCCGAAATTGTAAAAAATTCGGAGGTAGGAAACGCAAACACTACTTAAAAGTGTAAAAGAAACAAAGGATAGAAGAATTTCGCACTGGCAGCCATTGCCATGGTAGCTCAATTGGCACAGCGACGGGGGCGTATACCCGAGGTCGCGGGTTCGATTCCCGCCCGTGTCGAAATTTTTCTTTCCTTTATTTATCCTTTATTTATTATGTTTTTCATTCATGAATAATATGTATTTTATAAGCAAACCCATACTATTAATGCAAAGGTTGGGTGGATCACTTGCATAATTGTCAAGTTTTATATGTATTCTGTATGTGTAATCTTATTGAATATAAAAACATAATCTCGTTACTGTTGTTTTTATTGATTGAAGAAAGCTTTTAAGCAAATCAGCTTTCAGCTATCTAGGATCCTAAAGTAGAATAGAGCATAAATTCAAAATGCAATAAATCACTTAGAAATGGAGAGGACTGCGATATCCCGTCTAATATCGACGCAGCTTTGATATTGATACCGCTGCAAAGATGAGAGAAGGTAGTAAATAAACGTGGTAACTACATATTGTTTACGATATACATAATCCATACGGGTAAAGTATTTGCTATTTTTTTAAATTTTACCTAACTTTTTAAAACCTGGTGTTAAGATTACCCATTATTGGATTTAAAATATTTTCACGTAAAACAGCGCCGCTTTTATATCATGTAGGTACCAAGGACTGAACTTTAAGGGTTATTTTAACAATATTTCATGTTAGTAAAAAAACTTATAACATAGAGAAACCAATAAATGAATAAGGAAGCTTATCATAAAAACCTACTATGGTAATTTTACCTTTAATTTATTTTTATTATCTGTATAATACATACTTTCATTTAACGGCAAAACTTAAAATGCATCCCTCGTATCACGTAAAACGAAATTACCCTTCTGAAGGCGTAAATTTTATCTCCATGTTAAGGGTATGTACTTGGGGGGTATTCCCCACCGATCAACTACTGGCAGCGAGCATAACCCAGTACTTTTTTGCGCACATACATTAGAAACTGATTGAATGCCAGCAGCAAATAAATAGAGAGAAAACCCTTTGTAAAACTATGATAATATATTTGTTATCAATGAAAAAATTTATACAATTATTTTTTTGCATTTAATCATCGCTGCTTCAATGATTTATTCTCTATTATGATTTATTCTCAGACTGCGTCTGTAACACGTATTTTTTTGTGTTTAGGATTGTAATAATGAAAAGTACACAATAAGATGCAAAGAAAATACAGAAAAAGAAATTGGAAATAATAAAAGAAAAATACTTGCTTTTATAGAAAAAATCTTGATTAAGAGATAAGATCGACAGCATAGAAAAACAGTATTTGAACCATAAATGAGAAAACATTTCAGAAATCAATTTCCAATAAGAATCATCTGTATTCCGCAAGTCGAGGGGAAATCGAACCCATCTCGCAGCCTCATCTCGGAAACGTATTTCCACTATCACCGCCTTTATACCCCGCCGTTTTCAGATATGCTTGAAATAAGGTATAAAAAAATTAAGGTTAACTTACTTACACTTACTTACTAACACACATACATTATCAGGGGTATTATATCTTAATTTAATAAATTTGAGACAAATACCAAACGATTTCCTCTTAAAATAAACATTTTGCATTTATTTGTACACAAAATGTCCTAAACGTCTCAAATTTGATTTAAACTCATTTGTAACAACAAGCAATTATTGTTTTTGATCAAAGTTGCATGGTTTGGGCGTTTTATATTTTAAGTACTTTCTGAAATCTTATATCAAACTTGTGAATTTATAATATGACTACCATTTTAAAAGAATAAATTTTAAAACAGTACAACAGCAGACCATATTATATTCCAACGAAGGTGTCCATGCAGGATCTCGAATAGGATGATCTTGACATATTCCACTACACTGGCCTAGTATGGGTTAGCAGATTTTATCAATAACTATCTGTAGACCAATGGTTCTACGGGCCTCACGAATAATCAAAATCTTCGCATCAATCTTACATTAAGTTTACGTATTAGGGTTTGAATTTATTATTCTGATATTCTAATCATTAATCAACGCAAACGTTAGAAAACTGCATATTATTGTACAATGAAACTTATAAGAAAAAATAACCTTTCTAATATTCCACCCTCTCTGGAAACCTCCCTGTAGCACCGCACCGTATTAGTTGCACCAGCTGCACCCATCAAGGTCTCGTGAACAATTCACTGTCTTAAATAGACTATAAATCAAGTGGAACGTTCTCGTAAATCATAGTATTGTTAACAGTCTCAACTAACGTTCGGCTAGTATGTTTAACTATCTATAGTACGGCCGACGACGCGGTGCAAAATCCTAAACTGGGGTAGCCAGAGGAATACCTTAAAAACTCTTAGCTGTAAGTCCCCAAGATATATTTTAATTATTACTAAAGGGCTCAAATACTTTTCTCACCTGAATACTCAAACGATTTTATTTTTGGAACTAGTTCTAGTCTTTTTCGTTATATACTATTTCGAGGTACTATGATTTATATTAAACATTTCATTTTCGTCAACAGAAATAATTCAACATGCACAAAGATGGGTTATAGAATTACTTGGAAAATCTGAATTATAAAGAAAATATCCAAGAAAAAAATACAATGTTAGGGGCTACGAAGAAAGTAAATCTCGTAGCCGCCCGCTACGCCGTAGCACTTAACGTAGCAATGGCTTTCGTAGACGGTTTGTTGAAGTTTTTATTTACAAGGGTTTTTTTGAATGTTTCTAATCCCTTGCACGAGCTCGTTTGAGGTGAAGGATTTATATTCATTGAGTATGAGGCAACTAAGCACTTAACCGATTTCCTTCGGGACTTTCTTTAGCTTTATCAAAACAAAATCGTATGCTCTCATGCATATGAGGTATACCAAGACTAGGAATAACATAAATTAGTTTCATAAGAAGTACTTATCCTAAATCTTTCAATATTATAAAATTTCTTGTATACTTGTACTGCGTTTAATCATTGCAATCAGAACCATTATCTAGTAAAATATTCCAAAAAAAGTATGATTATAATTATTCAAGTTTTTGGAGCAATATTAAGAGCAAAAAAACTATTACGCCTTTTCTTTCGATTTTTACCCATAATTACATACTACCTTCGCGAAAAATTCTGGAAACACGACCTTTTTTATAGCAATTTATACATTCAATGGCTTCCCGCTACTTTCACCAATTCCTCAGTCCTAGTAGGAGGTGTACAAACACATAAAATATACTTTATATGAACACGCATATACTGTTATAAAGTCCAGAACCATTTCAAAGCACTAAACGTGATCGCACGAATTTTTACTCATATAATTTATTGTTCATAATGAAAGAAGGTTCTCTATTATTATCGACAGCAAAGACTTTGATTTCTCTTGGTGAATAATGTAGACAAAGGTTTGAAACATTGGAAACATCAATATGAATTTTCTTTGAAACTTTATGTTTCTACTGAAAAGTCAATTTACAAAGGACTTAATAAACAAAGCTGAAGAGCTGTGTACTACTACAAGTTACTGCATTGTTTATTTTGAACCTATTTACCTAACTAAGTTACTGTTGACACGTTCATACAATCATACATACATATACTCACGGCTATAATTCCCTAGAAGAGGTAGCCAAAGCTAAGGAATTATAAATTCCTCAGCCACTTTTGGAAGTTGAGTGGGGAAAAGATCGTAAAATAAAGGTTTTTGGTGATGGGTCTCCAACCGCATCGCCCAAAAATCCAATAAAAAGCCTCAATACCCTTAGTCGCCTCTTACGACACCCGTGGAAAGAAAGGGTTTAGCGACATTCTAAGCCGGCACTACACGGCACGTTCATATTAAATAAATAGGGGTTTGACTACATATAGTGCTTAAATAATAGTCTAAAGTAAAACACATTTACTACGAAACCACAATCAATAATACTCACGAAAATTTAATATTGTGAACTCATCTGATAATGGTTATGATCAATTCAAAATATGATTGGGGTTGTCTTGGCTTTAAGTGAATCTGTTATTATATGAGAAATATTTTTTTTTCTATATTAAGCCATTAGAATTTTACAAACAAAAATTAACTCATATAACGTTATTTACAGAAAAGCAATAGTAAATCTTCTGAGGCATCATTTTTTGTTGTTTTAAATCATACATTCTCCATTGCACGTTTACAATCAAACATAACATAAACGTTCACGCCGAATATCCCCGAAGGGGTTGGCAGAGGTCCTAATACTTCTGAACATCACGTGACATTGTCACCTGGCGTTCAGAGTACCCACGTTTTGCATGGACAGTGTACTCACGTGATAGGGAGCAGGCCTATCGCCGTTTTGTACGAATACACGGTCACATGACTAAGTACAACTCAGCCATGTGGGTTTCCTTACGATGTTTTCCCTCACCGTTAGCAACCGTGTAAAATTAACCACACATATGTCTTTATAAAAGACAAATTGGTGTAGACTCGACCCGGGATTTGAACACTAGTCGCTTGCACGTTAACCGGTGTTCTACCCATTGAGCTATCACGTCGTTGTTTACAATCAAAATATATAAATATTACAGACATGCTTATTTATTATTTATCATAAGTTAATTGTCACTATTAATCGATTTTATACATTAGTACTAAGCGCCTAAGGGCATTGGGTGATGCACTTTCGTCACCTACCTTCTTTTTTATAATATTTTCTATTCTGAACTTCTAAAAGTAACCAAGTTATTTCTTATTCTAAAGCTCTAGTTACACTTTTTTGTATGAACATATTATTAATATTTTATTTTTTTATATGAACATTTTATCATATTTTTAGTGCATTTACATTAATTTGCGAGTACAAGCAGGGTAAGCTATATAAATATTAAAGCTAAATATTTCGGCTTTACTTGGGTGATTTCAAAATATTAATCAAGAAAAGATGGAAGCGAAATAATGTTTATATTTATATAGTTCAGCCCCAACAGTGTCCTGCGAGTTATTGCTGACAAGGTGGACTGTCCCATCCTCAAACAGTGGGTCAGACTGATTATTAAGTAATGATTTGAATTTTAATGATTAAACTGAATTTGTTTAATTTATAAACTTGTGTAAATTTATATTGATTTATTAATTTGAATTGTTTTGTTACAAACATAGGTTAAGGAGTAACAATTAGTACTAACAATAATGGACTGTATTGTCTGAATAAATAAATTGTATTATTTATTATTATATTTCATAATTTTAAATGATTTCTATTTTATCAATAATGTTACTATCAAAAGCCAATAACAACTACAAATATAGTCTACGTACTAATTGATACCTATATTGCCACATGAGCGAATACTGATTGAAAATTTAATTGAAATATCTGGTAATGTGTGCCGTAGAGACGTCGCTATTCAATTAACTTGGAATAAAACCTTTAAATTTATTTCATAAAAAACAAACTATTTCAATTAATTTGTATGTTCTCCTTAAACTTATTTATAAGTTTTATCTTAACTTAAGTTCTGGTGAACGGTAAAGCGCTCGGTTCATAATACGGATGTTTTGAGTTCGATTTCTGCGGTGTGAACTTTAAAATAAATGTGCAAGATTTTACTTCATTTAAAAGGACATTTCCAGCTTGTATCACCTGACTATCTTAAGGATATTTTACACATACAACCCAAATATAATGATAATCTTTAGGTAAATGGATATTCGACCAAATTCATGTGCAATCGCATTTTTTCACTAACTCTTCACTTGTTTTTTAAAAGAAAAGTTTTACCATGTAAGATTGTACGGCAAATTGTTCTTTACTATTATACGAATACTTAGGAAGAAAATTGCTCAAGTAAGGGTCAAAAACTTTGACAGGTGCATTGTGAAAGTTGCGTCGGGCCACATACTTAATAAATATCAATAATTCCGGCGACTCTCAACTTTTACTCGCAGAAAATGGTGTGAATAACTTTGTTCGTGACTTCAGTTAAGATCAATGTCGTGACTTTTTGCTTTCTAACACATTTATTCAGATCCTTCTTCTATGTTGCTTTGACATTTTATGTGAAGAGATTTAACATAAATGATTAATATACGAAATTGCTACTGCAAGTCATCGGAAAAGAGAAAAATATTATAAATTATTAGCCGCTCACTTGAAAGTACCTACTGTAATTTAGTACATACTTGTAAAAAAACAAAGAAGATATAACTCACATTTAGGAAGATATATTTTTATAAAGAAAATATAACACGAAACAATCAAGAAAATCATATATTGCATTAAATTATAGTGAAATACGTACCTATGTCACAGCATAGGGATGTTGGATCTTTTGTACTATATATTTTCTCCTGCATTAAAGGCGTTTTCACTAAGAATGTAACATTTTAATCCAACAATAAAAATCTAACAATACTTATGCCACAACACAATACATCGACTCAGAAAACGAAAACTCCAACACTTCACCGGCCACAGCAAACAGTCATATTACGCTCCAATAAATATAAATGGAAAAATGGAAACAGTTTTCTTTCTTGCTCAAATATATTCTTTACAATTTTTCAATAGCCTAAAAGCAACAAAAGCATATTATTGTTACTTAGTTTTTCAACTGAATCTAAACTGTATTCCTAATACTAAACTATACATATGATAACTTTATTCTTACCGACCTTCGGTTAACGAAATAAAAAATAACTTGCTTATTTCTTGAGTACCGAGCATGAAGTAAGTTAAATTTAAATCTAAAACGATTGGCAGTGTAAAGCACTGAAAAGGTAGTGAGGTCTTAAAAGTTACAGTTTAACCGAGCGGGCCCCTTTCTAACCTTAAGGCTGCTTTTAAGACCTTTTTTTTATAGCTAATTGAGTACTATTTGAACGGTAGTTTTAAAACACAGAAGATCTACTTTTCAAACCGTCATGTGAACGATATTTCCATCCTCATCTCTTCTTTCTCGATAATTACCGTTGCCAATTTGAAAAGCAGACTTCCAGGAGTAGCTGTTTGTCGCATAATAACCAGGGGTTATTAAGCATCTGGTACATAATATACTGTTGTTCTCTTTCAAGTCCCATCCCATGTAAATGATACTTAACATGTTAATAATCATTCATTTAGTTAATATTTTTGTTTTGTTTAAGAGAGTCACGCTGTATATGTAACGATGATAAATTGTCATCAAATTTAAATCAGAGACATTTACTCAAAAGTAAAAAGAACCTACAATAAATACTGAACAGCCTGAAGGTACAAAATAAACAAAGGCTTGTGAGAAATATTTCATTTCAATGTCAAAAGGTCGCACAAAAACTACATACAACAAATAACCCTTTAAAACCCATCTGATGTTTGGCGAGTACATGAAAAGTTCTGAACGGATTCAACAAAACTTTATTGTTTGCTGGCGAAAGAACAATTTGGTCGGAGCATATTCGGCCTCCATATATCAACACAAGTTTAATTTGATCAGAGGAAACATAAAAACTCGGGACTCTATTGTTTTCTTAATCAACCCAAAAGACGGACGTTCATTTCTGCTTTAGAAATATTTCGTCGGTATTTTCTGCTTCTATTCTGGAAAATAAAATTTACTGGAAATTCGATCACAATCGTATATAATGAACTTCATTGCTTTTTAGAAATTTTAATTCTCAAAAATAAAAATATACAAGATATTGCAAGATAATTTATTTATTTATTTTTATAAAGAAAATATAACACGAAACAATGAGGACAATCATATATTGCATTCAATTATAGTGAAATACGTACCTATGTCACAGCATAGGGTTGTTGGATCTTTTAAAATATATATTTTCTCCTACATTAAAGGCGTTTTCTCTAAGAATGTAACATTGCATACATAATCCACACATTCTCACAACCCATTGATGTCCTACTATAGAAATACTATACTAAAATACTATGTCATAAATAGAGTAATTTGACCATATTCCACCACGCTAGCCTAGTGAGGGTTAGCGGACAAACAACTACTACCGTGATAGTCGCTGAGACTAACTGCTTAACGTTCTATATGATGAAGGATTTTATCTGAACTTTCTTCTGAACTTATCAGACCAAAAGGTTTAATTTTCACGAATATCTGGTATTTTTTCAACGTATGTAATCACATTATTGTAATCACAAGCAAATCTGCTAAGGCACCAAATCATTAATAAACACAATTCAGTTTAACAAACCCGTTGAACTTTGTACACTGTACGAGAGCAACGGAAACTATGTAGCTGCATTAAATAAAGCTTACTAAATGAAGCAGCATTTAAAATTTTAATCAACCCACATTTAAAGTCTGGAATTGCTTGCAAAGAGAATGTCAGCACTTGTTTAATTAAGGTTTATCTCTAATCAAATAGGGATTAGTTGGATTGTCTTGTTATTTCCAGTTTCTGTAAGATTAACATATATTTTCAAGATTATTTAACATGCGAGATATAATGAGTGAGCATCTCCACTTGATATGATATTTTTGAATATATTGCATTTTTTGTAACAATTTCGTAGAAAAAATATACGCGAGGTTATAATATACACAATCTCGCAAAAGTCTGAATATATGATCCATGCATACTTATCTGCTTGCAATAATATAATAGGAGGTGATTCTCTTCAAATTACCTGTAACAAGCAAGACATTTTTAAAATTACATAACATCTACATTTATTTCTCCAATGTACATACAAATATAAATGAGGGATATACTTTTTAGTTATGTGGGAGAAAGATAGTGGAACAATAGTTGGTTGCTCTATTAATGGGGTTTATGACCACACCGACTAAAACACTTACACATTTCCAATAATGTTAGTTGTCTCATACAACTCACGAAAAGAAATATCTTTGTACTATTCTACGCTAATACTATGCATCAAAGACACACTCTCATCATCTCTTTTATATTCAAATTTACATAAAAATCAACATAATCAAACTAAAATCAGCAACAAATTCCAACCAGATTATTATAACAATCAGAAACACATTAGTGTTACAAGAAACCGAAATTGTCTCCAAATAATCAGACGACCTAGTTCGCAACAGATAACAAAGTTAGTAGGTTTCTCAGGGTGCATATCGTTTCAGAGAATTAAATTTATAGTAGCGAAACCTCCTCGGCACTCATTATGTAATTTGGCGTGATAACGACTACAATAGAACCTACTATTAATGGACAAATTGTGTTGCCAGTATGTATTTCTGTATTACAATCTTCTGAAAATTATGGCCTTATTACTTATTCTCTTAAGACTGCGATGTCTTTTGAAATAAAAAGTATTGCTGAAAGATTTATGCGCCGCCGTAACTGCAGGTGTATTTATGTACTTTTGTTTTTTGAAGTGACACGCATTATACTTGTTGCTAACTATATATGAGACAGAGAATTCCCACTTCTAAGAAGTTATAACTTTCTTCAAAATTTGCAAAATCCTATTTCCCAATATTCTACTAATCCTTTGTTCCTAATCCCCTACGAAGCTCTTATTTTCCAGCCTAATATTTTATTTAACCTCGGTATTCATAAAGATCTTCCCGACCCTAACAAGTCCCTGAGGTCTTGCATCTCAGAAACAATGTCGGATAGACTTGAAATTTACACTGACGCTTCTAAACTTGACAATAGTCTTGTTGGTGCAGCTGCATGGATTCCCAAATACAAAATCATACTATCTCAAAAATGTCCAGCCGAATCATCCGTCTTTACTGGTGAATCTGTTGCTATTTTAGAAGCTATTAAGTTCTGTATATCTCATAACATACAAAAAGCGTTAATTCTCTCTGATTGCCTGAGCAGTTTACAAGCCATAACATCCAATCCATTTAGAAGTAAGAATAAATTCCCCATTATATTAGAAATCAAAAACCATCTCTTCACTTGTCATTCGAAAAAAATTGACATTATCATTGGCTGGATTCCCAGTCACTGTGGCATTTCTGGAAATGAGTTGGCTGATAATTATGCCAAATTAGCCATTAGTTCCGGCTGTATTGATTACTCAATAATCTATAGTCATGATTTATGCTCGATAGCAAGGCCTCGAATGTTTGAATCTTGGAAATTGCTTTGGCTCCAGTCAAAATCTTTAAAAGGTAAATATTACGGTGATATCCAGGGTGACGACATTCCGTCTAGACCTTGGTTTTTCAAATGTAAATCTGCTGACAAATGGGTAGCATCCACTATTTGTAGACTTCGTTTAGGTCATTCGTGTACTCCGGTTCACCTTGCTAAAATAAGGATAAGGGACAGTTCGATTTGCGAGTGTGGATTAGATGAAGGAACAGTTGACCATATTTTTTTCGCATGTCCTAATTTATCATTTTCTTTATATGATGTTTTGCCTCCTTTCATCCCTCTTCCTACTAATTTTAAATGTTTACTTTGTTTTGTATATACCCCTTTCATTAAAACTTTATGTCATTTCATCAAGGTCCATAATATAAAATTATAATGCATTCTTTTTGTTCATATTGATAATTTTGTAGTAATTATTTTGTTGGTAATATTTATCGCACCCAATCTGAACACCTCAGATAACAATGACTTCAAACAAACGAGGAATCCGACAAAGCGGGGTCGCACTGGATCTGGTGAGGTTGATACTTCCATGAACAACTTTATGGAGGAAATTAAGACCCTACTATCGTCTTGGAAATCAGATCAGGATGCCCAATTAAGCGAAATAAAATCTTCAATCAATGAACTCAAAGCGCAGGTAGATAATATACATAAAACTAATATGAAAATCGAAAAATCTGTCGAGTTTCTATCGCTTCAGTTTGAAGATATGACTCTTAAATTGTCCAACCTGGATAAAAAATCTATTACTATAGAAAAATGTGTCTATGATATGGAAAAAACGGTTGAGGAGTTAAATATCGAAAAAAACTTAAATAAACTTGTTATTAGAAATATTCCTTTCAATAAGCAGGAGACTCAAGACGACCTACTTAATGTAATGAATTCTTTGCTGCAAACACTGTCTCTGGAAATCCATCCACTTATTATCCAAGATATTCGTCGCATAAATACAAAATCATCGAATAAGCCTATCGTTGTAACATTTGCTACCACAATTTATAAGAACAAAGTAATAAAAGCTCTTCGTAATTATAACATAGTGAATAAGACAAATAAACTTAACACTAGAGCAATTGGTTGTGCGGATCCGACTCAAACAATTTATATAGCAGAGCATCTCACCCCGAAGAATCGACAGTTATATAATAGAGCGCGTCAGCTGGTTAAGGATGGTCTCTTCCGCTACTGTTGGACTTCAAATGGACGAGTTTTGCTACGTAAGGAGGAGGGAAGTCCGGTTATTAATGTGTCGGAGGACACCCTAGTTAATGAAACGAAGAGCTCTCAATGACTAGTAGCTAGACTAGGCCAATATCTTTCGATATATGTATTTTACATCAACTGGACTATTTGCTTTCTACCATACAGATATTGTTATTGTTTAGGTTATTGGATTTTATTGTTAATTTTTGTTTACAATTTACGTATAATATATGCTACTAAAACTTTTTGTATCATCTCTAGTTATAATTACCTTGTGCCCGTAATGTATACTGTGCCAATAAGTTCGTTTTTTCTCTACCTCTCTAATCTGTTACTATATAAATTCGTTAACCACTCCCACATTGATGCTACTAAATTTAAAATTGATAATTCGATTCCCAAAAGGATACATTTTTAAATATTGACTCCATTTCGATATCTGAGACCTATAATTGTGATCCTGAAGACTGTACCACTTATATTAAAAGACCAGACAAGTATTTTAAATTTCTGTTACAAAATATACGTAGCCTGTCTGCCAACCTTTCTGGTCTTCAAACTCTACTGTATCGAATAAAAATACCACCCGATATAATTGTCCTACCAGAGAGTTGGCTTCCGTTAAACCCATCTATACCCTCAATAGCAGGATACAACTCATTCTCATCTGCACATCCGATTAATAAAAGTGATGGCGTTACAGTATTTATAAGAGATATAATTCAGAATGTTAAGGTCGAGGACGCCAATGTGCAAGAAGCTAGTTGTCTACTAATTAAACTAAATACTGACACAGCCTTATTGGCAATATATCGCCCATGGTGCTTTCACGATCCGCATAATTTTGTTGAGTCCTTGGACAATATTCTTACTAATCTTAAACATTACCCGACTATAGTTATATTAGGTGATACTAATATTAACATAGAACCTAGCAGCCCCCTTTCAGTAATCGCCAATGAATATCTCAATATGTTAGCATCGCATGGCCTTCTCCCTGCCCACACTTTTCCAACCCATAAGAAGACTTGTCTTGATCACGTTATTATTAAATCTAACTACCCTTCAAAAACTCTTGTAATGAACTCATGTGTAACTGATCACGACTCTGTCTTTCTAGCAATGGCTGTAACAAAATCAAATTCTCCGTCAAAATATTACACAAAAGTTGACTATACGGGACTCTTTAAAAGAATAGAATCACTAAATTTTGAACAAATATTTCTCTCCGATGACCCTAACACTGCTACCACCCTTTTAGTGGACCCAATTAGATCCCTAATAGCCGATCATTCCAAGAAAATTATTCTAAGTCGCAGATTACGACCAATAAAACCTTGGATCACCCCAGGTCTTCTTAAGTGTATCCGTAATAGAGACAATATGCACAAAAAGTTGAAAAAGGAGCCGATGAACACTATCCTTTCCATTACTTTTAAAAGGTACCGAAACTTCTGCAACAATTTGTTAAAAAAGGTAAAAGCATCCTTTGAAAGGACAGAGTTGTCCGTTGCAAAATCGAATAACAAAAAACTGTGGGAGGTGATTAAAGATGTAACAGGTTTAAAGAAGGACAAATCTGGAGCCAAAAAATTATTAAATATCGGTGCTTCAAAAGCTGAGTCAGTAGATTTTGTAAACCATTATTTTGCTAACATCGGTAAAGAATTAGCGGAAAAACTTCAAAATCAGCAGTCTGGAAACAGAACATCTAATTTGCCCCGCTCGAGTTCGTATCAACCTTCTTCTTCCTTCGTCTTGCTTCCCACTGATCAAGATGAAGTGGAACGTGTCGTTAATTCCCTACGCATTGATTGTGCAGTCGGTTGGGATGGCATATCGGCCAGCCTTATAAAAACTAAAAAGTATCTATTTATCAAACCCCTTACGCATATTTTTAATCTATGTTTCAAGACAGGTAAATTCCCAACTTATTTCAAAAAAGCAGTAGTTCATCCGGTGTTTAAATCCGGTGATCCTTCTTGTGTAAATAATTATAGGCCCATATCAGTTCTTCCAGCATTGTCAAAGTTACTCGAACGTCTCATTCTACAACAATTAAATCGTTACCTAGAGGATAAAAAACTTCTATCCCAAAACCAGTTTGGTTTTCGAAGTGGGAGATCGTGCTCTGATGCGGTTCATGAACTTACAAATCTCATAGCTCTCACACTTGACAAAAGTAAAAAGTGCCTAACAGTTTTTATGGACATAGCCAAAGCATTTGATACCACATGGTCACCTTTTCTATTAGAAAAAATGGATAAGCTAGGTATACGGGACAACCAGCTTGAATTATTTGCTAATTATCTGAGCGAAAGAACCCAATCTGTAAAAATTGAAGGAATTATAAGTTCTGAAACACCCATCAACTACTCGTACGGAATTCCGCAAGGTAGCTTGCTTGGCCCGACATTGTTTCTTATATATGTCAATGATTTATGTAACTTGCACTTAGATAGCTGTCGAATTATATCCTTTGCAGATGATACTGCACTTACATTTACCGGTGACACATGGAATGAAGTGTTTGAAAGGGCTGAATCAGGATTAAACAGTGTCTGTTTATGGTTAAGACAAAATTTATTAGCTTTAAATGTAAAAAAAACCGTATACACTACGTTTGCAATAACAAATAGATCACTTCCCTCTCCAGATTTAGTTCTAGCAATTGACTGTTCACACTCAGATAGACCAAGGCAGTGCCCATGTCCTGTTATTCAACGAGTTGAATATACGAGATATTTGGGCATAATCATTGATAGCAAACTCAACTTCCAACAGCATATTGAACAACTTTCAAACAGAGTGCGGAAGCTTATCTTCATCTTCAAAAAGTTGCGTCATATATCGGACAAGGAGCTCCTTAAAATGATTTATCTTGCCTTATGTCAATCACTTTTAACATACTGCGTTACTTCTTGGGGTGGTGCCGCCAAGTCACATATTATTGGCCTTGAGAGAGCTCAAAGAGCTTTACTGAAGGTAAGCTCTTTCAAACCTCGTCTCTACTCAACTAGAGCCTTGTATACTGAATGGGATCTGCTAACCGTCCGCCAACTTTTTATACTAAATACTATTCTAAGGCAACACTCAATTATCAGTCCCAATTCAACGATAAGTAAACGCAATAGAATATTGATCCCGACGATTAATTTAAAAACTTCTTTTAGTAACCGCTTTTTTTGCTTTCTTGGCCCCTTCCTCTACAATATAATCAACAATTCTATTCCATCTCCTATACTCCATTTAAATGCTTATGAATGCAAAAAATATGCATCCATATGGTTAAAGTCACTAACTTATGACAACACTGAACTGCTTCTCCATCCACAAAAATGACCCCCCCCCGTATTTAGCTTAACTACTTATTGGCACTTTACATTATACTTAAATTACATAATTATAAATTGTTATAGTACTGATTTAAATAACTAGTATGCATTTTGTAACCACTTTTCATTAATATTTCTTTTAGCATAATTCTAAATCTGATTTTCATTGTGTGTTCATGTGTATTAGATATTAAACTATAGACCTAAGTTTGTAAAATTCCGAAAACAATAAGTCATGCATTTTCATATTAATTAGTCATAGTCTAGGTCTGTAAGATTGTAAATTTAAAAAAAACATATGTTAAGCCTTTTCACGCTCATCTCATAGAGCTGACCAAGCTGATTTCATGTACTCTGTTATTCGATCCATATTGGCATTTTGTCACTTTGTAATTATCACTTAGTACCTATAGCACAGATCTAGGTCTATTATAGGTGCTAAAGATAAATAAATATGTGTTAACTAATAGCCTCGCTCAGTACGAACCGACACTATATATTTCTTATATATGTACAAATAGTGGTCTCTCACATGTATTAGGCTTTATCTACTCAATAAAGTATTTTATTATTATTATTATTATCATTTTCTTTATATGATGTTTTGCCTCCTTTCATCCCTCTTCCTACTAATTTTAAATGTTTACTTTGTTTTGTATATACCCCTTTCATTAAAACTTTATGTCATTTCATCAAGGTCCATAATATAAAATTATAATGCATTCTTTTTGTTCATATTGATAATTTTGTAGTAATTATTTTGTTGGTAATATTTATTTTATTTTTCAACCATGAATGATCAATGAGTGTATGTAAATCAATTTTTTTTTTAACTTTTCAAAATGTGTTTTCTTTTCACTGGACGTTGGCAAAGTTACTGTGTTAAAACACGGTCAAAGGCCATTGAAGAAAAATTGAATTGAACTATATACAGATCCACAATCTTAACTTGGCCGGTAAGGGCTGTCGCTGTCATCGATATTAGTATTGCCAGTAAATAAAAAATAACCATTATAAGGGAAATAACTTAACATCATACAGGCTAATTTATTTATGTATTGAAATGTCTTAATAAAACAATTTATATAATATTCATTTAATTAATAACTAGTTGCTGTGTAGTGTCGGCTTAAAATAGCACTACCCCATTTCTGCCGGTGGGTGTACCTAAGAGGCGACTAACGGTATTGGTGCTTTTAAGAGATTTTTGGGCGAAGCGGTTGGAGACCCATTACCAATAACCTTTATTTTACCATCTTTACCCCACTCAACTTTCCGAAAGTGGCTGAGGAGTTTCTAGTTCCTTAGCTCGGGCTACCCCTTCTAGGGATTTACAGCCTTGAGTATATGTATGTATGTATGTAATAACTATTATAGTCTAAGAGCCCGCGACGGCCAGACCTTAGTTATAGTATAAAGTCTAAAAGTTTCTCTGTGTATGCCCACTATACAGGTAAGAACGATCCCAGGCTATGAAACTTGGGTCGCCCCGGCTTTGGCAGGTAACAGGTAGTAAAGGTGTGTAAAAATGTATCTCAAATTAGGTATAGCATAAAGCTTAGTTTTCATATATTTTATTAGTGGTGATCTTAGAAATCGCCTCGTCCACAGCCAGACACTTAGTACAGTTGCAACCCCCTGCCAGACACCCTTAAAGTACGGTTAATTTTAATGATACTTTAGTTATAGTATAAAATCTGAATTTTATATATGTTATTTGGAGAACTATAAAATGATGTATACATGTATATGTATATGTTATTACATGTATATGTATGTATACATGTAATAACTCTTATTGTAAGTAAACAAGTTCATTTTAATGTAAGCTAATTAATTTTATTTATTTTTGCCCTTGTCTGGTATGTCTACCCGAATGACTGTGTATCCTAAATTTGATGATCTTACCTCCCAAATGTTGTCTGGAAGCTTTTAGCGATAACACTGCCAATTGTACTTTTCTGCAAGCTGTTTCATTATTTTATACTCAAGGATTTGTTATTTGTGACACTCAGAGCTAATAAGTGGGTAACTACTTAAAATCATTATTTTAATCCTGTAAATTAGAGGCTTACCTTGTTGTGTACTGTCTTTTACATTTCATAATTACACATAGATCCCCTAAAAAGGTGGCACAGAAAAAATAATTCTAAACATCAGATATCGATTGGGTCATTCATTTTGCTGGGTCAGTGAAATTATGGGCACTTTTTTATTGCTGTTAACAGCCTTGTGACATTTAACATAACATAACATAAACGTTCTCGCCGAATACCCCCGAAGGGGTTTGGCAGAGGTACTAATACTTCTGAACATCACGTGACTTTGTCACCTGGTGTTCAGAGTACCCACGTTTTGCATGGACAGTGTACTCACGTGATAGGGGGCAGGTCTATCGCCGTTTTGTACGAATACACTGTCACACCACTAAGTACAACTCAGCCATGTGGGTTTCCTCACAATGTTTTCCCTCACCGTTAAAAACCGTGATAAATCAACCACACATATGTCTTTAGAAAAGACAAATTGGTGTTGGCCCGATCCGGGATTTGAACACTAGTCGCTTGCACGGTCCATTAGGTACAACACCGGTTATCACGTCGTATTTGCCTTGTATTTTTATATATATGTCAGACAGTTATGACTTAAGAAATGACACATTGGTACATCCCCGCATTAGGATTAGAACCCACGCATCAGTGTATACGAAGTGAAATCTTATTCGCGATTATTTCCCCACTTCCCGTAACCCGCACCGCTGTAGTCATGCGCGATGCGCGCACAACTTTTCGGACGGTGTTTAGCCTACTTAGATAAAATTTAACAAAAGAAATAATAATTTTCATAAATTTTTATATTGAATATTGGAAATAAAAGCGTTCATTAATAAGCAAAGATACATCATAAAAATAATTGTCTTTAAAACAAGGTTTCCACTACAAAAAATATTAATGAAAGTGATATTTTTTTATTTACGTAGGTCACCCTATAATTTTTATTTAGTTGAGAACTAACTGACAATGACAGGCCGAAATTTCAAAATGGCGACAGTAGTGCAAGTAGTCGCCACCGGCCAAGTTATGATTGTGGATCTGTATGAACACGTTTTACGCCATCTACCATAGGACATTTACGATACCTATGTGTCTGAGAAATTTCTAATTGTGAATTCTGGCTATCCCTTTACCGAATTATAAACCTTCATTAATTACATACATTTTCGACTATGAAACCTTTTGTCCGGATAAAGACAATGATAGATAGCAATACAGAAATAAGTTGTGAACAAATAAAACTTTCTCATTTTTCAACTAAATAGACTGAACCCGACTTTGCTATTTTGCATTCCACATACATACATACATACATATACTCACGGCTATAAATCCCTAAAAGGGGTAGCCAGAGCTAAGGAATTAGAAATTCCTCAGCCACTTTTGGAAGTTGCGTGGGGAAAAGATGGTAAAATAAAGGTTGTTGGTGATGGGTCTCCAACCGCATCGCCCAAAAATCCCTTAATAGCCCCAATACCGTTAGTCGCCTCTTACGTACACCCACCGGAAGAAATGGGGTAGTGCTATTCTAAGCCGACACTACACAGCCGTGTGAATATAAAACAAAATATAGTTCAATAACTTAACTTGTCATAATATTATATGAAAAATATGATAATGAACATTCAAGTATTCTTTTCGACAACAAACAAAAAGGTCAACTTAAATTTATTTATATCATTGCATAAATAGTATTTTTATGTTTAATTAAGTTGTTAAGTGACAGATATATTTGAAACAATGAGAAAAAAATCAATTTGCATACACCGAATTATAGCCTTAACAACGTAAATAACTAAAACAATATCTAAAAATGCTGGAAATGCTTTAAAAAAACTAAATGATACAGACTCTAAAACAGCGCACATGACCGAGGTTAAGGTATGATTCTGCCCTTTAATTCTCTGAAAGGCTTTTTGTTGAGGATTATTACACCTTTTCATATTATATAAATAAGGTATTATTTTCTAAAATCTTAAAAACCATATTTACACTATAAACAGCAAATCCTACTCTGATAACTTCTTTAACAAAAACAATCAAAGAAAACTGCTTTCAGCAAAAAGCTTTCCCAGCTAGTCAATAGTTTCTTCAATTTAAAACTCATCAGTTCATCTCTTCGACAAGAAATATACAGCTTTTCTGGCAAAATCATTAGGAGCGAAATATGAGCTTCATAATGAAGCAAACATAAAATGAGTTAAACCACTAATGACGGTATAAGAGACTTCCTTAAAAGCCTTCAATCTTTTATAATGTATAATGGGTCTTACGTAAGAAGTACTTTATACGCTCTTGCTTAAAATGTATTTCGACATCGAGTATTTCAACCATAAACTATCACAAAGGATTTTGAGATCACTCGCTTTGAATATAAAGTGAGATTTAGCTTCAATGCATATTAAATGCTTCTGGTTTATCTTGTAGTTGTGAATCTAAATATTAATGAGCAAATTACTGACCTGTTTCATTAACGGGTTGTAAAAGATTTGAAAAGTTAATAACACCTTAAATTTAAATTACGCATTAATGGTTTATAAAAACGTAAATATGAAAGACTTTACTATCATTCATCACTACTATCACTATCACTAATACCTTTGCTTGGTTGACTCTCTTTTAATTTTTTTTTACGTGCTTACTCGGTTTATCATTAATTTATATTAAAAGCAAATTTATATTGTTACTGTACTTTTTCACGTTGCCATATTGCCACTTCAGTTTTAAAATTCCTCGGGCTATGTGAGTTGACCCGGTTCTTATAGGGATCTCCTCGTTTCGGATTCGACCAAATAGTGAAACTCCTAGTACAGCACTGTCAAATGTAGTATTGAATCATGAGCATTTCTTCAACAACGGATCAAAGCTTTACAGAACAGTAAACAACGACTTTTTACAAATACATAATAGTGCCTTTAGTTCACAACGAATTATTCTGGGGATTATATTTTATATATAACACATTTTCGAAGACTACTCTATAACATTCTACTGCATTGTATTATATTTATTGTATTCTTTATTTTTATTTTATTTTATTTTCATTTATTTAGGAAACAAACAGTCGTTTACATTACGAATGTACACAGTTATAAAAGAAACAATTAGACCGACAGCTCCATAAATTAATATTTTACACTTTTGTATGCGGCAGGTAGATACATCAGTATTGTTTTTATTTTTATACATCAGGGTTTATCGATTAATAATACAATTAACCTAAGTAGAAAATTGGTTTAGAGAAATAACATGAAACTTTTATAAACATTTATATAACATATGAACAAACAAAAGAGATAAATGAAATTAAGTTAAAAACGAATATCTTAATTTAGTTACAAAAGAGTTTAAACTGTTACAAAACAGATCAATTTCACAAAATTCTAGGTTATACAAATCAACACTTCGCCTAAAAAAATTTTTACAAGTATATATAGTTTTATAATGTGGAGAAAATTGGTTTAGAGAGATAACATGAAACTTTTATAAACATTTACATAACATATAAACAAACAAAAGAGATAAATGAAATTAAGTTAAAAACGAATTTCTTAATTTAGTTATAAAAGAGTTTAAACTGTTACAAAACAGATCAATTTCACAAAATTCTAGGTTATATAAATCAACACTTCGCCTAAAAAAATTGTTACAAGTATATATAGTTTTATAATGTGGAGCGACAAATAACTGTTTATTGCGAGAGCCATGTCTAGGTATCCTAAACGATATTTTTTCTAAAATTCTATTCTATTGTTTATATAGTCTTAGTTGTAGTTAGTTATAGCAGTTAGTTTTTTATTTGCATTATTTTAGTCAGGGACAGTCTCGTAACCAGCGCTGTAATCTAGCACCAATGGTGCTGTTAGCAGCAAATGCTGAGACTGCCCTTTTTTGCTGTTTGTTTAATATAGGTTAACGTTAAGTAAAACGAAAAAAAAGTAAAAGTAAAAAAACGTAAAAGTACGTAAAGGAAAACCAATTTGTATCTTCAATCCAAAAAAAAAAAAAAAAGGTTAACGTTATATTGTTAACATGTGTACATATTTAAGGTAAATGAAACAAATTTTTAATTTAAATTTCAACATTAAACAAAAGGATTTTGAAAATTATTTTATTTTAAATTTGTAGAAAAAATAAATAAATTTGAAACTATTTTAAAGATTAGTTACATTTATAATTATAATACAATGTTAACGCGCCAAGAAATATGCATTGATTAATTGTACATTTTATTTGATAAGCGTTTTAACAGAATAGGATGTCACTTCTACAACCAATTGCCCGTGTAAATATCGGGAATTCGATATTGTTGGCAACGTTTTGAACACCCTGTATCCAGCATTCCGATGATACGTGTCTTCACAAAACTTGTATTGATACAGTTCTCTTTGGAAATGTTCGCAATTTAGTCGACGCATTGTTTCGAACAATTTGTTTTCAATCTTTTATGTATATAATATAATTTAGATATTTGAAATAGGTATAGCATCGGTTTCATTCCTGACCCACGACCTTTTAGTATATTTGCGAAATCACTGCAGGTTGCCTCTTTGTGTAAAGCTATTTTATTTTAAATACTACACCATAAGGTATTGCTGTGTAGTGTTGGCTTAGAATAGCACTACCCCATTTCTTCCGGTGGGTGTACTTAAGAGGCGACTAACGGTATTGGGGCTTTTAAGGGATTTTTGGGCGATGCGGTTGGAGACCCATCACCAACAACCTTTATTTCACCATCTTTTCCCCACGCAACTTCGAAAGGTGGCTGAGGAATGTCAATTCCCTAGCTCTGGCTACCCCTTCAAGGGATTTATAGCCGTGAGTATATGTATGTAGTATATGTATGTACCATAAGGTATCTTACACTCACGTTATTATTTCATTAATTGAGGCAAAAAAAGTCTATCATCAGCTGCTACCGAACATATTTCAGATAGCTTTTGTTTTTCCACACAATTATCAATCTCCTCACACACGCTCTTTTTTATTCTCAATTTGAATATCCACTTTTTTTAAAACTTTTTTTGTTTGATCTTCATGCTGCGTTGTCTTATTCTGCTAACAATATCATGCGCATTGGCTTTAATCTTTTTACTTCATTTGCTGAAGGTAATAGTTCTGTTAGTAGAGGGCGATCTCGAAGGACACATTTTAATCATACAGAGGGTGTGTTGAAAATGGCAGGCGACTGTAGCTTAAGGAATGAAAGAGCATTTTTGAAAAGACTGATGGATATAAATGAAGCTGGAGAGGTTTTCTAGAATCATACAAAGTGGCGTTCAATAGTCTCTGCCTACCCCTATGGGAACTGATGAATGTAGGTATCTGTATCTGTGAGGTTATATAATATAGAATAGAATAGAATAACTCTTTACTGTACATCCAACACAAATTAACAAAAGAAATTATCATACAGTTTACAGTGAGGTACAATCGGCGGTCTTATAGCTAAAAGCGATCTCTTCCAGACAACCTTTGGAAGGTGAGATCGGTAAACTAGTTATCTGTAATATGTTAATAGACGCTTATTAAATTATACTTGAAATATCATATATCTTTTGTATACTTTAGTAGGGCCAAAGTGGTATAGATACATTACTCCCGTTATTCAAACTCGTCTTTAAATTTGACCATTCACTTTTAAAATAGTACAAGAAAAGATTTTTTTGTTTTTTTAATTTAAAACTTTTTAATGCATTTACCTACGTTGGTTTGCTGAATTATTGTTACATAATCCTTAAACGCTTCTATCCATCTTGGTAATATACTTAAAAAAGTGTTTAAGCATTATATAATTTAAAACATAGTCGGGTGAATCCTACAACGACGATAAAAACTGGTTGACCATTAAATAACTAAGATACTAATAATAAAAACAAATGCATTTTCGTTTAAAACCATTCATTTGATGCTTTTCCAACTGGAGCTCATTCAAAATCAACATTCATAGTACTCACTAGTGGATCGTCCCAGCTTCGCACGGGTAGCGTTGTTTTTTAAATATCCGAGGCTTCTTTCTTCAGTCACTGCTCAAGCATTGTGAAATTCAGCGTAATGTTTTCAATTTATTAAATTTATAGCACTCCCTTAACAGTGTAGTTTGGTGATTTTGAATGCGCTTTAATGAACGGTTCAGTATTTCCGTTTAATAGCAAATTTTGGAATAAAACGCCATGAAGTATTTATAACAATCTAAAAAATAAATCATTACGTTATGTAGGATGCAACTACTGACGCCATCTAGTACTACTACTACTACTACTATGTTATACGTAAATTAGTAAAGATTTGGTTTCGATCACGGGCGCGATGGCTTATTTTATGTATAATTTCGGTGTTTTTCTACCGATTTCTATGATTCTTTTTTTATTGAATAGGTAATAATGTAACCTTTTTTAAATTAGGGATGAGTGAGAGGTTTACAAACGTAAGAGTAAACAAATATAATCAGGATGTTCCGAACTGCTAAGCTATCAGGAATTACACGTGTTATTGTGAGTCAACCATAAAAGATAGACATATACTGTTGAGGATTTTTTTTTAGATAATTTTATGAAGAATATTTCCGCCACACATGATTTCTATGTAAGTTTAACCATTAAGGCTGCACACGCGACGGAAGCTTAAAAAATGGAGTAACTTCTCCCGTTTTCCCCAAATTTCCCAAAATTCCCCTTTATTTCTCTGCTGGAAAGTATACAAAAACCTGCGCAGGAGTATGAAGAATAATTGTACCAAGTTTCGTTAAAATCCGTCAAGTAGTTTTTGTTTCCATAAGGAACATACAAACCGACAGACAGACAGACAGACAGACAGACAGACAGACAGACAGACAGACAGACAGACAGACAAAAATTTTACTGATTGCATTTTTGGCATCAGTATCGATCCCTAATCACCACCTGATAGTTATTTTGAAAATATATTTCATGTACAGAATTGACCTCTCTACAGATTTATTATAAGTATAGATTATTAATAAAAAAAATAAAACTTAACATATAACATAACATAAACGTTCACGCCGTTTTATCCCCGAAGGGGTTGGCAGAGGTACCAATACTCCTGAACTCACATGGCAAGCGCCATCTAGTTTCCAGAGAAGGTACCCACGTTTTGCTTAGACAGTGTACTCACGTGATAGGGGGGCACGAATACACTGTCACATGACTAAGTACAACTCAGCCGTGTGGGTTTCCTCACGATGTTTTCCCTCACCGTTAGCAACCATGATAAATTAACCACACATATGACTTTAGAAAAGACAAATTGGTGTAGGCCCGTCCCAGGATTGGAACTCACGCCCTTCTGTTTTTCGGGCGGGTGTTCTTACCCACTGGACTATCATGTCGCTAAAAATAAAAATGTATCAAAATGTCATTCATGTCATTCATTTGAAGATCAAACAACGCAAAAATAATTATCGTATAAATTAAATAATCTTTGAGAACATATATTGATAATATGTAATATTTGTAAGGTAAAGTACCATGCCATCCGCTAAAAAGTTGCTGTGAAATTATTATTATTTTAAGAATTAATTTATTTCAAAGTTTTGTCACCATAAAATAGTCATTCAGTTCACGATGACAACCCCTGCAAAAGAGGATCTCCATGAACAAGTTATTATATGTCCCAACCCCGCCGCCTGCACATGTGTTCATTCGTCGGCGATTAGCACTTCAGTCGTACGTGTGTTGTGCTTTGTTCTGATTATTATGCTATGCAATTTACGTTCGCAGTGATTTGTCACCTACTTTACGTCATTTTAATAAAGTGAGTTATAACAAAACGGATAGAGGTAAGTTAATTTAAATTTACGTTTTTGACACGTTATAAGGACCAAATATATAATGTGTATTTCATCTTGGCTAGACAAATACCGATTATGTAAATATACATTAAAGTCGTAAAATATGTCATTACACACGTTGTCATTACGCTCATATTTCATCAATATATCACACAAATGTAATGACATGGTTATGAAAGTAATGACATCAAATATTAATCTGTATATTTGTAATCTGTATTTATAAATCCCTACACTACCGAAAGGGGTTAGCCAAAGCTACAATTACAATAATCTAACCTTTAGTCATTTTTGGAAGTGTATAGTGAAAAAGATGTTATATTTAGATAATGCAGTCGTGATATAAGTTTGAATTTCATATTAAATTAATTAGGTTACATATTAAATATATTTAAATTTGACTGCTGGTTCTTTGATTTATGAATGTGTTCTAGTTGTTTTAGGTCACAATGGCAAAACCAAATAAAAAAAGAAGAAATTTTAGCACAACAAAGACAAGCTAAAAGAAGACAGTATCTTCGAATAAAAAGCAACATCGTCTTGATGAAGAGCAAAAAGAAAAGAATCATGCGGACTATATGAGAAGAAAAGAAAATAAAAAGATCTCGAGTATAGATGAGTTAAGCCCAAGAGAACAACGTTTAAAGCGCAAGAAGTGGAGAGAGAATACACGAAGGCATGGACAAAAATTAGCCGAAGAGAAAAACAAACTAGAAATGCAAAACATAGTCATTATAGACAGTAAAAAGATTCTCGAAACTTCTACCAAGAATAAACAGGACCCACTAGGGCCTAGCACATCAAGTGGTCAGAGAGTAACTTCGCCTGGTCAGACTGTGACTTCACCTTACAAATTGATTATCAAGAAGGTGAAATACAGAGAATGCAAAAAAAGACTGAAATTATTAGAGATAATAAAAAAATTAAAAAATGAGAACAAAGGATTACATCTTTATATAAAAAAGCTAAAAGAACAAAAGGATACAAAAAAACCTGAAACTGAGCCGATGAATCTCAAAAAAATATTTAGTTTCAAAAATAACAAAAGCAACGTCGATTACTATAAGGCCAAATTACTTCAAAATAAGCTTTTAATGACTATTCATAAATGTGATGAAGTGTGTGTGTGTGTGAAGAAGATGTGAACGGCAGAATTGGCGCTGGTAAAAAAGAGTTTATTACCAGAGGTAAAGAGCGAAAACAAAAGCGTTACCTATGCGCCCCCTTAAAACATTTATATAATAAATTTATTGCTGAAAATAGCTGAAAATAGTGTATAATAGTGACTGTCTAAAAAGAACAGGTGTATTTTTTATCTAGTTGGAATCTGAATAAATAATTGCTTTCTGTTGTTAATTTTATTTCATTCATTATAAAATTACCTATATAAACTAATGGTCATTACACGTTGGTCAATGTCATTCATATTAAAGTATATGTTATTCAGTTCCTTCATTTGTCATTACGTTCACAATAATTAATAGAAAATATGGGATATCTCAAAACCTACAAGGTGCAGAGTGATGCAAATACTATTAAAATGTTGGTGAAGTGTAGTTTGTCGAATAAATACGAACATGCAAGGGTTATTTAATAAAAAATGTAGGTTGATAAAAAATACGTTAAGAACCAAAACTAGTTAGGATTCACCCAGTCACAAAATACTATTTAAAAAATGTAAGTGAGAAACGAGATACGAGTCATAGATCTTATCTCTCGTATATTCATAGATTTTGTTGAATCCAACAGATCAAACCAGTATTTCATTTTAGTATTTTCAGCAGACTTAATTTACATTTTTAATGAGAGCTATGCTCAAGTTTCCATTGTTAAAACTTAGAATATAACTCATTCATAATGTCGAAGCACACAACGGTTTTTATTTAGGTAAATAATAAATGGGCGATGTAATATGTAAGCCATTACAAATTATTGTGCCTGTTACTAACCCTTTGAGAATTTCTGCGAAAACAGAAAATCGTTTGCCAACTGCGGTGTAGCATTAAGACCGCAATTCTGCTACATTAATTTGGAACTTGTATAATGTTTATGCACGCCCTGTAGTGGCTAAGAATAGCACTAAACCAATAGTTCGTGCGGGTGTCTAATGAGACGTCATAGGTTTTCTTAAGTATTTTTTTGACATGGGCAACCCATCACTTTGTTTTAACATATTTTCCACACTAATCTTTCAAAATTGGCTGGCTACCCCTTTTTAGGGGTTTATAGCTGTGAGTTAATATATATTGTATATATGTGTGGGGATTCTTCACCCTGGTTAGAATGATTTCAGATGAGAATATGACCATATTTCCCCATGACGGTCTAGGGTCAGTTGACAGACATTAACAACTACTGCCATGATAGTAACAGAAACCAGCGAATATAACGTGCCCTCCAAAGCACGTAATCTAAATAATATGACAAACCCATTGAATTGAATTCATGAGGTTCACCCACAAATAATCACACCGAAAATATCAATTCTGGACCTCCACATTGTGATACTGTCTGATTCTTGGACCATGAAGCAGTTAAGTCACGTGGTCATCCTAACTGAACTAGGATAGATTTAATTAATTGAATTTGTGAATGTTCTCACCGGAAATTCGTATTGGATTGTACTCAATACTATTCAACTTTATCTGACGTTGGCTGTACCGATTTTAATGGGCTTTTACTGGCAGGAAGCTGATATAATACAAGGAATAATATTTGCGTGAGTGATGTAAAGTATTGTAGAATAATCAAATATGGCTAGTCTTACACTGGTGGCCATAAAACTGCGTACATTCAAATTTACAAATACATTGCCATATTAATAATTATAATAATAATAATAATAATATATAATAATAATAAATAAGGCGTAGGGATGTGACGACCCCACCGCCCATTGTTGGAATGGCAGGATGACATTTTTACCAGCTTGCCATTCCAGCAATGCAAATAGTCAGCGCTTGAGTTTGTAGGTGTTGACCGTGTCTACAAACTGGTCTCAGCGCAAAATAGAGCAATAACGGTCTCCCCGGGGCAAGTGAGTGAAACCCCGGGTGAATCTTCGCTCATCGTAAAATGGCAGAGAATAGAAACGATGAGCGAATAGGGCCGCTTCCCAGGGGCTATCGCTGGGGCGCGTCTGGAGCTGGGGCTGGACGTGGCAGCATGCGGTCCCCCAGCCGCCGCAGACCGGCCCGACCACCTGGTAGGTCTGCGCGATCACCTCAGCCACCAGATGGCTTGGCATCGGTTGGGACTGAGGCAACTCAGTCCCAGCAATCGGTGCCCGCCGCTGGTGGAACAAGGCGCCGCATGGCATGGACGGTCGATATGAATAGAAATGCCATGCGGGCCTATCTTAGGGCCTCGGGTTCAAGAACTGGACGGACGGGTTATCGGGCAGCAATGTACCGCGAATTTCTGCGGCTGGAGCCCAATTTGACCGTCACAGAACAAAACCTGGCGGATCGAGTTCGGTACATACAGCGCTCAGAACTTTTTAGCACTACCGAACTCGAACAATTGCGACGCGAGGCTGTTCCCCCGCTAGACGAAGAGCCACCTTTGCAGGTTCTCCCTCCAGTCCCTGAACGGGAAGTACGGAGGGAGCCAATTGCTAACCTGCCGGATGTGGGTGGTGCGGAAAGCGATTGGGGAACAGTCTCCCTGGATTTGGATTTGGTGAGGAGCGCACTCGAAGAGACGATCCTGGAATATCGCCAAGTGCCTCTCGAAAGGAGGCCAAGGCTGCCCCGAGTTCCTCTCAGCATCAAGGTTCGGGATGTCGTTGAGGCCGTCAATAACATGCTGCCCTCATTTTTAGAGAGCAGCATGAACCTTTGGGATACGGATTCAATTCTCTTTGGCGCCGCAATGACAGTTTGTCAATTTGTCGGCGTCAGGATGCCACCAACAAGAGCTGGTGGCTCCCGCCAGGCTGGCAGTACTAGTCCCAGGACTAGAACTAGACCAGCCTGGATGAGGCGGATTGAAAGCCGTATCACAAGGGCCAGGGTCCTCATCGGCAAACTGACCAGCTTCAGATCAGGCAACAATAGGCCGAGGGTGGTGCGCTTCGTCAGGGAGGCATTCCCTGGTGAGAATGTCTTTGACAACTCACCGGAGTTTGCCTGTAGACTGGTGGAGCGCATCGATGATCTGAAGCAGAAGATCGCTGCTTGGGGTAAGCGAATTAGGCGATATTCTGAAAGGGTAAAGAGGTACCAACAGAATCGTCTCTTCATGAGTGACCAGAAGAAGTTCTACAGAACTTTGGAGCGTCCCGATGTGGTTTCGACGGGTCAGCGACCGGAAAAAGCCGACGTAGTTGCCTTTTGGCGTGGGCTTTGGTCGCTGCCTGTTGATCACGAAGAGGGCCGATGGTTCGAGGCGGTCGAGGGAGCGTGCGAGCCCATAGCGCCCATGAACCCCGTCAACATATCCGAGGAGGATGTGGTGGCTGCGATCCGTAAGGCTCCGAACTGGAAAAGTCCGGGGCCGGACGGATTGCACCATTACTGGTTGAAGGGGTTCACGCGCTGTCACGCTACTCTCGCCCGTCAGTTCCAAAGCGCCCTCGAGAGTAGGACGCTCCCGAACTTCTTAACTACTGGGGTCACTCATTTAGCTCCAAAGAGCGATGCTACCGCGGATCCATCACAATACCGTCCCATTACTTGTCTTTGTACAATTTACAAGACCTTGACATCCGTTCTGAGCTCCAAGATTACTCAACACATTGTTGATAACAATGTGATCTCTGGAGCTCAGAACGGATGTAGGGGCGGTAGTCGCGGTAGCAAGGAGCTGCTCCTCATCGACGCGGTCGTAGGCCAACTGGTCAAACGCAACCGTCGGAACTTCTCCGCTGGCTGGATAGACTACAGGAAGGCGTTCGATTCGGTACCTCATACATGGCTCATGAGGGTCCTCGAGCTGTACAAAATTGATAGTACAGTTCGACACTTCCTCGGGCAGTGTATGGGGTGCTGGAGAACGATCCTGAGTTTAGACGGTCAGCGGATGACGGACGCGGATGACCAAATTGATATAAGGCGAGGGATTTTCCAGGGCGATTGCCTGAGTCCAGTTTGGTTTTGCTTGGCCCTGAATCCTCTAAGTACACTCTTGGAGAATTCGGGGACGGGCTTTCAGTTTCGGAGAGGCGGACCACGCTTGCCTCATCTCCTTTACATGGATGACCTGAAGCTTTACGCCCCCACGGCTGACAGATTGGCGGAGCTACTGACGATCACTAACGATTTCAGTGGTTCCGTCAAGATGGAGCTCGGGGTCGATAAGTGTGCGGTCATCCATGTTGAGAAGGGGCATGTCGTGCACTCTGATGGTGTCGATGTCGGCACCAATCATTTGAGGGCACTCTCCGAGGCTGAAACATACCGGTATCTGGGCATGTCACAAACCATCGGTGTGAAGGTGGCAGACGTGAAACAGGGTGTTTGCGAGGAGTTTTATGAACGCCTGAAAAGTGTGCTTAATAGCTACTTGTCAGGCGTTAATAAGATCCGAGCCATTAACTCCTGGGTCATGCCTGTACTGATGTACACATTTGGCGTGCTCAGATGGACTCAGACCGAACTCGACGCTCTGGACAGACGAGTCCGCACGATGATGACCTCTCATCGAATGCATCATCCGAGGTCGTCGGTTATGAGATTGTATATCCCGCGGAAGTGTGGTGGTCGAGGCCTCTTGAGTGCCAAAACCATGCACAACCGCGAGGTATGCAACCTCAGAAACTATTTTTTGACGATGACGGATGATAGTATTCGGGGAGAGGTGGTCGCTAGTGATAAAGGACTGACTCCCTTATCGTTGGCCTCACAGGATTGGCGAACCCCGGAGGTACTTAGCACCTCTGATCGGGAGTCCGTATGGAAAGAGAAGGAGCTGCACGGGAGGTTTTACAAGGTACTTCACGAACCTTTCGTGGACCGTAAAGCCTCCCTGCATTGGCTGCGTTTCGGGGACCTCTTTGGGGAAACCGAAGGTTTTGTCTGTGCAATACAAGACCAGGTTATCAAGACGCGGAACTATCGGAAATACATCCTAAAGGACGGTACCACAGACATCTGTCGAGCATGTGGCCGTCCCGGAGAGTCACTTAGGCATGTTATTTCCGGTTGTTCGGCTCTTGCTAACACTGAGTACTTGCACAGACACAACCAAGCAGCCAAAATCCTGCATCAGGAGCTCGCTCTGAAATACGGACTCTTGCAACAGAGGCTGCCGTATTACAAGTATCTGCCGGAGCCAATCCTAGAAAACGACCGTGCCAAAATCTATTGGGACCGATCCGTTATCACGGACAGGACTATTCTAGCGAATAAGCCTGATATCGTGGTATGGGATCGGTCGCAGTCGACGGTATTTCTAGTGGATGTCACTATCCCTCATGACGAGGGTCTCGTGAAAGCCGACACCGAGAAGCGTCGGAAATATCTCGATCTGGCTCACGAGATCACCGACATGTGGGGTGTGACTTCGACAGAAATAATCCCAATTGTTTTGTCCGCGAACGGGTTAATTCCAACCAGCCTCGCGACCAACTTGAGGCGGTTGGATTTCTGTGGCGTGTCGGTTCCAGCACAGACGCAGAAAGCGGTGCTGCTCGATACGGCTCGGATCGTCCGTCGGTTCTTGAACCTGACTCCCTGACCCCGACCGACTGTGCTCTTGTCGGGGAGTACCGCCTCTCCCATTTAAAATTTATATTTTCATTTTCGGCCATGGGAGAGGCGAGAAACAAAAATGTCTTTCGAAATAATAATAATAAAACTCTTTATTGCACATTACAAAATAAAAACAACAATTACAAAAAAGATCGGTATAAAAGCCAAAGTACAACTGGCGGTCTTATCACTAAGAGCGATCTCTTCCAGACAACCCATTAATGGAAAGATTTGCTGGATTAAAAACATGTTCGGTAGATGTCCAATAAATTAAACTGATTTGCTTAAAAACTAAAAATTATTCATCAAACTATTATCTATCTATTTTAAGTATTACTAAATATTTATTAAGTTCTAATACACTTACAGATACAGATAGTATTCCATAAAATAAATAATATTCAATAAATACAATACATATGCAATATATATAAAGATTTTTAAATAAAATACATATATACATTTTACGACATAATATATAATAGAATATATAAACTTTTGTATGCAACACAAATAATATCATAATGTTTCGGAGAGGAAGTGTTTTTTTACCATTTTCTTGAAAATAGGGAGAGACTTGGCTAATCGCACCTCTACAGGAAGACCGTTCCATAGTTGTACAGCCTGGACGGTAAAGGAGGAACTGTAAAAATTGGTGGAATGGGAAGGGGTACTCAACAAAAGATTGTGGTAAGAACGCAGATTGAGGTCATGTGAAGAGTGAAGGAATTGGAAACGCTCTTTAAGGTAGGAGGGGGTGGCAGGATTAAACAATTAATTAATTATTATGGTTCCATATTTTATCCATAAATTTGACTAAAATAACTACACAACAAAGTTTCAAATCTAATTTTAAGGGATACAAATATCATATAAATGTCCGCGTATTAAAAGCAATCCGTTGATGAAGTTATCGTAGTTGAGGTAAAAGCTTTCAAACATATTAACCCTGCTTTTGAGTAGTGAAAGCTACTGTCAAAGGAAACAACATGGGTTACTAAAACTATTAATAGGAGTGCATTGCTTATCAATTATTAAAGTTAATTAATAAAGTTAGAAAGTAAGTAACATCAAAATACTAATCACATAAGTTTACCCACTTATGTATTTTTTTTTCATTGAGTATACACAGAGTGACTGGAGAGTGTTAAACCGACAAGAGCGTCGCTCTGAAGTTTATGATGAGATGATACACAATAGGAACCTCGAAGTCATTTACTATGTGTACATTCAAAGTAAACTATAATAACATTCAATCAATCTTCAGAACGCCTGCAAACTATCAATCCTCATTTGGCCTACAAGCTTATTCAATTCTGTTTGTTTGTTCCTAAATTTACATATGTTTTAAGGTGTTGCGACATCTGGAGGCATGTTTCGGCATTAAATGATTTGGACAACATTATACAAGATACTTTAAGCAAAATCCTAAATTGTAAATTCGATGACAACAGCTGGGCTCAGGCTTCCCTTCCAGTTCGTTTTGGTGGCCTGGGTATTCGCAAAACATCCGATGTGGCTTTACCAGCTTTCTTGTCATCTGTGCATTCCACTATGACTCTATACCATCAAATTATCAGTCCCTCTATAGGTGAGTCCGAGGTCAGTGGAATGAGCGATGCCAAGATTGCTTGGATATCCATGCTTGGTTCCGTTTCTTCTATCCCGACAAAATTGGCTAGCCAGAGGTCATGGGATGACATACTGTGCGGACGGATTCAATTAAACCTTTTGAACTCTGCTTCCGACCCCGCACAGCGTGCTCGTCTTATGGCTTCTGCAGAGCCTGAGTCGGGTCATTGGTTGAATGCGTTACCATCTGAGGCGATTGGAACCCTTCTTGATAGGTCTACTTTTTGTTTGGGGGTCTGTCTGAGAATTGGTGCCCAAATCAATGAAATTCATCGCTGCCGCTGTGGAGTGCAAGTCGATCATCAGGGTCACCACGGTCTTTCGTGCCCCCGCAGTGCAGGTCGCCTGTCACGCCATGCTGCCCTCAACGATATCATCCGTCGGGCTCTTGTCAGCGTCCATGTACCAGCTGTTTTGGAACCCCCTGGCTTGATACGGGACGATCGATGGCAAGAGACCGGACGGTATGACTTTGTTGCCTTGGAGAAATGACAGGGCGTTAATATGGGATGCAACGTGTGTTGATACCCTAGCGCCTTGCCATTTATCAGGGTCGGCATCGCGAACAGGTGCTGCTGCAGCCAATGCCGAGAGTTTCAAACGTCGGAAATATTCTGGATTATTGAATGATTATCATTTTATTCCATTCGCCGTTGAAACTCTCGGCACATGGGGCAACGAGGCGCGGGTTTTCTTAAAAGATCTCTCAGCCCGCCTAGTGGAAGTCAGTGGTGATCCTAGGGCTGGCAGCTACCTTGGCCAATGAATTAGCATAGCCATTCAAAGAGGAAATGCTGCCAGTATTTTAGGCACGATACCGTCTTGCGAGAGCGATGAATTTCATGAAATTTTCTATCTATAGTAGGTATTTTATTTTTTTATTTTAATTTAGGTTGTAAATTGTCTATGTAAATATTTTTAATTATTCTTGAATAGATAATAAGTTTTAAAGAAAAAATAAATAAAAAATAATTACATATATTTATATAGCAATTCATATTAATTAAAGTATATTAAGTGGTTTTCGTATGTATTTAGTTTGTAAATAGTTGATTCTTTCTACCTTACCGTTGAAAATTCTTCTGAAAAAGATCGCCGGTTGCACTTATGTGTTAATTTGCAAATATTTAAAATTTGATCGTTAATTATCGTTTCCCAGCCGTGACTTCATCCGCGTAGATAACATTGTTATATAAGTCGACTCGCACTTGCTTTTTTTGTTTAAAGCATTTTATATGACCATGACTTTTCTATAAAAAAAAACAAACACTGCGATTATTGCATTCATTTAAGATTTATGGTTCATTACGCTGTTGCACTGATGAGATTATTGCTGTTCTAAATGTTGATTCGGTGTTAACCTTCATGTCCAATTTGATCAAGATACATCCGGTATTCAAGTAATCTGCGAGCATACAGAACGAACGAAACACAGTTGGTTTTTATAACATCGCAGATTTAGTTCTTCATTAATTGTATCATATCCAATCAATTTCTATTATATTTAATGTACAGCTCTGCCGTAGTTACAGTTTAATATATGTAATATGTGTATAAATTAAGGAAGGAGTCAGATAAATGTATTTCATGATTAATTAATGTGATAAATGTATCTCGTAATTCATGATACGAGTGTCCATCCGGTATATATCGGATACTGACACTCGTAAATCATTAGCGGGCACGTACCACTCGTTACAACGGGATGGAATTGGATTCGGGACTCATGTGTGCCCGTAGTTACCAGTAATTGCCATATACATATTGCAATATAATGAAATGAATATACAAATAAAGATTTTCATATTAGTTGAAACTGTTCATTCCTCACACAATTACATGTTCATTGAATTTACTAAATTTATACCATAAGCCGAAGGGCTCGTTAAGAAGTTAGGCGCTGTTCCAAATTTTCATGAGGGTGTGAATATTTCATTGATTGGTTCTAAAGTGTATGACATACCGTCACCGCCGCCTTTAATAGTTTAATAGGTAACCGGTAATAAATAGTTTCCGTTCTTGTCGTCAATGCGTAAACTTGAATAAAAGCCAGCTTTTGTTTGAGTACGTTACAGTTTAACATTCCGTTTGTGAAACGTATCCTTTTCTTTAAGCTTAGCTCTCTGTTTTATTGAAGATACATAAAACAGTAAGGCCTTTACGTCTTCCAATACCTTTCGATACAAACAAAATAAATAGATATACATCGAGCTCTCTCTAACATTTTCAGTAGCTGTTGAGAGAACGAGACTTATAGTCTTAAGTCGTCTGAATCCATAATTCCCAATTTGGCCCAGGTTTTGTTTTAGAGGTAGTTAGTCAAAAAATGGAAGCTTAATGGAGCAAACATTGTAAAACAAAGAATATCTGGTGATGATCCTTCAGCCATATGACACATAAATTACTTAAGATGCCCAAAAAACCTAAGCCTAAGTCTCACGACACACGTGGATTATTGCCATTCGAAACCGCTACACAGCTTAAAAGAAGGCCTTGAATTTTTCACTGAAAATACATATGTTACTGCTTGTTTTTGTAAATAAATACCTATACCTCCTGCCTTGATTGCAATAAATAATTTTCGTAGCACATAATCGAATTGTTATAATTTCATCGAATCTGACCATCTAGTTTGACGGACAATATACGCGATCACGAAAGAGTTTGTATATATGATCCATGCATAATAAACTGCTTCCAATAATATAATAGCGTTGATTCTCTTCAAATTACCTCTAAAAAGCAGGACATTATGAAAATTACTGTCAGCATGGCAGACATCGCCAGCAAGGTTTCTTCACCTTTACTAGGTGTACAGCTACGAACTTTTTATTTTACTAGTATTATGTAAGGAGGTTTAGCAAATAGTTTATTCTTTTTACGTTCACCAATTAAATTTGTTATTGTCTATGACATAATTTACTTGTATATCTATGATTGTTACCAATTGTCACTTCCGAAAATACATTCGACTGAACAGCACGGCTTCTTTCATTTTTCTCCGCATCCGCATCAGCCTCAATGACGAAGAAACATATGGTGACCCCGAAACTGGAAGACGAGACTCTCCAGCTAACACGCAAGGAGCTGGCAACGAGCGGCCCGAGAAATTGTTCGACGAAACGAGGCTAGCTGTGAGTTCCTTTGTTTCACACGGACGCCATATCGAGCACGTGGCGGTCGACCATTTCAGACAAAGAATTTTGAAGAAGACTGCTGGATCAGGGAGGTTAAGAAATAGGTAGTACCTATTTCCTAGTAAGTGACTGGCATAATTTGGGATATTATCGTATTTTGGGCTATTATTTAAAATTTCTTTTCTAAGTCGTTTGGCAAAAAATAGTAATAGGCTTGGCAGTTGCTCTGTGTAAGATTAACAACCCCAGAGTACTTGTATATAATTTGAGAACTCTGTTGAAAATTGATACAGTTCCCACTGCAGCTTTAACTCTTAGATCATTAACAGATAGCATATCGTAGCGAACACTAAGATCATTAAATGTTCCAACCGATGGGTGTGATTTGCTAATAATATTTTTCCTTAGTTCTAAACTTGAAAAAACAATGCAACGAAATTCGGTATGCAAAGTTTTTTTTTGGTATTTATTAAATATTTTTATTCGATAGTAAACACGAAAATAAAAGACTCATTTGAATATTTTCCATTTAAAATGAGTAACTGTAAAGTTATGATTTTTTAAAGATTGTCCAACTTTTGTACTTAATGACGTCATCGATAGATAAAATCACGTAGCGACATGCAAATGAAGCGAAATGTGTTATAAAAATGTTGCTGATTGCAAAACATATCATGAATTTGTGATGTCAAATGAAATTATTACGATATCATACTAAACAAACCTATGATTTTCGATATTTTATTAATAAACTGCAAAACCGTATGTCTTTGAAACAACATTGAAGGTCAAAAACTGTTACAGTTTTTTGATAAAATAACAGTCATCTTAGCTTCAATTGATATAATTTCAAGAAAATATTGTTTATAACCATAATATCTCGAAATGGTTTTGTAATCAGCATCACTTTAGTAAAACTTTGCATACCGAATTGGGAAGAAAATATTAATTAACGTAAACTACCTACACTACAAGGAATTCAAGGCGTTCCTCCGCAATCAGGCCAATCTGCTGGAGGAGTTGAGCCACGCTGCACCCGAACACAGCGACGGCGTCCCCTGCGAGCTCCCACCGAGGAAGGCGCTTGTAACCACGTGCCCTCCGTCCCAAACCAATAACAAGGTATCGTCCTAATTCATTTTTCCTCGTAATCAGTGCTCGAACTGTAGGGAGGCCCACTACATTAACCAATGTTCCAAGTTTTCGTCCTTGAACGCACCGACGCGCATATTGTTAAGAGACTAGGTCTCTGTCTGAACTGCCTATCAGCTAACCATATATTACCAAATTGCCGAGCCAGTAGCTGCCGAACCTGCAAGGGTAAACTTCACACACTCCTACACATCACGCAACCAAACGCAGTCGAACTTACACCACAAACTCGACCGTCTACATTACATGACACGACAACCAAACCGACTACTTCGACTCAATCTTTTAATTTCAATTACTTATACTCACGCTAATAATTCCCATAGGGGTATACTGAAAATATTCATGTTCACTTATTTTGAGCCAAGCAAACACATTAAGAGATCCATTTTATTAGATACTTATATAGAATATTTACACAACATTCAGAATAAAATAGTCGGGGGATTATCCTCACGTTTGTTTGGAATGCACCGCCATGCAGCGTTGAAGTACTCTGCTGTAAAGTAAGCTGGATAGAAACGTTTCCACCACACATACATACTACATGCATGTATGCATGTATTACGCCCACATGAATACATCACTGAAACGAATGAAATTTCAAACTTATGAATTTTACATTCGAGTTGTAGAGAAACTTATAAAGAGTGGATTTTGGCTAGCCTAGTTTCTGTAATTCATAAAAGACAACTGCATTTCAGTGGCTTAATAATACCTCTAAAGAGTATGTTGAGTAACACTTCGTAAAGCAGTATTATTAATATTCATCGTCTACTTCAGCAAGTCTTTAGGCTGGATAAACGAATAAACTCACACTGAGCACTCACAAAATATGAATTTTAAAATCAAAACGATTTTAACATTTTTGTATGGTATTCAAATTATTAGGTTTTAACTTAGTTTTTAATATTTGGCTTGCTGTTCAAATAAATAAAAGATTTAAAACATTGTTACAGAGTTCAATTTTAATTCAAGTAATGAGTTCAGACGAACCTTTTTTTACAAAATAACGTCAAAGTTTCGATCGATAGTCTCTGCCTACCCCGATGGGAAATAGTGGCGTGAGTATATGTATGTATTTGTTTATTTCAAAATCTGTGTTAAAAACTGTTAAACTAACGAGCCTTTATTCACCCAAAAAGGATGCGAAGTAAAACGTTCTATACGGGACGTCCGGTCTTTTGTCTTTATTATTCGAGGAAATGTAGAGTCCAGCTTGCGGACGTTCGTTTTTATTTAGAAGGACTGCGTTTTGTTGGGTCCAGCCTCAATATAATTCGATTTGTAGTTTGATCTGTGAAGTATGTTGTTAGTTTTGACAGAAAACAGAATATAAATACTTTTTTCAAATCATTGTAAATTAGGTATGCATCTGCATATAGAAGTAGAGAGCCCTTTCTGCAGTGTAGAACTATGAAATGAAATTATTCCTCACCTATTACTGGACATTGGTAATACACAAAACGTATGTTCAGCATTACTCGAACGATCTAGAAGATGTTCAAATAG
Organism: Bedellia somnulentella; assembly: GCA_963576735.1. NCBI lineage: Eukaryota > Metazoa > Arthropoda > Insecta > Lepidoptera > Bedelliidae > Bedellia > Bedellia somnulentella. Next base: position 5,124,006 of record OY755181.1, on the reverse strand, counting down.
GAACGTATAACAAATGTCAGCTTTGATCAATTATGTATGTTTTGGCGTATTCTCATTAGTTTGATCCATGAATCCATTACAATTTTGTAATTGCACATACGTTCCAACTCCTATTTTATGTATTCACCGACACCCGACAAATACTATTATCTGTTAAATCAGTGTCAGAACCAGAACAGTCTGCACTATAAGAGCATATGTTATCTTTGATTTACGGCGCGGCAGGCACGTGAATCATTTTGTTGTGTAGAAACTAAGTTTTCATAAAATATTTATGACTGTCTTAGACTTACTGAATCTGCACACAATTTTTTATAAGATTCTATCCAGCTAAAATCTTGTCTGGATGGATGAATGGCGGCAGGGTTGGCTGGCCCTGAAGGTTTTTGTGACTAACATAGATAATTATATCCCACCAAAAACATTCTGTAAAAAAACTAGTTAAGTCTCAATGGAGCTGCAAGTTTAGCTCTGAAAAGTCATAAAATCATGTAACTAACACGAATTTCTTTGATAAATATATGAACGGGAGCAGCACTTGTGCGTCTGCTCCACGTCCACGAAGTTGGTTCCGCCGGTTCCGCCTCGTAGGAGCCTCTCGATGTGATGATGTTGAAGAAATAAATAACAACAGATTTTGCGTTGACTGGGTTTATCGTTGTTCTAGGCACTGTTACATCTGTATTATCTGTATTACTATTTATATTTTGACTCTATACAGTATGAGTAAAATGTCTTCTCGTCTTCTCCGTGTCTTCTATTGTAAATGAGATGAAAAAAAGGGGTGAAAATGAGCCGGCGTCGGCCTTTTACAGAGCCGCAATCTTTTCTTGGCCGGCGGCGACGGCTGGAACTACTGTCCCCATTTTGAAATTTCGGCCTGTCATTGTCAGTTAGTTCTCAACTAAATAAAAATTATCACTTTCATTAATATTATTTGTAGCGGAAACTTTTTTATTAAGACAATTATTTTTATGATGTATCTTTGCTTATTAATAAACGCTTTTATTTCCAGTATTCAAAATAAAAAATTATGAAGATTATTATTTATTTTGTAAAATTTTATCTAAGTAGGCTAACACCGTCCGAAAAGTTGTACGCGCATGACTAAAGCGGTGCGGGTTACGGGAAGTGGGGAAATGCTCCCGAATAAGATTTCACTTCGTATACACTGATGCGTGGGTTCTAATCCTAAAGCGGGGATGTACCAATGTGTCATTTCTTAAGTCATACATAACTCTCTGACATATATATAAAATACAAGGCAAATACGACATGATAGCTTAATGGGTAGAACACCGGTTAACGTGCAAGCGACTAGTATTCAAATACCGGATCGGGCCTACACCAATTTGTCTTTTATAAAGACGTATGTGTGGTTAATTTATCACGGTTGTTAACGGTGAGGGAAAACATCGTGAGGAAACCCACATGGCTGAGTTGTACTTAGTCGTGTGACAGTGTATTCGTACAAAACGGCGATAGGCCTGCCCCCTATCACGTGACTGTTCATGCAAAACGTGGGTACTCTGAACACCAGGTGACAAAGTCACGTGATGTTCAGAAGTATTAGTACCTCTGCCAAACCCCTTCGGGGATATTCGCCGTGAACGTTTGTGTTATGTTATGTTATATGTTACAAAGCTGTTAACAGCAATAAAAAAGTGCCCATAAATTCACTGACCCAGCAAAATGAATGACCCAAACGATATCTGATGTTTAGAATTATTTTTTTCTGTGCCACATTTTTAGGGGATCTGGTGTTCAGAGTACCCACGTTTTGCATGGACAGTGTACTCACGTGATAGGTGGCAGGCCTATCGCCGTTTTGTACGAATACACTGTCACATGACTAAGTACAACTCAGCCATGTGGGTTTCCTCACGATGTTTTCCCTCACCGTTAACAACCATGATAAATTAACCACACATATGTCTTTAGAAAAGACAAATTGGTGTAGGCCCGACCCAGGATTTGAACACTAGTCGTTTGCACGATAACCGAGTGTTCTACCCACTGGGCTATCACGGTTGCCTCTGATTTACCATATGTAGTCTTATTAACTCTGAGTGTCACAAATAACAAATCCTTGAGTATAAAATTATGAAACAGTTTGCAGAGAAGTACAATTGGCAGGCCTCGCTAAAAGCGATCTCTTCCAGACAACATTTGGGAGGTAAGATCAGCAAATTTAGGATACACAGTCATTTCGGTAGACATACCAGACAAAGGCAAAAATAAATAAATATAATTAGCTTACATTAAAACGAAATTGTTTACTTACAATAATAGTTATTACATACATACATACATATACTCACGGCTGTAAATCCCTAGAAGGGGTAGCCAGAGCTAAGGAATTAGAAACTCCTCAGCCACTTTTGGAAAGTTGAGTGGGGTAAGGATGGTAAAATAAAGGTTATTGGTGATGGGTCTCCAACCGCATCTCTCAAAAATCTCTTAAAAGCCCCAATACCGTTGTTAGTCGCCTCTTACGTACACCCACCGGCAGAAATGGGGTAGTGCTGTTCTAAGCCGACACTACACAGCAACTAGTTATTAATTAAATGAATATTATATAAATTGTTTTATTAAGACATTTCAATACACAAATAAATTAGCCTGTATGATATAAAATTATTTCCCTTATAATGGTTAGTTTTTATTTACTGGCAATACTAATATCGATGACAGTGACGCCCTTACCGGCCAAGAAAAGATTGTGGATCTGTATACAAAAATGTAGTGACAGTATTTGTCTCTCCTTTGAAGTGACGCGTCTCTGGCTTCTCCAATGTTTTCAGCCAGTTGCGGGTGAAAGTTGGGTTGTCGTCAACGTCCCAACAATATATAATAAATCTATACTTATAATAAATCTGTAGGGAGGTCAATTCTGTACATGAAATATATTTTCAAAATAACTATCAGGTGGTGATTAGGGATCGATACTGATGCCAAAAATGCAATCAGTAAAATTTTTGTCTGTCTGTCTGTCTGTCTGTCTGTCTGTCTGTCTGTCTGTCTGTCTGTCTGTCGGTTTGTATGTTCCTTATGGAAACAAAAACTACTCGACGGATTTTAACGAAACTTGGTTCAATTATTCTTCACACACCTGCGCAGGTTTTTGTATACTTTCCAGCAGAGTAGTACAGGGGAATTTTGGGAAATTTTGGGAAAACGGGAGAAGTTACTCCATTTTTTAAGCTTCCGTCGCGTGTGCAGCCTTAATGGTTAAATTTACATAGAAATCATGTATGACGGAAATATTCTTCACAAAATTATCTAAAATAAAATCCTCTACAGTTTATGTCTATCTTTTACGGTTGACTCACAATAACACGTGTAATTCCTGATAGCTTAGCAGTTCGGAACATTCTGATTATATTTGTTTACTCTTACGTTTGTAAACCTCTCACTCATCCCTAATTTGAAAAAGGTAACATTATTACCTATTCAGTAAAAAAAGAATCATAGAAATTGGTAGAGAAACACCGAAATTATACATAAAATAAGCCATCGCGCCCGTGACCAAAACCGAATCGTTACTAATTTACATATAACATACTAGATAGCGCCAGTAGTTGCATCCTACAACACGTAATGATTTATTTTTTAGATTGTTATAAATACTTCATAGCGTTTTATTCCAAAATTTGCTATTAAACGGAAATACTGAACCGTTCATTAAAGCGCATTAAAAATCACCAAACTACCCTGTTTAGGGAGTGCTATAAATTTAATAAATTGAAAACATTGCGCTGAATTTCACAATGCTTGAGCAGTGACTGGAGAAAGAAACCTCAGATATTTAAAAAAACAACGCTACCCGTGCGAAGCTGGGACGATCCACTAGTATAAATTATAGTTATTGTTATATGACTGGCCGTCGATCATTATTGGTACGTTCGTGGGAAAAACTGTGAAGTAAATGTTTTTGGTGACGAGTCTCAAACCACAACGCCCAAAAATCACTGAAATAGCCCCAATACCCTTATCACTCTTATCACTCGTGGAGAAAATGGGGTAGTGCTATAGTAAACGAATTTTTTCGTAAGGGAAATATTAACCCGTTCACTCTTCCAATATTTCAACAATGCTATGATTCTTTTTTTAATGAATAGGCAATAATGTTACCTTTATTAAATTTGGGATGAATGAGAGTATTATAAATGTAAAAGTAAACAAATATAATCAGAATGCTCCGAACTGCTAAGCTATCAGGAGTTACACATGTTATTGTGAGTCAACCATAAAAGATAAACATATACTGTTGCGGGAACTTTTTTAGACAATTTTATGAAGAATATTTCCGTCATACATGATTTCTATGTAAGCTTAACTATTAAGGCTGCACACGCGACGGAAGCTTAAAAAATGGAGCAACTTCTCCCGTTTTCCTGAAATTTCCCAAAATTGCCCTTCACTACTCTGTTGGAAAGTATACTATAACCTGCCTAGGAGTATGAAGAATAAGTGTAAAAGATTGTGGATCTGTATACAGATCCACATACATTTCTTGGCCGGTAAGGGCGTCGCTGTCATCGAAATTTGTATTGCCAGTAAATAAAATTTTACCATTATAAGGGAAATAATTTTACATCATACAGGCTAATTTACTTATGTATTGAAATATGTCTTAATAAAACAATTTAAATAATATTCATTTATTTAATAACTAGGTGCTGTGTAGTGTTGGCTTAGAATAGCACTACCCCATTTGCCGGTGGGTGTACGTAATAGGCGACTAACGGTATTGGGGCTTTTAAGAGACTTTTGGGTGATGCGGTTGGAGATCCATCACCAACAACCTTTATTTTACCATACGAGTATTTACCCCACTCAGCTTTCCATAAGTGGCTGAGAAGTTTCTAATTTCTTAGCTCTGGCTACACCTTCTAGGGATTCACAGTCGTGAGTATATGTATGTATGTATGTAATAACTATCATTGTAAGTAAACAATGTCTACCCGAATGACTGTGTATCCTAAATTTGCTGATCTTACCTCCCAAATATTGTCTGGAAGAGATCGCTTTCAGCGACAACACTGTCAATTGTACTTCTCTGCAAACTGTTTCATTATTTTATACTCAAGGATTTGTTATTTGTGACACTCAGAGTTGATAAGTGGGTAACTACATAAAATCATTTTTTTTTCCTGTAAATCAGAGGCTTAACTTGTCGTGTTCTGTCTTTCTTTTACATTTCATATTCACACATAGATCCCCTAAAAAGGTGGCACAGAAAAAATAATTCCAAACATTAGATATCGTTTGGGTCATTCATTTTGCTGGGTCAGTGAATTTATGGGCACTTTTCTATTGCTGTTAACAGCCTTATATTTTTATATATATGTCAGACAGTTATGACTTTAGAAATTACACATTGGTAGATCCCCGCATAAGGATAAGAACCCACGCATCAGTGTATACGAAGTGAAATCTTATTCGGGAGCTATTCCCCACTTCCCGTAACCCGCACCGCTATTTAAGTGCGCACAACTCTTTAGACAGTGTTAGCCTACCTAACTAAAATTTAACAAAATAAGTAATAATTTTATTTAATTTTCATATCAAATACTGGAAATAAAAGCGTTTATTAATAAGCAAAGATACATGATAAAAATAATTATCTTTAAAAAAAGTTTCCACTACAAAAAATATTAATGAAAGTGATAATTTATTATATACGTAGGTCACCCTATAATTTTTATTTAGTTGAGAACTAACTGACAATGACAGGCCGAAATTTCAAAATGGCGACAGTAGTACCAGTGTCGCCGCCGGCCAAGAAAAGATTGTAGATCTGTACAAAAATGTAGTGACAGTATTTGTCTCTCCTTTGAAGTGACGCGTCTCTGGCTTCTCCAATGTTTTCAGCCAGTTGCGGGTGAAAGTTGGGTTGTCGTCAACGTCCCAACAATATATAATAAATATAAATTATAGTTATTGTTATATGACTGGCCGTCGATCATTATTGGTACGTTCGTGGGAAAAACTGTGAAGTAAATGTTTTTGGTGACGAGTCTCAAACCACAACGCCCAAAAATCACTGAAATAGCCCCAATACCCTTATCACTCTTATCACTCGTGGAGAAAATGGGGTAGCGCTATAGTAAACGAATTTTTTCGTAAGGGAAATATTAACCCGTTCACTCTTCCAATATTTCAACATTAATTTAAATAAGGTTAAAACTTCGACATGATAGTCCAGTGGGTAGAACACCCGCCCGAAAAACAGAAGGGCGTGAGTTCCAATCCTGGGACGGGCCTACACCAATTTGTCTTTTCTAAAGTCATATGTGTGGTTAATTTATCATGGTTGCTAACGGTGAGGGAAAACATCGTGAGGAAACCCACATGGCTGAGTTGTACTTAGTCATGTGACAGTGTATTCGTACAAAACGGCGATAGGCCTGCCCCCTATCACGTGAGTACACTGTCTAAGCAAAACGTGGGTACCTTCTCTGGAAACTAGATGGCGCTTGCCATGTGAGTTCAGGAGTATTGGTACCTCTGCCAACCCCTTCGGGGATAAACGGCGTGAACGTTTATGTTTATGTTAAAACTTCGCTCAAAGGATTAACACAACATTCTAATTTGAGATTTATAGACTAATAACAGAGCTTAAGGAACGATGGACCACAGACTTGCTTGTCAAAAGCTTTTCATCCTCATCAAATAAGATTTTACTCATTTATTAAATGAACTGCTATAAAAATAGATTTGAATCGTAAATATTATCTTACTTACTTACTTATACTCACGCCCATTATTCCCATTGGGGTAGGCAGAGACTATCGATCGCCACTTAGTACGATCTTGACAAACCTTTCTTGCTTCCCTTACATTCCTTATTCTTCTCATACATGCTCTTTTATTCTTCTCACTTCGGACCCCCGCCTTTATAAGAACGTTTTTTATCTGGTCTAGAAACGTTTTACGAGGCCGTCCTATGCTAACAATCCCATCAAATCATCAAATATTATCTTAGTAGTGTAAATATTTATTTCAGCTGTGTACACGTTAGAATGTTGGCAATATTTATTAATTGTGATCGAGGTAAAGTATAAGTAAAACATGAATTTATGTAATATATTTTTTTATTTAATATTTATTATATATGGATGGATGATAGTAAACTAAAACATATATCTAAAGAGCCATTGTTAAGTTATAGTAGAGGAAAACCATGGAGGACACATTTGGACCCAAACGAGTGTGCTCCAAAAGGCAGGCGTCCGAAGTATGAGGAATGTAAGGATTGATGTAAACCTAGCTAAAGAAGGCTAGCTTCAAATAGGTATTTAAAAGCCCTAGGTCATAGAGTACCTATACATTTGGTACCTATACATTTTGTACCTATACTAAAACATTTCATGCAAAATAAACAAAAAGTCTTAAGCTTACTTTTAATTTAAAGGTGTTTCATAAGATTATGACACTCGCTTTAGGTTGATGACGTTAAAAAAGACAAAAATACTTCCATTGGAAAAGTTTTAGCAAAAATAATTGGAATTGAATTCAATTTGCGCAGAGAAATTTTCAGCGGTAACGAACTCTCAACTGTCAAACAAGAAAGTTGCGAAATGAAACGTCTGTTACGTCACATGGACACTTCTAAGTTGTTACTCTCAAGCTTGAGACAAAGATGAACAACTTTCCAACTCTTAACTTCTTTCCCAACTTCACAGCACAAATATTGTTTAAAGAACGAAAATACAAGGGACCCGTATTCGTTTACTTTCAATAAACGTACATAATTACATAATTATATTCTCGCAGCAGTAATTTCCGGTAAAAATAATAATCAGGGATTTATATTTACTAACTAGCTTTTTGCCCGCGACTACATCCGCGTGGATTTTTTGCATCCAGTTTACATCCAAAATACCAAACCACTATCTAACTACACTAACTTCTGTTTTTTTGTATTTGTATTCCCGTGGGCGTTGTAATAGATATAAAGAACATTGAGACTTTTTTAGTGATTATTGGGCGATACAGTTGGACGGTTAGACGGACCCCATTCAACTTCCAAAAGTGGATAAAGAATTACTATCTCTGGAGCTGTGGCTACCCTTCTTTGGGATTTATAGCCGTTAGTATATTCTCATGATTGATTGATGGATGAATTTCATACATTCCTTTTTGTAGTTGTTATATCAGTCAATCGCATCAAGATTCAAATTTCTAGATACATTGTATTTATAGATCAAAAATCTGTATATATATTTCAATCTCTTAGGGGATGAGTTCCAAAAAACCTTTTTAATTGTTCATAAGAAAGATGAAACAAACCATTTTGTAACCAAGTTTCTATGTTAAAAAATCAAAATATCTTGAGTAAGTATGGATAGCACTTTGGCGACCCGGTGCTGCCCCCTACACTGACTGTTGGTGATGTGTGAGAGATTGCAATCATCGGTCAACAGATGGCGTTACTGAATTAACATTGAGATATTTACTATTATTTACAAACTATGCATTCTGAGGCTTAAACAGAATATTAATTTACGCGTAAGTAAAACATAATATATCTATGAGAATATTAGTTAAAAATAGATAAAAAAACAAAAGCTATAAACATATTCTCAAACCTACCAAATGAATACGCAAATTCATACAATATACTTTCAATTATCTTTATTCATACATATTCGCATAGTTGAATGTGAAAAAGAAGGATTAGTGCATCCTATTATTCTAACCTAACACAAAAGCAAAAAAGTCTCAAAAAGACTTTAATCACCCGGGATTCGAACCTGGGTCATCCGTTAGTTTAGTTTTAACCAATCGGTATACAGCTACGCCACAAAAACATTAGTAATGATGTCAAATTTGTGATATGGTATATATCTAGTAGCCATACTATTGACAAACAATTAAATGGACAATTATTTTGATGAAACCCTTATTTTTTTCCAAAAAGACTATTAATGAAGAGTCCGATAAAGTCGGTCGATGAAAAAAATAATCGTGTAAATATGGGGAACCATATAAAAGTTATGTTTTTTTATGCTCCTGTGGGAACCCTTGCGAAATCCGGGATAAATTATATCCTATATGTTGGCCAGGTGTATAACCTACATTCATGCTAAATTTGATAAAAAATAAAATCAAGATCGGTTCGGTAGAATTAACGTGATGAACGGACATACAGACAGACAGACATTTTTTTCAAAAATAGCAAATTTGGCTTCAGTATCGAAAATAAAACATATTTTACCGGTTTTTATTTTTTTTTCTTCAATGTACAGTTTTGACCTCGTTACAGTCTTATTATAGTATAGATAGATATAGATATAAAAAACCTTACCTGTAGAGTTAGTTCCTTTTTGTTACTTTTCTGAGATTTGTCCATAATATCTTTATTTCTCTGTTTTCTTTATTTTATTGTTTTATATTTTATTATTGATAGTGGATCGGCCCAGCTTCGCACGGGTAGCGATGTTTTTTTAAATACCTGAAGTTTCTTTCTTCAGTCACTGCTCAAGCATTGTGAAATTTAGCGCAATGTTTTCAATTTATTAACTTTATATAGCACTCCCTGAACAGTGTAGTTTGGTGATTTTGAATGCGCTTTTATGAACGGTTCAGTATTTCCGTTTATTAGCAAATTTTGGAATAAAACGCTAGGAAGTATTTATAATAATCTAAAAAAGAAATCATTACGTCATGTAGGATGCAATCACTGGCGCCATCTAGTATGTAATATGTAAATTAGTAACCATTTGGTATTGGCCACGGGCGCGATGGCTTATTTCATGTATAATTTCGGTGTTTCTCTACCGATTGCTATGATTCTTTTTTTAATGAATAGGCAATAATGTTACCTTTATTAAATTTGGGATGAATGAGAGTATTATAAATGTAAAAGTAAACAAATATAATCAGAATGCTCCGAATGCTAAGCTATCAGGAGTTACACATGTTATTGTGAGTCAACCATAAAAGATAAACATATACTGTTGCGGAAACTTTTTTAGACAATTTTATGAAGAATATTTCCGTCATACATGATTTCTATGTAAGCTTAACTATTAAGGCTGCACACGCGACGGAAGCTTAAAAAATGGAGCAACTTCTCCAGTTTTCCTGAAATTTCCCAAAATTGCCCTTCACTACTCTGTTGGAAAGTATACTATAACCTGCCTAGGAGTATGAAGAATAATTGTGCCAAGTTTCGTTAAAATCCGTCGAGTAGTTTTTGTTTCCATAAGGAACATACAAACCGACAGACAGACAGACAGACAGACAAAAATTTTACTGATTGCATTTTTGGCATCAGTATTGATCACTAATCACCCCCTGATAGTTATGTTGAAAATATATTTCATGTACAGAATTGACCTCTCTACAGATTTATTATAAGTATAGATTCTGCAGCCATTTTCAGAAGTTGGTGAGGAAAAGGTTGTAAAATAAGGGATTGTTCGGATCAACACCTGCGGGAAGAAATTTATTAGAGTTAGTCCAAGCAGACGCGACAGAGCTCAAATTCTAAACAAAAATTGTTAATTTTGTATAAATAAATAGAAAATGTGCTGAAAAAGCAAGCTTCCGAAGTATAAAGAATAATGAAGAATATGGAAATATGATTAATTTTAAACTTTTTTTAATCATATGGTTAATGAAAAAACGTTGTTTAGGTGAGGGCAAATATCGTGAGAGAACCCACTTGGCTGACTTGTGCTTAGTGATGGCCTATGTATTTGTAGGAGATGTGCTGGCTTGCCCCTTTCACTAATCACGAAAGTTCACGTCCAAGAAAAATTTTGATACTCTGAACACCAATTGTTTAGAGGTATTAGTACCTCTGTCAGCTATTTACGGCATTAACGGTAAGTTGAGTTTGAGAGCTGGCATTTTTTAAAATTCCAAACGATGTACATACATTTTATTAATCTTTCAACCATCTTTACCTTAAGCTCTTAAGCGGTTGAAAACTCATTAACACGAACCTTACAGATGCTCGTGCTTCTACAAGAAATAAAAGAGATAGCATTAGATGTTCAAGCTTTAGAGGACTTATCTTGTCTATTTTTATTAAACTGATAAGTTAAACTTTAAAGTTTTTGAATAAATAAGTTTATTAGTTCAATCCAATTTAGTTTACACTTCAATGATTTTCAACTAACTTAGCTTTTATTAACATAGTTTGAGTATTGCTAATTTGGTATGCTCTTTTAGAAACTTGTTAGGAATTTTAATAAATTTATGAAATACATACATTTTAAAGAATCGTTTTGAATAACATAGAGTTTTAGAATATTAATCATAACAAATCGCACTTAGCTATTCTTCATTCATTAAATTTTCATAGATATCTGGCTCAAATCCTTTATCATGTAACAATTTTTCGTCTCACTAGGTCTTAAGAGTTTACGCTTTGTTCGTTCGTTTTTTTATCATACGATACATACATACATACACATACTTACGGTCTCAAATCCCAAAAAAGGGTAGCCAAAACCTTAGAACCAGAAACTCCTCAGCCACATTTGGTAGGTTGATAGGGGCCAAGAACGTATAATTAAAGTGTCGTTGGTGATGGGTCTCCAATTCCTTTTTGCGATTGGACACCCATCACCAAAATCCTCTGTTATACAGTTTTCCTCACTCGACTTCCAAAAGTGGCTGAGGATGTTTTTGCTTCAAAGCTCTGGCTTCCCCTTATTATATTTATTTATAGATATATTTATGTATGTTACATTATATTGTCAAACATACTTACTTACTACGCTGGCTCGATGACCCAAAGTGGGTCTTGGCCTCCGATACGAGATTTCGCCATTTGTCTCGGTCTAGTGTGGTTTCTCGCCAATCGCTTGCTAGAAGCTCACGAAGATCCGCTTCTACCACATCACACCAGCGGTACCGCAGGCGTCCGACAGGTCTTTGTCCAGTTGGTCGACCCATGTACGCTTTTTTGACACCTCGATCTTCACCTATCCTTTCTAGGTGCCCAAGCCAGCGAAGTCTGTGGGCTTTGGTTTCCCCAAGGATGTTCGCATCAGCGAAAAGTTCTTCGACTTCAACGTTCTTCAGCAGTCTCCATGTTCCATCCGACCTCTGTCTTGGCCCAAAGATTTTCCGGAGGATGTTCCTCTCGGCAACCAGGAGTTTACTTTCCTTTTTAAGCGTCAGTGTCCAAGCCTCACATCCCTACATGAGAATTGGCCTGATTACGGTCTTATAGATACGTATCTTGGTGTTTCTACTGAGAAGTTTGGACACTAACACTTTAAGCAGAGCAGCGCTACAACGCAGGGAGTTTTGAATGCGGATGTCGATCTCTTTGTCACGAGTATTGGTATCTGTGATGGTACAGCCTAGGTACTTGAATTTTGCCACTCCATTGTATTGAGTATCTCCAACATTAAGTCCTTGACGATTTGTACGAGGAATTTTAAAACGTCTCATGTGAAGATACTCAGTTTTTCCGTGGTTGATCCTTAGACCGGCCTTCAGTGCTTCCGTTTCCAGGATTCTTGTATTTCCTTACGGTTTTCCCCCAGTAATGCTAGGTCATCAGCGTAGCCAATTATTTTGTGTCTACCATTTAGTTGCACTCCAACATCTAGTGAATTTACTTTTCTGAGAGCGTATTCCAGCACTAAATTGAAGAGCATTGGAGACAAGGCGTCACCTTGCTTGAGACCCGTGACTACGGGAAATTCATCCGTCAAGTCCCCTTCTACTCGAACTCGCATCCTACTATCCGTTGTGGCTATCTGAATCATGTCCACTAACTTTTTTTTGGAATATTGAAGTTCCTCAATATTGTGAATAGCGCACTTCGGTCAATGCTGTCGTACGCTTTGGCAAAATCCACAAACAGTATATGGATGCTTTGAGCGTATTCCCACTTCTTCTCCATCAGTTGTTTAAGGAGGAAGATCTGATCTATAGTACTGCGGTTTGGTCGAAAGCCGCACTGGTAATCACTAATGATAACTTCTGCATATGGTTCCAGTCTCTTGAGCAGAACATAGGACAATATTTTGTACGCTGTAGGTAGCAAAGCAATTCCACGATAGTTTGAGCACTTCTTTTTTGATCCCTTCTTATGAACAGGACATATGACGCCAATATATCATTCCCAAGGTTGTTTTTCTTTTTCCCAAATATTAAGTATTAACTCGTATACTCTGGATTGAACTGTGACACCGCCGTATTTCCACAGTTCGGATGGTAATCCATCTACCCCCGGGGCTTTGTTGTTTTTAAGCCTCTTAATAGCTTCTCTGACCTCTTCAAAGGACGGAGGGACGATATCGTCTACAATGTCTTCGGTCAAGGGGGGTACAGCTTCTTCAAGCGGAGGACAATTGAGCAGTTCTTGAAAGTAATTGCGCCATTGGTTCGTGATCTCCTCTTTAGCTGTTATCAGATTGCCGTCGTGGTCTTCAAGCGTTTGAGTGGTGGGTTGATATCCTCTCTTGCATGATCTTTCTTCACGATAGAACTTTCTGGTTTCGGTAGCTCTTATGAGCATCTCCATTTCTTGGACTATATTGTCCAGGTGCTGCCTTTTTGCTCTTCTAATAATTTTCCTAGCTTCTGTCTTAGCTTTCTTGTAATCATCGTTCCACCTCTCATCCTGTTCAGAAAGAGTTTTGAGCCTCCTTCTCTCTTCTACAATGTTCACGCAATCCTGATTCCACCATTTCCTCTTCTTATTCCTCTTTTTTCTGCCTAACGTTTTTACTGCTGCTCTTTTAACAGTGCTTTTGAGACTTTCCCAATCGTTATCTATGCTGTCCTCTACCACTAATTGTTCAAAGCTATTTTTCAATTCTAATTCAAACTTCTTACAATATTCATTATCTTTAAGGTTATCAGTATCTATGGGTTCTTCTATTTTACTAAATTTAGGTCTATCAATTTTAATTCTTGCCCGAATTTTAATGCCTAATAGGTAGTGATCAGTGTCACAATCCGCACCTCTGAAGGTACGTACATCTTGGATTTTATGTCGGTCGTCTATGAGCGCATGGTCTATTTGGTTGATAGTTGTGCCATCTGGTTACTTCCAGGTACCTTTATAGATCTCCTTGTGGGGGTACATGGTGCTTTTTATAACCATAGCTTTAGATGTTGCAAAGCTAATGAGTCTAACGCCGTTGTCATTAGATTTTTCGTGTTTGCTATGTCTTCCAATTGTAGGTATGAATGCGTTTTCTCGTCCCACTTGAGCATTAAAGTCGCCTATCAAAATCTTGGTATCAAAACTTGGCAATTGGTCATACTTGGATTCCAGTTGGTCATAGAAGTAGAAGAAGAATTGTCAAACATAACATAACATAAACGTTCACGCCGAATATCCCCGAAGGGGTTGGCAGAGGTACTAATACTTCTGAACATCACGTGACATTGTCACCTGGCGTCCAGAGTACCCTCGTTTTGCATGGACAGTGTACTCACGTGATAGGGGGCAGCCCTATCGTCGTTTTGTACGAATACACGGTCACATGACTAAGTACAACTCAGCCATGTGGGTTTCCTCACGATGTTTTCCCTCACCGTTAACAACCGTGATAAATTAACCACACATATGTCTTTATAAAAGACAAATTGGTGTAGGCCTGACCCGGGATTTTAACACTAGTCGCTTGTACGTTAACCGATGTTCTACCCATTGAGCTATCACGTCGTCCTTGTCAAACGTACTGAATAATTAAAACCATATCGAAGGAGTTTGCTTACATGCAATGTGACAGGAACATTTTATAAGGGTTTTGGTTTTTCTCAAGTACTATGGTTGATGAATTAATAATAAGGTTTTATGTTGCTTATTTTATAACTTGCTATTTAATTCCTGTAACTCCATTTGTTTGTTGTTAAATCCTTAACCTAATTGAAATCTGTAATTAATTACTGAAATGTTTGCTCCGTAATTGAAACGCTAAAATCTGTTATGTAATCTTCCATTTAATCCGAAAACAATAGCTTACAAAGGACTATTAGGTTAGCGCTTCCATCAAAAGCAAACAAGCGATGAAATTCTCATTTACAACTTTTAGCTGAATCATTTCCATGACGTGACTGTCAACACAAAGGGCACAATTTATTAAGGAAATTTCATAAAACAACGAACCATAAGTAGGCGATCCAGTGAGTGCTCTAAACAATATTTGAAAATTAAGTTAAAAGAAAATCTAGTAACAGAATATAAAAATGGCAGAAAATATTCATGAGACGTTGTTTTAAAATCTTTTTCGTCATCTTTTGATTCGCGAGCCAATCTGCATGTTAATGAATAATGTATTTCTTTTTGTACGAATATTGAATTAATTATTTGAAGGACTAACCTAAATTTGCTTTCCGGCTGAAGTTTATATTTAAGTTTGTTGATTTAGTAAAGTCTTGCTCACTATGGGTTTTCTCTCCGCTTCATTCATCATCATTTCACATAGACCTTCACTGCCTAAATAACTCATAAAAGAGTACAAGAAGGACTTAGAGAGTTCCAAACGTATCATTCTAACGTAACTTTGTTCTGTGGCTATGGTAAATCAAAAATACAATAGCAAATTTTTATTGGGAACCCTGCCAACAAAAGAATTTCAGCAAAAACCTCGCCCAATATGCCTCAAGCTAGATAGCAAATCATAATTATCTGTGAGTTACTTCGGCATCTGGTATTTTATACTAGCTCACGTCATGACTATTTTTTTGCAAAGAAAATATCAAGATTGGTTTATGTGGTAATTAGACACATGCATATACTCACGCCACTATTTCCCATTGGGGTTGGCAGAAACTATCGATCGCCTGTTCCCACAATCCTGGCCAACCTCTCAGACCTTGTACAAAACAGACAATCACGGGAACAAAATTGGGATTGTATGTATGTGTGTGTGTGTTTTATTTTTGCCTATTTCAGAATATACATTTATCCTGATTAACCTAAAAAGAGCCATTTCAGTTCCATTTTGAATGTAGTTTTAGCTTAGTTCTTAAATGATTATAGTAGCATTTATTTATTATTTTCTAAATATTACATAGATCAATATAACACCATCAACGCGAATCCAAGTAACGTGAAAAGATATATACAATATTCATGATATAGAACGTAAAAATAATGTGTGTGATTGACGTGTAACAATTTCAGTTATGAATGCTTCAAACTTGGTAATTGCTTTTGATCGCGAGTAAATGAGGGAGGCTTTATGTTACACATCATCATTAATACACATCATTATATCTATACAATGAATTGAAATAACAGTTATCATTTCTAATATTTAAAAAGTCATATTATACACGGTACATTACATTTATTGAAAATAATATCTGTTTATATGTTCAATCTAGTATATGAACTGGCTGGATCTAGTAAGTGGCAACGTTGCATCTTATGTTTTTAATTAATGATAATATATATTTTCTTCGGTGTAAGTTCACATACTTGTCCTCCCACGGCTGTGCCTGGCAATCACAGGAGAATAAGACGTTGAGCGTACATCCTCGTAGCAGTAGTACATATAGTGATTCCTTTGCAGTCTAAGGGCCAGCGCTGACTGCCGGCATGGCATGGCAAAGGATTTCGGTACAGATATAGCATTTTTAATCTTATTACCATGAGTATAGAATTCATTTTACTTCATTTTGACACAACGATGCCGACGTTCTGTCCTACCGCGACCTCCCTCGGCATCGTTGTGTCAAAATGAATTCTATGTGCATGGTAATAAGATTAAAAATGCTATATCTGTACCGAAATCCTTTGCCATGCCATGCCGGCAGTCAGCGCTGGCCCTAAGCGGTTAATTTGTGGAACTCACTACCAGTTGACATACGGCTATCATCATCTCTCTCTTTTTTGAAGACCATAGGTTGGTAGATTTTATAATGACAGGTATGTGTATATATTTGTATTTATTATATAATTATATTATATTATTAGAATATAAATAATTTATTTATATATATGTGTATATTTTTATATTTATTAAGATATTGTAGAAGTATACATATTAGATATATAAATTAATATTTAGATTAGTGTTGTAAATAGGTTGTGTTTAGTTAAGTTTGGTTTAATTTGCATATTGATTATCATTTCTAGTTAAGAGTTGTGTACTTGTTTTTCCTCACCATAAAGGTTGACTGGAAGAAATCGCGTTAAGGCGATTAGTCCGCCTTTGTGGACTAAGATTTAATGTTCTGTACTTTTGTTAAAACAAATTATCTGTGTGTATTAAAGTGTTCAAAAAAATAAAATAAATAAATATATTTTTAAGCAAACATATACTACTAGTGCAAAGGGTTTTCGGATCACTAGCATAATTTTCATTCTTTATATTTACTTTTTAGGCTGGCGTCCAAAGTATGAAGAATAAAAGAGCATATATAATAAATATTGATGGATGTAAACGAAGCTAGAGATGTTTGTCAGGATCGTACAAAGTGGCGATCCATAGTCTCTGCCTTCCCTCACAGCCTATATACGTCCCCACCAAGGGGCTCGGGCCTATCCTATATGAGGTGATTTAGCTTTAGTCCACCACGCTGGCCAATTGCGGGTAGGCATATTAACGACTACTACCATAATACTAGCAGGGACTGACGACTTAACGTGCCCTACAAAGCACGGAATCATCTCAATTTTCGGATAATCAGGTGATTCAAGCCTGCAATATCCTTCCAGACTGGGTTAAATCTTACAAATTAAATTTGTGAGTTTACCCCTCAGGGGATCGAACCCGAGACCTCCATACTTGAAGCCAAGCGCTTGGTGACAGTCTCTGCCTACCCGAATGGGAAATAATGGCGTGAGTATATGTATGTATGTATGTTTGATTTTGTCCGGCTTCACTTCAAATTTCGACATGCAAAGTATTCATGCCCACCTAGTATATTACTGATAACACAAACTTTTAACTTCCTCGGCTCTTTCGTAGTCTACAACTTAGTATATCAGGAAAATATCCTATCTATTTATTTATTTATTAATTTATTTAATTTTTATCTAATCTTCCACTTGCCCTTGATACCTCCTTGTAGCACCTGTAGCACCGTAGTAGTAGCACCTGCGTCGACTAAGCCCCGTGAATATTTCACTGTCTACTTTGATTTTTACGTCTGTTTTGTTTTGTCTGATTTGATTAAGTTTAACCTTACAATTAAAAGGTAGCCAGAACTTCATGTTAAAACTTTTAGAAGTGAATGGGATAAGATTGTACAATAAAGGATGGTTCTAGCCTCAACGACCAACAATCACTTAAAAAACTCCATATTGTAAGTCATCAAGATACGTTTGTTCATTACTCTTTAGTTCGGTTTTAATAACTTTGTCATCAAAATACTCAAACGATTTTGGTCTGGGATCTAGTTCTAATCTCCTTTGTAGATGACAAATTTCAAAGTAAAATAAATATTTTAAGCATTTCATTTTCTTTGACAATTAGAAAACGACATGCACAAAAGTTACAATGACAATCTCAGAGGCTACGAAAAAAATAAATCTCATAGCCGCTACGCCGCGCCGTAGCACTTAACGTAGCAATAGCTTTCGTAGAAGGTTGATGAAGTTTTTATTTACAAATTCTTTTTTTGCGTGTTTTAATCCCTAATCCCTTGCACGAGCTCGTTTGAGGTGAAAGATTTAAATTCATTGAATATGAGGCACCTAAGCATATCCTTCGGGACTTTCTTCACCTTTATCAAAACAAAATCGTAAGCCCAACTTTACACAACTATTTAAAATTTCGCCTACAAGTGACATTGCAATCTACACCAGAATTTACTCAAATATTGCAAATAAAAGACGAATGTAGAATTATTAAACGTGTATTATTTTTTGAGCAACATCTAGGGCATAAAATATATTGTACTTGTACATACATACATACATATACTCACGCCATTGGTTCCCATTGGGGTACGCAGAGACTATTGATCGCCACTTCGTACGATCCTGACAATAATAATAATAATAAGAAGGGGCATGTCGTGCACTCTGATGGTGTCGATGTTGGCACCAATCATTTGAGGGCACTCTCCGAGGCTGAAACATACCGGTATCTGGGCATGTCACAAACCATCGGTGTGAAGGTGGCAGACATGAAACAGGGTGTTTGCGAGGAGTTTTATGAACGCCTGAAAAGTGTGCTTAATAGCTACTTGTCAGGCGTTAATAAGATCCGAGCCATTAACTCCTAGGTCATGCCTGTACTGATGTACACATTTGGCGTGCTTAGATGGACTCAGACCGAACTCGACGCTCTGGACAGACGAGTCCGCACGATGATGACCTCTCATCGAATGCATCATTCGAGGTCGTCGGTTATGAGATTGTATATCCCGCGGAAGTGTGGTGGTCGAGGCCTCTTGAGTGCCAAAACCATGCACAACCGCGAGGTATGCAACCTCAGAAACTATTTTTTGACGATGACGGATGATAGTATTCGGGGGGAGGTGGTCGCTAGTGATAAAGGACTGACTCCCTTATCGTCGAACCCCGGAGGTACTTAGCACCTCTGATCGGGAGTCTGTATGGAAAGAGAAGGAGATGCACGGGAGGTTTTACAAGGTACTTCACGAACCTTTCGTGGACCGTAAAGCCTCCCTGCATTGGCTGCGTTTCGGGGACCTCTTTGGGGAAGCCGAAGGTTTTGTCTGTGCAATACAAGACCAGGTTATCAAGACGCGGAACTATCGGAAGTACATCCTAAAGGACGGTACCACAGACGTTTGTCGAGCATGTGGCCGTCCCGGAGAGTCACTTAGGCATGTTATTTCCGGTTGTTCGGCTCTTGCTAACACTGAGTACTTGCACAGACAGAACCAAGCAGCCAAAATCCTGCATCAGGAGCTCGCTCTCAAGTACGGACTCTTGCAACAGAGGCTGCCGTATTACAAGTATCTGCCGGAGCCAATCCTAGAAAACGACCGTGCCAAAATCTATTGGGACCGATCTGTTATCACGGACAGGACTATTCTAGCGAATAAGCCTGATATCGTGGTATGGGATCGGTCGCAGTCGAGGGTATTTCTAGTGGATGTCACTATCCCTCATGACGAGGGTCTCGTGAAAGCCGAGACCGAGAAGCGTCGGAAATATCTCGATCTGGCTCACGAGATCACCGACACGTGGGGTGTGACTTCGACAGAAATAATCCCAATTGTTTTGTCCGCGAACGGGTTAATTCCAACCAGCCTCGCGACCAACTTGAGGCGGTTGGATTTCTGTGGCGTGTCGGTTCCAGCACAAATGCAGAAAGCGGTGCTGCTCGATACGGCTCGGATCGTCCGTCGGTTCTTAAACCTGACTCCCTGACCCCGACCGACTGTGCTCTTGTCGGGGAGTACCGCCTCTCCCATTTAAAATTTTAATTTTCTGTTTCGGCCATGGGAGAGGCGAGGAACTAAAAGTATTTCCAATAATAATAATATCTTTATTTCAAAAAAGAACCTAATACAATAAAATCATTTAGTCATATCACCAATATATATCTTACTTGACGCCTATAATAAACCCAGGTCTGATATAGGCATCAACTCACTGAGCTTTAAGACAATAAGCCCGGTGTTTAGCATATACAATGCAATACACTTTTTAGCACTCGGCTCTTAAATTAATTAAATACAGAATATACATTTACACTTTAAATACTCGGGAATTCGCAAAAACAAGAAAATTTAGAATCAAATGGTCGTATCAAGGTGGAAAAGACAGCACTGGTATTACTATTATTATTAGGTTACTGTATTAATTTCATTTTATATAATACTAACATGTAAAATAGCATTCGTTGCCAAAAATATTGCAAAATACATAATACAAAAAAAAAAGTTAAAAAAAGTTAACCTCTCAATCAACAATAGTTACAGGTCTACATAAAATAAAAATCCAATAATCAATCCAGAGAATCTCGGAAAGTATAGAAAACCAAATTTAAGAGAAACATTAAATATTAAACTATGCATGTATATATATACATATATACACATACACACACATACATATGGAAAATAATTAGTGTAACCCTCTTATATTATTAATTCTTATTACAAGGTTATTTTTGGGTAAGGAGCAGGGATTCAGCTATTTCGTAAGTCATTTGTTTTAAATACGAAGTGACACTATTTTTACATTCGTAATGATTAAGGAAGTGAATTGGAATATAATTATTTATTTTATTATAAAGATATGGTCCGAAGAAACAGAAAAATCGGTTTATAAAAGCTGTTTTGAAACGTGTGGATGGAATAATGTTTCGATTCCGCTTCGATGTGACCTCGTCTGGGAGAACAAGCGAATGCTGTTTCAAAATTGTGTATAATATAAATAATTGTCTTACACTAAGAGTATCCCAATCAGAATGCAAGTCAGCAGTATGACACCAGCGTGGTTTGGATGAGCTTACCTTTAGAATGGTTCTCTGTGCAATTTCGGCTCTTAATAAGTTCGACTTTGCTGCACCGCCCCACGATGTAATGCAGTAAATTAACAGAGATTGGCACAGTGCCTGGTAGATAGATTTTAACAAAGTGGGGTCAGCTACGTAACGAATTCTTTTAAAAATATAAATTAGTTTTCTAACACGATTGCACAGATATTCGATGTGATGACTGAAGTTTAATTTACTGTCTATAATAATACCCAGATATTTAATTTTATCAACACGTGTAAGATATGTACATGTGCACGGTTTATCAGCGGAGGTGTGCTGGCAATCCACAGAAACAGAGTATTCGTGTGATGAAGGCATTGATTTATTGCTAATTCCAAAAGTAATGTAATGGGTTTTGCTTGTATTCAATGAGAGTAGGTGGTTACTTAACCACAAGCATACTTTTTTGAAACCAGCATTAGCACTATCGAATACTTGATTCCATGAATTGCCAGTAAAAGTTATAGCTGTATCGTCTGCAAAGGATATGACCTGACCGTTTTGCAAATTGATGTTGCATAATTCATTTATATAAGTAAGGAATAATGTTGGGTCTAATAAACTTCCTTGAGGAACACCATACTTGATCGGTCTATCGGAACCACAAAATCCGTCTATTTTGACGCATTGGGATCTATCGGTTAAAAAACTAGAAAATAATTGAAGTTGTGTATCACGTATGCCTAATTTTTCTAGACTATTTAGTAAAAATGGGGACCAGGTAGTGTCGAAAGCTTTTGCAATGTCGATAAATATCGTTAGGCACTTCTTCCCTTTATCCAACTCTTTAGCTACTAAGACAAGCCTCTCTAGCTTCGTTTACGTCCATCAATCTTTTACTACTTGTACTTGTACTTTGGCTTTAACACCCCCGTCGTTTTGACCTCCACGGAAAGGTCATTGGGCACCATAGTATGAAATGTATACCCATGGCGTACAAGAACCAAATAGGGTAAAATGGATTGCTAAGTGCCCCCAGTTTATGGAAATATAGGGCGCATCACTGTGGCTTCTGTCAGGATACAAAAAAAAATTGACAATATTTTAGTAAAAGTATTTTTGTAATTAGCTTCTAAGAACAATACAATTCACTTTATGACAGATTAACAATATAAATATAATATAATATACATATAATATACAATATACATAGCTGTGTAGTGTCGGCTTAGAATAGCACTACCCCATTTCTTTCGTAAGAGGCGACTAACGATTTTGGGGCTTTTGAGGGATTTTTGGGCGATGCGGTTGGAGACCCATCACCAACCAACACCACCACAACCAACCTTTATTTCACCATCTTTTCCCCACACAACTTCCAAAAGTGGCTTAGGAATTTCTGATTCCTTAGCTCTGGCTACCCCTTCTAGGGATTTATAGCCGTGAGTATATGTATGTATGTATGTAACAATATACATTTTTCAAATACTTAAAATAAAGAAAATCATTATTTTAAGTTTTATTCTACATAATCAATGTCTATGGGTATAATTATCTGATTTTAAAATGCCGCAGGTGCATCTGTTTGTTCCTGGTGTCTGGCCCATGACAAAATATAGACCACGCTGGCTATATGCGCGCAGCTACAAATTGTACGACGGCCGTGTATGTGTCGCAGGCATTTTGTACGATTTCGCCATTTACATACGGCGTCGGCAATTTATAAACGCTTGCTGTTATGAGAAATGCCGAAGGCAAAATGACAACTCGTTCAATTGTTGTAATTTCAACGTTGGTTGTAGTTTTAGGGTGACCATGAAGAAAACACAGTTTGGACAAATCAGACTTTATTTTAGTAATAAACTTAACTTAGTGCTATGATCCTGGTAGTTGAGGAGCCATTTAAACTGACCATCTGGTGCTGACTGTAGATCAATCAGATCGACTTGACCCCTCTCATTAAAATCTCTAGATATAATTGGTATAACTACGATGCCTTTCTTTGGTATGTTACGTTTAGATTCACAGACAGGACACAATGAGACGAATAAGTCGATTGCTTTTCTCACAATAATAAATCTATCCTTAATTTGATACTGAATTTTGTCTCGACCACCATGTCCGCAACCTCTATGAATATCTAATAATGTGTCGTAATATTCTTCTAACGGTATTACACAAACCGTTGGACTTTCAGGGCTATCTTTTTTTAGAATAAGGTAGTCCAGATCACCAATACTCATTACCTCATATTTTTTTGACCAGTAATATTGTGCAGGGGTCTTCCGAGAACCAGATTCTATGGACACCTTAGCATCTTTTTTAACCTCAAAAACCTTCTCAGTTGTCCACGGTTTTTTTACTGCTCCCGCTTGAAGATCGTAATACTTTTTCAACTCACTATAGTAAGTGTCTTTAAAATCACAATTATTTTGCGAAAAGTCTTCTGAACACACAGTATTTGCACTGTTTTCAATAACTTTTTGTGTCACAAAACCACTACTTGACGCCATTTCGTTTGTTTTGGTCAACAGCGACGCGCGTGGTAAGAAACAGAACTAAATACTTCAATTTGCCGCGGCATTATGTATATGGCGATTCAATCGTCAATCAAATGTTTCGGCATATTAGATAATGACACGGCATTATACATTTTGCCTTCGGCATTTTTCATGACAGCGAGCGTATATAAATTGCCGACGCCGTATGTAAATGGCAAAATCGTACAAAATGCCTGCGACATATGCAAGACCAGTAATAACTTTCGATACTACGTCTACCTTATTCTGTTGGGTTCAAAATTCCCATTTTTTCAATGTTATATTATAAGTTACAAACAGCCTTTCTTTTAATAAAAAATACCGGTTACAAAATGTGGGATGTAACTTAATAATTTAAAATTAGTTTGGTTTTTGTACACAAACTTTCATTGACCGGGTCAGATTTCGCCCATTGACCTTTCCGTAAATGATCTTTTGTACTTATTCAATGGCTTCCCGCAACCTTCACCAACTCGTTATTACACCTTGTGGAAAGTCAATATACATAGCATATTTTTATATCATAATGCCTATACCGTTGAGTTGTACTTTATTTTGATCTTGAGTATCCAAAATCCAAGGCCATTTTGAAGCCAAATAGCAAGTTAAGTGCATCTTTGCTTTTAGAATTAAGGGTTAATAATGAAAGAAGGATCTAAATTATTATTGACCACAAACACTTTGATTTCTCTTGGTGAATAATGTAGACATAGATTTGAAACATCAAAAGCGTCAATATGAATTTTCATTCAACCTTCATGTTTGTACTGAAACGTCAATTTACAAAGGACTTAATAAACAAAGCCGAAAAGCTGTGTACCCAGTTACTGCATTGTTTATTTTAGACCTACTTACTTAACAAAGTTACAGTTGATACGTTCGTAATCACGTATTTTCGAGAGTACTCACGTTTTGCATGGACAGTGTACTCACGTGATAGGGGGCAGGCCTATCGCCGTTTTGTACGAATACACTGTCACATGACTAAGTACAATTCAGTATTTTCCATCACCGTTAACAACCATGATAAATTAACCACACATATGTCTTTTAGAAAAGACAAATTGGTGTAGGCCCTACCCGGGATTTGAACACTATGGTATTTTCACCGACTCGCTGCAGACGCGGTCATAAATTATTATCAGTGTTTCTATCTCGCTTCCACTTATGGGTCTTATGGGCTTGCCTAGGGCCGCGTTGTTTTCATGTCGATAGTTGATCGATAGAAAATCATTTTTGTGAGGTGATCAAGTTAGGGTATTTTGAGTCGATGACTCGCACATATCGATAACGAGGTTGCACTGCTCCCAACTTTTTATCTGTTATGATTTATGACCGCGTCTGCAGCGAGTCGGTAAAAATACTATAGTCGTTTGCACGTTAACAAGTGTTCTACCCATTGAGCTGTCACGTCGCCTCAAGTCTAAAGTAAAACAAATTTTCTACGAAACCTTAATCAGTATTGCTCAAGAAAAAGTATTATTGCGAACTCATCGGATTTTTATTATTATAAATCCAAAATATGAATTGGATGTCTTGGCTCTTGAATGAAGATGTTATTACATAAGCAATATAATTGTTCTGTGTTAATCTCTCAGAATTTTACAAACTCGCAGCAACTCAAAGAACGTAGTTTACAGAAAAAGTAATATTATATTTTCTGACGGCATGATTTTAGTTCTTTTAAACCACACATTCTCCATTGTACACACACAATCAAAATATATGACTGAAATTCATTTATTATTTCTTGTCACTACTAATTGATTTGAATCATTAGTACGAAGTTCCTTAGGGCTTTGTTACGTTTTAAGTGATTGTTGGTCTATGTGATTGCAGCCTCGTCACTAACTTTTTTCCATTCTCAACTTCTAAAAGTGGCTAAATAATTTCTTATTAAGCTAAGCCTTTTTTTTGTATTTTTCACTACTGTACTGTTTTAAAACATTATCTTATTCTTACTGCATTTACATAAATTGGCGAGTACAAGCAGGGTAAATTCTATAAATAAAAATAAACGACCTTTTTGAAAATGATAAAGTTAATATTACTGCTTTCTTTGGGTACGTTAAAAATATTAATCAAGAAAAGATTTTATAATCAACAATCAAAACCCAATAACTACTATAATAGAAGTCTACATACATATTGATACCTATATTGCCACATGAGCGAATATTGATTGAAAACTTAATTAAAATGTCTGGTTGTGTGTGGCACAGAGACATCGTTATTCAATTAACCTGGAGTAAAACCAACTTATGTATTACATACTAAACAGACTATAACCTATCTCTAAGTTTTAAATCAAAAAGTAAAACTAATTAAATATATATTGAAGATTTCTATTCAAAATAAATATGATATGTGTAAGTATATTTCTAATAATGTCAAATTGAACTTCTTCTATTCTTGCCGTAGAAGCTTAGTTTTGGGAGTTAAGAAGACAAGATACACCAATGTGACTTAAATCGGACGTAATAATTAAATAAATTAGTAAATAATATGTTATATATACGTTTATTCATATACTGGCCTTTGTGTTACTATAAAATTTTATGTATTCAAATTTAATCATCAAAATTATAAATATATTTAATCGTAAATGAAGAAATGTTTCACAAAGAAAGAATAGCCACTTCCATAGAGTAATTGATTGGCCACTGTTTCTAATAAACCAACTACAATTTAGAGCATAGTAACACTCATTACCACTTCTTAAAAGCAAATACAAAAAAAAACAAGATAGAAACAATTCACTTATATGTAAAAATAATAAAGTGAACTCAAACCTACTTAGTGATATTTTACTATACAAAGTAGAATATAACCATCAAATTTAAACAATCACAAATCTGCGACATATGAGTAGTTGTCTTTAATCTTTGTAAATAAATTTTTCCTCCTGCGTTAGATATTTTTTTCTGAGAACGGGCGTAATACACAACATTTTATTAACACAATAACTCCACTCAGAAAACGAAAAAGCTAACACTTCACCGGCCGCAGCCAACAATCACATTACGCTTCAATAAATATAAATGGAATAATGAAACAGTTTTCTTTCTTACCGAAATATGTTTTTCGAATTATTCAATAACCTTAAAACAGCAAAGGCATATTTGTGTTTTTTCGTTTCTCAACTAAATTTTTATCATATTTCCCAACATGATAAAAAAGACTTCTATGCCTCTAAATAATTTGGATAAAAAGGTGAAATTTTCTTTACAACTCTGTGTTGAAAATAGTCGTTTGATATTACAGCGCTCAGTTCCTTAAAAACCACCTCAGCTTTATTTCATAATATTGCAAAATTTTATTTATAACAAGTTAAATTTATAACAACGTTAAATACAAGGTAACACAATCACATACTTTGGAAGAATAACGTTACTTAACTTTACGGAAGAATACTTCGTTAATATTAATTCCCAAGCGACTAATTGGCGTTTTTTTTTATCAAGACCAGACCATGTACGCTGCATCATCTCAAAAGTAGTGTAGGCTGAAAATAGCACTAACCCATTTCTTCCCGCGGTTGTCGTAAAAGGCAAAGGTATCAGGGCTTTTTAAGTGATTGTTTGACCATGTGGTAACCCATCACAAATTATCATTTATCTACATATTTGCCCTATTTAACTTCCTGAAATGGGGTCAAATCTCAAGACGTAACAGACAAATGATGATGATGACATCATTTAATTTTAACTGAGTATTCTAAAATTTATTAGAACAATAAGTTTTACTTATAATATTTACGTTTGCCCGCAATTTTTTCACGTTTTCTGTCACATTTTAACCAACAAATGGAATGCCTCCATAGTGAGTATCTTTATTCATAAATAAAGGACACAAAGACCCAACAACCCGCATTTCATTAGAAATAAATCTATGTAAAACATTTAATAAGGAAAAAGTGAGACTTGCATATCTGCAATACTTTTCTGAATATACCAATTAAAACGAGTGCTGAAATTCTCTTTGTAAGCAATTTCGGTCTTTAAATGTAGGTTTATTAAAACATTAAATGCTGCTTCATTTAGTAAGTTTTAATTAATGCTGCTCCATGGTTTTGCTCTCGCACAATGCACAAAGTTCAACGGGTTTGTTAAACCTAATTGTGTATTGTAATGATTCAGTGCCGTAGCAGATTTGCTTCATAATAATATATCAATTTGAGTCTAAATGTATTCGTTTAGTTATAAAATACATGAACTATTGCATAAATTATATTTATCAAAAATATGCGGTGTCAGCACTTAGGAATCAGCATTTCTTTAGCCACTTTAAAAAATTACTCAGTCAAAAATTGGTAAATTAAATACTTTTTAATGATCAGGAAAACTAAGTCAACATATCTACATCACTATACATGTAACAAAGATATATTATATGTTTTCCATGGATATCATATTAATTTTTATATGCGTTAAATAATTTTAAATGATTTTAAGTACCGTGTATGCCGTGTAGTGTCGGCTTAGAATAACACTACCCCATTTCTACCCGTGGGTGATCGTAAGAGGCGACTAAGGGTCTAGGGGCTTTTTAAGTGATTTTTGGGCGATGTGGTTGGAGACCCGTCACCAAAAACATTTATTATTACCATCTTTCCCCACTCAACTTCCAAAAGTGGCTGAGGAATTTCTCATTCCAAAGCTCTGGCTACCCCGTTTAGGGAATTATAGCCGTGAGTGTATGTATGTATATGTATGATTTTAAGTACATAGCTAATACAGCTTGATATCAACAGTAACTGGTTTGCTGTGAAAATAAATTGATAAGACTCTCGTGTTAATATTAAATAAATAAATATACGTATATATTATACGCACATCAAGTAAGTCCCAAACTAAGTAAAACTTGTATATACGAAATCAACGATATATTTAACATTATATAATATACATATAAATAACCTCCAAGACTAAGAAATGATAATTTTTGCTCATCAAATAAATGTTGCACTAAGCGAGGATCGAGCCCGCAACCTCCGGACCGAGAAGCTAGTGACCTATCCACTCGGCCACGGACGTCGTCTTCTTTATATCCTTATATAAAGTGTATATTTTAAATAAAGTGGTGAAAGAAATATAAAGTGCCAATGTGCTTATTATTATGTGTTGTTGGTAGAAGATGATCTTACAAAGGCGAAGGTTCGAAGTGATACGAATTTAACTCTACATATTATAAAATGATGACTGTGAGGAAAGCAAGAGAGATTAGTCAGGATCGCGCAAAGTGGCGATTGATAGTCTGGAAAAATACATATAATTATATAACATAACATAACATAACATAAATGTTCACGCCGAATATCCCCGAAGGGGTTGGCAGAGGTACTAATACTTCTGAACATCACGTGACTTTGTCACCTGGTGTTCAAAGTACCCACGTTTTGCATGGACAGTGTACTCACGTGATAGGGGGCAGGCCTATCGCCGACATATAATTATAATAATTAGAAATTCCTCAGCCACTTTTGCTGCGTAGTGTCGGCTTAGAACAGCACTACCCCATTTCTTCCGGTGGTTATACGTAAGCAACCGTGATAGCCCAGTGGGTAGAACACTCGGTTATCGTGCAAACGACTAGTGTTCAAATCCTGGGTCGGGCCTACACCCATTTGTCTTTTCTAAAGACATATGTGTGGTTAGTTTATCATGGTTGTTAACGGTGAGGGAAAACATCGTGAGGAAACCCACATGGCTGAGTTGTACTTAGTCATGTGACAGTGCATTCGTACAAAACGGCGATAGGCCTGCCCCCTATCACGTGAGTACACTGTCCATGCAAAATGTGGGTACTCTGAACACCAGGTGACAAAGTCACGTGATGTTCAGAAGTATTAGTACCTCTGCCAACCCTTCGGGGATATTCGGCGTGAACGTTTATGTTATGTTATACGTAAGAGGCGACTAACGGTATTGGAGCCTTTAAAGGATTGTTGGGCGATGCGGTTGGAGACCCATCACCAACAACCTTTATTTTTACCATCATTTCTCCACTCACATTTCCAAAAGTGGGAAAAATGGGGTGAGTATAAAATGCAAGCAAGTTGATTTATCTTGAATATAGCCGTGTTGTGTCGCGATCAAATCCAAAAAGAGGAAATCTGCAGAAGAACCTGGGTCACTGACATAGCCCGAAGAGTTGCTAAACCTAAGTGGCAATGGGCAGGGCACATTGCACGCACAACCGACGTCAGTTGGGGCTCGAAGTTTCAAATTACCTGAAAAAAACATACATTACATTAAATAAATATTTTTGGATAAGATTTTTAGATCTTTTACAAGAGATACTTCTCTTTAGTCTTGTGGGAGAAAGATGTTTAAACACTTTTTTGTCTTTTTATTGTATTCGGGGTTGACCACCACAGCCCCCTAAAAAGCACTTATAAATCCATTATACCGCCAGTTGAGTACAAAACCCTCGTAAAGTCATAGCTTTGTCCTATTCTAAGCCAACACTATACAACAAAAAACACACTCTCATCGTCTCTTTAATATTCAAATTGACGTAAAAACAAATTCAATGAAAACCCAATTCAACCCGTTTATCAAAACAATCAGAAACACATTAGTGTTAGTGAAATTGTCTCCAAATAATCAGACGACCTTGTTCGCAACAGGAAATAAAGGTAGTAGGTTTTTCAGAAAGCTTATTGTTTCAGATAATTAATTTCATAGCAGCGAAACCTCCTCGGCGCTCATTAACGAAATTCGGCGTGATCTCGACTATGTTAGAACCTACTATTAACGGACAAATTGCGTTGGCAGTCTGTATTACAACCTTCTGATATAAGGAATCAGTAATCTTATTCCCTTTGGACTGCGATGTCTTTATCAATAAATTGTGCAATCGATTTTTAACTAAAAAGTATTACTGAAAGATTTATCAGGTGCTCTTACTACAGGTATAGCACCTTTATTTCTTGAAGCAACGCGCATTATACTTTTTGTTAACTCTATATGTATATGAAAACGTTTTATACGCCATCATTAAATCGATACAATTACGACTAAGAAACCTTTTGTCTGAATAAACAACGTAAGAGATCACTAAAAACAATACAGATATAAGTAGTGAGCAACTAAACCCTTCTCATCCAATTTATTTCACTGAAATAGAGCTGGTATTTTTGCTGAAAATGTTTCAAAACTAAATAGACTGAACTCGACTTAGCTATTTTGCATTCCGTTTGAATATGAAACAAAATATAGGTCAAGAAAAGTATATTGTACCGACCCGAAAAGGTCTTGTTACAGCACTTGACTTGCCATAATATTATATTAAAAATAAGATACTCAACATTCAAGTATATTTTTTCGTCAGCAAACGAAAAAAGGTCAGCTAAAACTTATTAATAATGTTATTTTTCACTGTAGATACTACGTTGCTGTAAACAGATTTTATATGTTGAGTTCAGTTTTTAAGTGAGAGACATATTTTAAACAATAGGGAAAGAAAACAGACTGCATTTACCGAATTATAGCCTCATTAACATATTAAACTGTAAATGTTTAAAATAATTGCTTACACGTACAAGATTTTAAAAATCATAAAGACACTAACACATCGCACATGACCCTGCACGTAATTCGGGCCTTTTATTATCAGAAAGGCTTTTATATTGAGGATTTTAACACCTGCATATATTAAATAATATAAGGTTTTTTTTTATGTTTATACTTGCTCTGTATAAAATATAGCTATCCCTAATTATGATAACTTGGTAAAGTCTTTAATTTAAGCCTTTGACAAAAACAAACAATGAAAGTCGCTTTCAGCAGAAAGTATTCTCAGCTAGATTATAGCTTCTTCAATATCACTCCACAGGCCTTTAAACAAGGGGGGTCAACCCTTTTAGAAAACAAATATACAGTGAGTATCACAAATAATCAAGACCAAAATATCAGCTTCATAATGAAGCAAACATAATATGAGTTTAACCACTAATGACGGTATAAGAGACTTCCTTAAAAGCCTTCAATCTTTTATAATGCATATGGTTCTTACGTAAGACGTACTTGTGCGCTCTTGTTTAAAATGTATTTCAACCATAAACCATCACAAAGGATTCACATCGCTTTAAATATAAAGAGCGGTTTAGCTTCAATGCATATTAAATGCTTCTGGCGTATCTTGTAGTTGTGAATCTAAATATTAATGAGCAAATAGCCGTGATAGCCCAGTGGGTAGAACACTCGGTTAACGTGCAAGCGACTAGTGTTCAAATCCCGGGTCGGGGCCTACACCAATTTGTCTTTTCTAAAGACATATGTGTGGTTAATTTATCATGGTTGTTAACGGTGAGGGAAAACATCGTGAGGAAACCCACATGGCTGAGTTGTACTTAGTCATGTGACAGTGTATTCGTACAAAACGGCGATAGGCCTGCCCCCTATCACGTGAGTACACA
The DNA here is from genome assembly GCA_963576735.1 of Bedellia somnulentella. NCBI lineage: Eukaryota > Metazoa > Arthropoda > Insecta > Lepidoptera > Bedelliidae > Bedellia > Bedellia somnulentella. The sequence goes on along the minus strand of OY755181.1, from coordinate 5,091,697 downwards.
CAGTACAGATGACAAAGTCACGTGATGTTCAGAAGTATTAGTACCTCTGCCAACCCCTTCGGGGATATGCGGCGTGAACGTTTATGCTTTATGCTTTATGCTTATGCAAATTACTGACCTGCTTATTTAACGTGGTGCAAAATGTTTATGTAGATTTGTTTTTTTTATTGTGTTAGTTTTTAGTTAACTTTTAATTTCAATATTTTCATTTTATGTTGCACAATGGCGAATAAACATTTTGATTTCTTTCTTTCTATCTATAAGATTTAAAAATATGATAGTCGCTTAAAAACAAATAACACATAAGCTGTAAATAAATAGATTGTGTTAAAATGAGAATTACAAATTTCGACGTTTTTATTATTTTTTCTAGCTATATTCATTAAGAATGAAAACAAATAAATCCGAAGATATGGTCTAAAGTTAGAAAAATAGGTGATGCCCATACTTGCTCATTACGTTGGATATATCTTCTTAATATCTACAGCTTAGTTACAGAGTAGGCAAACGTCACAAAGCAGATAATTCTGTTCGATACGAGAATATCTGGCGGAGTTTAATATCGCACCATGAGAATTACTACAAGTACGGATCAAAGCTTTACAGAACAGTGAACAACGACTTATTACAAATACATAATCGTGCTTTTAGTTCACAACGACTTATTCTGGAGACTAAATGAAATATCTTTAATATTAAAGCATTTTATTTTCTTAGAATACTCCATAAGGTTGATCTAAGAAAGTTATAATTATGGAATGAATTGTAAATATAGAATACAATTTCTTGCAAAGTATTGGTGTCTGCAAAGGCCCGAATGGCTGTGCATGATGCTGTCCTCGTTCCTACGCTTATGTATGGCAGTGAATGTTGGGTGTGGCAGAAGAAGCATGAAAGTAGAGTGAATGCAGTAGAAATGAGATCCCTCAGAAAAGTGTGTAATGTAAGGTTATGTGATCGTGTGAGGAATGATGTGATTCGTGAAAGGTGTGGTGTAAAAGATGATATTGTAAGAAAGATAGAAAAAGGAATGTTGAGATGGTTTCGGCACATAGAGAGGATGGATGACAGTAAATTGGTGAAAGAGATATATAGAGCCAGTGTGGAAGGTAATGTTAGTAGAGGACGACCTCGGAGGACACATTTGGATCAAATAGAACATGTGCTCAAAAAGGCAGGTGTCCGCAGTATGAAGAATAAAAGAGCATGTATGAAAAGATTGATGGATGTAAACGAAGCCAGAGAGGTTTGCCAGGATCGTACAAAGTGGCGATCGATAGTCTCTGCCTACCCCAATGGGAACTAACGGCGTGAGAATATGTATGTATGTATGTAATTTCAAAACCTATTTTGTTTTACCAGACTATCAATCTCACACAAGGTCTTCTTTTATTATCACTTCAAATGACCACCTTCATCAAAACGTTTTCTTTTTAATCTTCAAACATAATGCGTGGCCTTATTACGCTAACAAATTCATGAGTATTGGTTTTATGTTTTGCATTTACCACGTGTTAATTGTGTGAAAAATATGGTATGACCTATAAAAATTTTTAGTAAAAGGTGACTTATAGTTTTTGGGGTTTTTTAAGTGATTCTTAGTCGATGTGGCTAGAGGGTTACATACTGTATTTCCGAAACTTTTAAATCAGAATATGATTGTACCGTAAACTTATCAACTTAAATTGTAATGATATTGTTTCACCGAAATTTCAAATACCATATTCTTACATTCCAGATTATCGATTGCCTTTTTGTTTCTTTACTATCATTTTGATTAACCACTAGAACGGATTCCCATAGAATCAAAATCTCAGATATACCTTAATTACGCAATATTGTTTTTCCGAATAATCACTATTCCATAAAATTATTTTCCATACATTTCAAATACAGATATATTGAATTACATACTTTAAATTACAAACTATAATTTTATACATACATACATACATACATACATACATATACTCACGGCTATAAATCCCTTAACGGTGTAGCCAGAGCTTTGGAAGGAGAAATTCCTCAGCCACTTTTGGAAGCTGATTGGGCAAAAGATGGTAATAATAAATGTTTTTGGTGATGGGTCTCCAACCACATCGCCCAAAAAGCACTTAAAAAGCCCCTATACCCTTAGTCGCCTCTTACGATCACAAACAATGGGGTAGTATTATTCTAAGCCAACACTACACGGCATATTTTATGTAGGTAGTATACCCCGCTCCCCGTCCTCTACATGCAGCAAGCATGCAAGCAAGCTGCAAACAAGCAAGTATGCATGCTAGCAAGCAGGCATGCATGCATCATGCATTTAAGGTGCTCGCTCCACTGCGCTCCGCTCGCTCGTTTTATACATAATCTAACCTAACCTAACTAAATATGACTTATTTTTTTAACTAACAAATCCTGCAGAGAGCTTTCGCCCCCCGAACCTCCCAAGCAGGGGGCCTCAGCCCTGGTTGGGAGAGTCCCCTGCACCCCCCTCACATGCAACCAAGCAGGCAAGCAAGCATGCATACAAACAGGCATGCATCCGCGTTTTACTTATAAAAATTTTCTAACATAAATAATATCTAGTTAAAAAATGTACGATTTGTAAGACTATAAATAAAGTTACTTCGCTTTTTTAAACCTTTGCAATAATGAGATTATAGAAAGAGATATAGTTGGTAAAATCTAAACATTCATTTTAAGAATCTGGTTTTAGTTTTTCTGGGAAAATACTTTTGGAAACTGTATTTATATACAAACGAAGTTGTGGAAAATAAATTATCTGCGATATGTAAATTCTGAGAACCGTTTTTTAAAATTTCGGTCGGTCCTACACCAATTTGTATATCCTAAAGTCATATGTGTGGTAAATATAACATGGTTGTTGAGGGCAAACATCCCAAGGAAACCTACATGATTGAGTAGTACTTATTTAGCGCAATGTACACTGAGCACATTGCCCGGCGATTCAACCCGGGGCAGCCTGTGTTAAAAGGGTTACCTCACTGTAAACTGTTTGATCATATTATTATTTTTGTAAATTTGTGTTTGATGTGCAATAAAAAGTTATTCTATTCTATTTTTTGTATGAAAACTAGACCGCCAGCAAAAAACTGCACACATTTGTCGGCAGCCCGGCGGGCTCTGTGTGATTTACACTTTCATGTTACAGTGAATTTGAACAGTTCGGCGATAGGCCTACTACTCTTAAAACCAGGGAACAATGTCACCTGATGCTTAGAAGCATTCGAACCTCTGCCAACACCTTCGGAGATATTCGAAGTTTGAGCCTTGGAGAGTATTTTCACATTAATCAATACTTCTCTAGCATGTAACCTTTATCAGGCTTTAAGTACCACTTTGAAATAAAAAAAACCAAATAGGTCAAGCAAATCTGCATGCATTAAAAAAAATAATTTTGAGTTTATTTGAGTTTGGCGATTGGAAATAAATCATTACATAGTTTTTTTTGTTCTAAAGTAGGTATTTATTACACGACATGGTACAAAGAGTACAGTAGTAAGTGAACGTGCCGTGTGTGAGAGGATGTGTTGCTATCATTCTTTTTATACCATGTCGTGTATTAAAAACCCTAATTTAGTGGTTTTTTTCATTGTGTAAACAAAACAAAGCGATCAAGTTTTTGTAAATATTAAAAGTGAATATAATAAAATAACTATTAATGTATTCAGTGAATAAGACGACCGACGATAAAGATATGACTTATTATGTAAATGTTTAAGAACAATCGTGTCCGTTTACCAAGAGAGACCGTGTTTGAGACAGATGGTGACAGCTCTCTTATTTTATTCAAATTGAGTTAGGTTGTTTAAGAAAATGACATTTCAATATTTTATTGTATAGTATTACTAAAAAACTTTATTAGATTCAAAGACTTATCTCAGCTATGAATAACCAAATGTTTTATATTTTGAAGTTTAGTCCTCTTTATTTATTGAATACTACTTGTTAAAGTGTGGAAAGAGGTTTTTGTGTGGATTTATATTGTCAAAAAATATAGCCAGAGTTTCAACATTAAAGGTGCGTCACAACTTTCAACCACTTGAATACTATTGGCGTATCCTTAATGAACGCACGGGCCGAGGAGGCTCAGTGTTATCCTCAGGTTTCTATTTTGGACCCATTTTTATTTTTGGTCCGAGATTGCTGATGATAATTCTTTAGTACTTGACGTTAAAAGAAATAATCTGAATATTGACGAGGTAAATAACACGGTTTCACAGATTTAAACATGGGTTACTTCCAATAATCTTGTACTGAATGGCAATAAAAACAAAATTAAATTTCAATACCAAAATACAGATTGTCAATAGTAAATACATCTTTCATAAGCTTATGAGTAAAAATGTATAATAAAATATGCTTATATACTACACTGTGTAAAAAGTATCGGGAATATGTCAATAAAAAGACCCGCGTAAAAGAGATCGTTCAAATTTTTTTACTGCATGTTGGTAGCACTGTACTGATTTAGCGCCCAAAATTTGAGTGGGATCTGAAATTTAATTTGTTTTAAACTACATTTATTGTTGGTCATAGTTTTGAGTCCTCGGCGATTTTTACAATGGAAAATATTGTTGAACAAAGAGTGTGCCTTAAATTTTGTGTTTCGAATGATATTTCATGTGGTGAATCACTAAAAATGTTGCGAAATACCTACGGCAAATCGTGTATATCGAAAACAAGGGCTTATGAATGGTATAAGGCTTTTAAAGAAGGCCGAGAAGTAGTAGTAGACTTGCCTCGTTCTGGTAGACCTTCAACCGCTACGACCAAAGAAAACATCGATAGAATCAAGAAGCTAGTGCTCGAAAATCGACGTATGAGTGAGTATGAGAGTTGGCTTGTGAGGTGAACATATCTTTTAAGTCCGTCCACAACATTCTCATTGACATTTTAGGCATGAAACGCGTCGCCGCTCGACTAGTTCCAAAAGAGCTCAATTTTGTTCAAAAAACGCAGCGAAAGCATGTCGCTGAAGACATGGTTTCCCGAGCTTCTACGGATCCGACCTTTATGAAACGTATAATAACTGGCGACGAGAAATGGGTTTATGAGTGCGACATGCAAACAAGCCAACAGTCTTCAGAATGGCGTCTCGAAAACGAGCCGAAACCCAAAAACCGCGGCAAAGTCGCTCCAAAATCAAGGTGATGCTGACAGTTTTTTTTGACTACCGTGGTGTGGTTCACTCCGAATTCCTTCCAGAGGGAGAAACAGTGAATAAAGAATATTATTTAGGCGTCATGAATCGTTTGCGTGAGAGTATCCGCCGAAGACGTCCAGATTTGTGGCAACACAACTCATGGATGCTGCACCATGTTAATGCACCATCACACACAGCCATTATAGTGAAAGAGTTTTTAGCGAAAAATTCAACAAAAGTTCTCGACCAAGCACCGTATTCACCTGATATGGCTCCGTCTGACTTTTTTTATTTCCCAAGTTAAAATTACCACTTCGAGGAAAACGTTTTGAGTCGATAGAAGCCATAAAAGAAAATTCGCTGAATGAGCTAAAGGCCATACCGCAAATAGCCTATGAAAAATGTATGGAAGACTGGGTGAAGCGGTGGAGATGTTGTATTGCAAGCGATGGGGCCTACTTTGAAGGCGATAAAATAAATTTAGATGAATAATTTGTATTTTTTGTTTTATTGACAAATTCCCGATACTTAGTACACCGAATGTATATGCTATATGCTTCCCCCCAGCGGCAGTGATTTTGAAAATATTTTTTATATAGTTTAATTATTATTTCTATCTTTTGTATATATATTTAAAACTCATAGATTAAGGTTATTCTGTACAAATTTAAAACTTAGTATTAAAATAAAATGCAAACCTTATTAATAAATGTATAATAATGGTTAATTTTAAAAAGTAATATGTAAATTTAGCAAAAAATACAAAAAATATATTGGATGTAAATAAATAAAAGTAGATAATATAATAAAATACCTGAGGACCTTTTAAATTTATCAGAAATCAAATTCAAAGCAGTGTTTAATGTTTTTTGACATGAATTCCTCATGTGGGGATTATTACTCATAAATAAAAGATGTTATTAAAGGAAAGAAAAATTTCGACACTGGCGGGGTTCGAACCCGCGACCTTCGGGTATACGCCCCCGTCGCTCTGCCAACTGAGCTACAGTGTCAGTTGGCATGCAGCGCGAAATTTCTTTATGCTTTGTTTCTTTTTTACACGTTCAAGTAGTGTTTGCGTTTCCTACCTCCAAATTTTGACTAATTCTTTCCTTTAATAACATCTTTTATTTATGAGTAATAATCCCCACATGAGGAATTCATGTCAAAAAACATTAAATTATGTAATAGTTAGGCGTTTCCAACATTTGCATTCTATCTGAAAAGATAGACAAGTGGCCGTCCGAATTAGTTAAAATTCGGAGGTAGGAAACGCAAACACTACTTGAACGTGTAAAAAAGAAACAAAGGATAGAAAAATTTCGCGCTGGATGCCAACTGACACTGTAGCTCAGTTGACAGAGCGACGGGGGCGTATACCCGAAGGTCGCGGGTTCGAACCCCGCCAGTGTCGAAATTTTTCTTTCCTTTAATAACATCTTTTATTCAAAGCAGTGGTTAAAAGAAATTTTAGTGTAAAAACCTACAATGTTAATGAATACATAAATGATGAAATGACTCGGTGTCATCAGGGCTCTGTGCAGGATGTTTTCCGGGCTAACACCAAAATTGTAATGGACGTAAAAAAGAGTTTCTTACGGGTTCTTCTCTCAACAAAACACCTTCCTAATCCGAAGTAAACTTAGTATTAAGTTGAAATCTGACGTTCAAAAAACAAAGATTTATCTTTTCACTTTGAAATAAATGATTATATTTTGTACTAAGCTCAGGGCATCACGGCTTCTTCCGTAATACAATTCAACACTGTAATATAATTATTACTATATATAAAATTCAAGTATAATCATTTAGATTTATCTGTAGTTATATCTATATCTGTTGATTTTCGCAATAAATTAGATTGTAAATAGTTGATCCAAGCAACATATGTTCTGTCTCTTTGGTTTACTACCTCATCTCACAGCCCATGTATGTCCGAGCCAAGGGGCTCGAGCCTACCCTGTATAGGGTGATTTGGCCATACTCCACCACGATGGCCAAATGCGGGTTGGCAGACTAACGGCTACTACCGTAATAGTAACCGAGACCGACGGCTTAATGTGCCCACCGAAGCACTGACTCATCTTAATTTTCGAATAATCAGGTGCTTCAAGCCTGCAATATCCTTATTTTTACTACTACCTATCATAACTATAATTGTACTAACCTTACCTTTTAAAATTTGTGTAAAAGAGATCGCTTTCAGTAATAAACTACTAAAACTAATTAGTTTGCATGTATTTAAAATTTGATGTGCAATAAAAAGCTTATCTATTCTGTTCTCTCTATATACTAATATCCAGCCGTGACTACATCTGCGTAGACAACTTTGTTCTATAAGTCGACTCGCTCTTTTTGTATGCAGCATTTTAAATGACCATGATTTTTTTATGAAAAACAATCATTATGATTACTAAAAACTGTGACAGTACTTAAAAAGTATTAAAGAAACAAAGAAAAGAAGAATTTTGCACTAGTAGCCAGTTGACACTGTAGCTCAATTGGCAGAGCGACGGGGGCGTATACCCGAAAGTCGCGGGTTCAATGTCCGCTGGTGCATGGTGTCGAGATTTTTCTTTCGTTTATTTATCCCCACATAATGTGTTCATGAACAAAAACATTCTAATCATTACGATTATTGCAGTATAATCGCTCCTGGGGTTTCCTTGTGCAATCAGAAATAAATCTTCTAAATGTTGATCCAGTGTAAACCCTCATGCCAATTTAATAGGTGTATAAATAAGGAAAGAGTCAGATAAACGTATCTCATGATTAATTAATGTGACAAATGTATTTCATGATTCGTTACTATCGGATACTCTGACACGTAAATCATTAGCGGGCACGGTATTGGATTCGGGACACATAAGCGCATTAGTGCCCTTAGTTACATATGATTGGCATATACATATTGTAATTTAAAGGTTGCCATAGGATGACCAAAAATGACAACTTGTAGTAAGTGCGTCAACGTGCAAACAATTACCAGCATTTTGCAGTACGTAACAATTTAATATTTTGTGTGTGAAACTTTAAATAGGCCTGTATGTCTCCCTTAAGAATACCTTTCGATACATTGGAGTCTTTCTAACTTGTTCAGTAGCTGTTGAGAGGAAGATACGTTATAGTTTGAAATCGACTGAATGAGTAATGCCCAATTTGGAACAGGTTTTGTTTAAAAGATTGGCTGTTACAAAAGGTCTTCTGGGTGCAATAATTTTCAAATTCGATTGTTCTTTGCGACTAGGGAAAACATTGATATTCTTGTAAAATGGGTCTTGTATAATTCCTTACTGTTTTGTTTTTGTAACATGATTTTAAGAACCGTTCTACTTGCCGGGTGGTTGTTTTTCTTTGCTACGGAACAGGATTTTACTTCTAATAACCTAAGTAATATAGCTTTTAGCCGTTAAATCGGATGGGAACCGCACAATGCAGTTAAATGTTAATGTGCAGAATAAAATCGGCAAGTCGAAACATAAATATTCTCAATGGTTTCTGCTGTAAGGAACCAAATCTGTTTCGAGAGATTGTCATCTATTTTTACTGCCAAAACCTTCCTTCGTAGAAGTATCGTAAAATGGCCGAAATGTTTTTATTTCTATTTTTATGTTATTGTAGATTCTAGCGTGTTATGGGAGCGGATGGATGTTATATTTTATATGTTTTATAATAATAATGAATCATTTATTTTAGGCAACAAGGCCCATATAATATTAGTAAAACTTAGCCTGTGTTAGTATTTTACAAAGTAGTAGGCAGAGGCTTTGACTTCTGATACGCTGCCCTGAAGCGCCAAAACACTATTCCCTCAGGCCGAAAATTCACTCCTAGCAGAATCTTCTCGTGGACTGCAGGAACCTGGATCCAATAGGTTTTGAAGTTAGTAGGCCTACTGGGCTCCAGACGTGAAATGTTGAGCACGGTTATTGGACCGAGGCTCGTCTGCTCTATGTGAGTAGAACAATGTGTCTTTAATAAGCAAAAGTTTTCGATTATTAAAATAAAGCCACAAATTTTTTAGTTGTTTACTTCCATTTGTTGATTCATCATCACAGCCCACATAAAAGACTTTTTTGGCCAAAGCCCACAACGCTGGCCAAATGAGGGTCAGACAAACGATTATTTAAATGGTAAAATCCGGAACGGACGGCTAAACGTGCTCTTGGAAGAACCGATATTTACAAAGCTTACGTAAATTTCTCACTTAAATAGATAATACACAGATTAACTAGTTAATGCAAATATTAAAGAATTTCATTTCCTAACAGTAGCATGTATCTAAAAGAGTTGCGATCTCAAACGACCGCACTTTTGCGGCTAAACGCCACATTACGAAAGCATTTTTTACGTAATGTAAAATACCAATTAAAACGAGTGCTGAAATTCTCTTTGTAAGCAATTCCGGTCTTTAAATGTAGGTTTATTGAAATATTAAATGCTGCTTCATTTAGTAAGCTTTAATTAATGCTGCTCCATGGTTTTCGTTGCTCTCGTACAATGCACAAAGTTCAACGGGTTTGTTAAACCTAATTGTGTATTGTAATGATTTGGTGCCGTAGCAGATTTACTTTATAATAATATATTAATTTGAGTCTAAATGTACTCGTTTAGTTATAAAATACATGAACTATTGCATAAATTATATTTATCAAAAACATGCGGTGTCGGCACTTCGGAATCAGCATTTCTTTAGTCACTTTAAAAAATTACTCAGTCAAAAATTTGGTAAATTAAATACTTTTTAACTATCAGGAAAACTGAGTCAACATATCCACATCACTATACATGTAGCGAAGATATATTATAATATGTTTTCCATGGATATCATATTGATTTTTATATGCATTTAATTATTTTAAATGATTTTAAGTATATAGCTAATACAGCTTGATATCAACAGTAACTGGTTTGCTGTGAAAATAAATTGATCAGACTCTCGTGTTAATATTAAATAAATAAATATACGTATATATTATACGCAGGTCAAGTAAGCCCCAAACTAAGTAAAACTGGTATTATAGGATACGAAATCAACGATATATTTAATATTATATATATATATATATATATATATATGTATATATACGCAGCGTGCTTTCAACGCCCTTCGTGTCCAGTATAACAATACGTTTAGGGTGATGTTGGGTCTGAGCCGTTTTTGCAGCGCATCAGGAATGTTTGCGGAGGCGAGAGTAAAGATGGGTTTCATGCAATAGTGCGAAAACGCATTGCCTTTCTGATGTTCCGAACGCGGGAAAGTCCCAACAGCATCATAAACACATTAGCAAATAGACTCGATGACCCAGTTTTAAAAGATTGGGTAAAGGCTTCCAGTTTCGATTAATTGTAATAAATATTTTGATTGTATATAGATATTAGATATAATTGGTGTGCATACTAACATATTGATTAAGTTGTATTACTAACAAGAAATGGAACCATATTCTGATAATAAAGATTTTATTATTTTATTTTTATTATTATATAAATAACCTCCAAGACTAAGAAATGATAATTTTTGCTTTTGAGGATCGAGCTCGCAACCTCCGGACCGAGAAGCTAGTGACCTATCCACTCGGCCACGGACGTCGTCGTCTTCTTTCTATCCTTATATAAAGTGTATATTTTAAATAAAGTTGTGAAAGAAATATAAAGTGCCAATGTGCTTATTGTTGTTGGTAGAAGATGTTCTTACAAAGGCGAAGGTTCGAACTGAAAAGAATTTAACAGCACATATTATAAAATGATGACTGTGAGGAAAGCAAGAGAGATTAGTCAGGATCGCGCAAAGTGGCGATTGATAGTCTCTGCCAACTCCAATGGGAAAAATACATATAATTATAATAATTAGAAATTCCTCAGCCACTTTTGCTGCGTAGTGTCGGCTTAGAACAGCACTACCCCATTTCTTCCGGTGGTTATACGTAAGCAACCGTGATAGCCCAGTGGGTAGAACACTCGGTTATCGTGCAAACGACTAGTGTTCAAATCCTGGGTCGGGCCTACACCCATTTGTCTTTTCTAAAGACATATGTGTGGTTAGTTTATCATGGTTGTTAACGGTGAGGGAAAACATCGTGAGGAAACCCACATGGCTGAGTTGTACTTAGTCATGTGACAGTGTATTCGTACAAAACGGCGATAGGCCTGCCCCCTATCACGTGAGTACACTGTCCATGCAAAATGTGGGTACTCTGAACACCAGGTGACAAAGTCACGTGATGTTCAGAAGTATTAGTACCTCTGCCAACCCTTCGGGGATATTCGGCGTGAACGTTTATGTTATGTTATACGTAAGAGGCGACTAACGGTATTGGAGCCTTTAAAGGATTGTTGGGCGATGCGGTTGGAGACCCATCACCAACAACCTTTATTTTTACCATCATTTCTCCACTCACATTTCCAAAAGTGGGAAAAATGGGGGTGAGTATAAAATGCAAGCAAGTTGATTTATCTTGAATATAGCCATGTTATGTCGCGATCAAATCCAAAAAGAGGAAATCTGCAGAAGAACCTGGGTCACTGACATAGCCCAAAGAGTTGCTAAACCTAAGTGGCAATGGGCAGGGCACATTGCACGCAGAACCGACGTCAGTTGGGGCTCGAAGTTTCAAATTACCTGAAAAAAACATACATTACATTAAATAAATATTTTTGGATAAGATTTTTAGATCTTTTACAAGAGATACTTCTCTTTAGTCTTGTGGGAGAAAGATGTTTAAACACTTTTTTGTCTTTTTATTGTATTCGGGGTTGACCACCACAGCCCCCTAAAAAGCACTTATAAATCCATTATACCGCCAGTTGAGTACAAAACCCTCGTAAAGTCATAGCTTTGTCCTATTCTAAGCCAACACTATACAACAAAAAACACACTCTCATCGTCTCTTTAATATTCAAATTGACGTAAAAACAAATTCAATGAAAACCCAATTCAACCCGTTTATCAAAACAATCAGAAACACATTAGTGTTAGTGAAATTGTCTCCAAATAATCAGACGACCTTGTTCGCAACAGGAAATAAAGGTAGTAGGTTTTTCAGAAAGCTTATTGTTTCAGATAATTAATTTCATAGCAGCGAAACCTCCTCGGCGCTCATTAACGAAATTCGGCGTGATCTCGACTATGTTAGAACCTACTATTAACGGACAAATTGCGTTGGCAGTCTGTATTACAACCTTCTGATATAAGGAATAAGTAATCTTATTCCCTTTGGACTGCGATGTCTTTATCAATAAATTGTGCAATCGATTTTTAACTAAAAAGTATTACTGAAAGATTTATCAGGTGCTCTTACTACAGGTATAGCACCTTTATTTCTTGAAGCAACGCGCATTATACTTTTTGTTAACTCTATATGTATATGAAAACGTTTTATACGCCATCATTAAATCGATACAATTACGACTAAGAAACCTTTTGTCTGAATAAACAACGTAAGAGATAACTAAAAGCAATACAGATATAAGTAGTGAGCAACTAAACCCTTCTCATTCAATTTATTTCACTGAAATAGAGCTGGTATTTTTGCTGAAAATGTTTCAAAACTAAATAGACTGAACTCGACTTAGCTATTTTGCATTCCGTTTGAATATGAAACAAAATATAGGTCAAGAAAAGTATATTGTACCGACCCGAAAAGGTCTTGTTACAGCACTTGACTTGCCATAATATTATATTAAAAATAAGATACTCAACATTCAAGTATATTTTTTCGTCAGCAAACGAAAAAAGGTCAGCTAAAACTTATTAATAATGTTATTTTTCACTGTAGATACTACGTTGCTGTAAACAGATTTTAAATGTTGAGTTCAGTTTTTAAGTGAGAGACATATTTTAAACAATAGGTAAAGAAAACAGACTGCATTTACCGAATTATAGCCTCATTAACATATTAAACTGTAAATGTTTAAAATAACTGCTTACACGTACAAGATTTTAAAAATCATAAAGACACTAACACAGCTCACATGACCCTGCACGTAATTCGGGCCTTTTATTATCAGAAAGGCTTTTATATTGAGGATTTTAACACCTGCATATATTAAATAATATAAGGTATTTTTTATGTTTATACTTGCTCTATATAAAATATAGCTATCCCTAATTATGATAACTTGGTAAAGTCTTTAATTTAAGCCTTTGACAAAAACAAACAATGAAAGTCGCTTTCAGCAGAAAGTATTCTCAGCTAGTTTATAGCTTCTTCAATATCACTCCACAGGCCTTTAAAATGGGTCAACCCTTTTAGAAAACAAATATACAGTGAATATCACAAATAATCAAGACCAAAATATCAGCTTCATAATGAAGCAAACATAATATGAGTTTAACCACTAATGACGGTATAAGAGACTTCCTTAAAAGCCTTCAATCTTTTATAATGCATATGGTTCTTACGTAAGACGTACTTGTGCGCTCTTGTTTAAAATGTATTTCAACCATAAACCATCACAAAGGATTCACATCGCTTTAAATATAAAGAGCGGTTTAGCTTCAATGCATATTAAATGCTTCTGGCGTATCTTGTAGTTGTGAATCTAAATATTAATGAGCAAATTACTGACCTGCTTATTTAACGTGGTGCAAAATGTTTATGTAGATTTGTTTTTTTTATTGTGTTAGTTTTTAGTTAACTTTTATTTTCAATATTTTCATTTTATGTTGCACAATGGCGAATAAACATTTTGATTTCTTTCTTTCTATCTATAAGATTTAAAAATATGATAGTCGCTTAAAAACAAATAACACATAAGCTGTAAATAAATAGATTGTGTTAAAATGAGAATTACAAATTTCGACGTTTTTATTATTTTTTCTAGCTATATTAATTAAGAATGAAAACAAATAAATCCGAAGATATGGTCTAAAGTTAGAAAAATAGGTGATGCCCATACTTGCTCATTACGTTGGATATATCTTCTTAATATCTACAGCTTAGTTACAGAGTAGGCAAACGTCACAAAGCAGATAATTCTGTTCGATTCGAGAATATCTGGCGGAGTTTAATATCGCACCATGAGAATTACTACAAGTACGGATCAAAGCTTTACAGAACAGTGAACAACGACTTATTACAAATACATAATCGTGCTTTTAGTTCACAACGACTTATTCTGGAGACTAAATGAAATATCTTTAATATTAAAGCATTTTATTTTCTTAGAATACTCCATAAGGTTGATCTAAGAAAGTTATAATTATGGAATGAATTGTAAATGTAGAATACAATTTCTTGCAAAGTATTGGTAAAACAATCATTGATAAATATAACGCGCAATAAAAAGCTGCGTTATTAACCGACTTCAAAAAAAGGAGTGCTCTCAATTCGATTGCATATTTTTTTTAAAAGTACGATTTGTATTGTTGTGTACTGTTATTTTAAATCTACTTTTTGACAGAATAGTACGTAATTCTGCAACCCATTGCTCGTGTAAGTATCGAGAATTCGATATTGTTGGCAACGTTTTGAGAACTCTGTATCCAGCATTCCAATGATACGTGTCTTCACAAAACTTGTATTGATACAGCGCTCTTTGAGAATGCTCGCAATTTAGACTACGCATTGTTTTTAACAACATGTTTTAAAATTTCTATGTATCTTACTCAAATTGGAAATCTTTGGTTGTAGAATTGGATTCAATCACCTTTCAGTACTGTTGCAAAATTGCTGTAAGTTGCTTCTTTTTGTAAAGCCGTATTATTTTGAAAACTGCAAAAGACTGATCCGATGTTTCGATACTCATGTCTATCAAAGTCTATCAATATTATGGATATCGCTATTATAATCAATATTTCAAAACCTATTTTGTTTTTCCAGACTATCAATCTCACAAAAGGTCTTCTTTTATTATCACTTCAAATGACCACCTTCATCAAAAAGTTTTCTTTTTAATTTTCAATGCGTGGCCTTATTACGCTAACAAAATCATGAGTATTGGTTTTATGTTTTGCATTTACCACGTGTTAATTGTGTGAAAAATATGGTATGTCCTATAAAAATTTTAGTAAAAGGTGACTTATAGTTTTTGGGGTTTTTTTAAGTGATTCTTAGTCGATGTTACTGGACGGTTACATACTGTATTTCCGAAACTTTTAAATCAGAATTGTACCGAAAACTGTACCGAAAACTTATCAACTTAAATTGTAATGATATTGTTTCACCGAAATTTCAAATACCATATTCTTACATTCTAGACTATCGATTGCCTTTCTGTTTCTTTACTGTCATTTTGATTAACCACTAGAACGGATTCCCATAGAATCAAAATCCCAGATATACCTTAATCACGCAATATTGTTTTTCCAAATAATCACTATTCCATAAAATTATTTTCCGTACATTTCGAATACAGATATATTGGATTAGATACTTTAAATTACATACTATAATTATACAACTCACGGCTATAAATCCCTTAACGGGGTAGCCAGAGCTTTGGAATGAGAAATTCCTCAGCCACTTTTGGAAGCTGATTGGGCAAAAGATGGTAATAATAAATGTTTTTGGTGACGGGTCTCCAACCACATCGCCCAAAAAGCACTTAAAAAGCCCCTATACCCTTAGTCGCCTCTTACGGTCACCCAAGGGTAGAAATGGGGTAGTATTATTCTAAGCCAACACTACACGGCATATTTTATGTGATAATATACCCCGCTCCCCGTCCTGTACACGCAGCAAGCATGCAAGCAAGCTGCAAAAAAGCAAGTATGCATACTAGCAAGCAGGCATGCATGCATCATGCATTTAAAGTGCTCGCTCCACTGCGCTCCGCTCGCTCGTTTTATACATAATCTTACCTAACCTAACTAAATGTGACCTATTTTTTTTAACTATCAAAGCCTGCAGAGAGCTTTCGCCCCCCGACCCTCCCAAGCAGGGGGCCTCAGCCCTGGTTGGGAGGGTCCCCTGCACCCCCCTCACATGCAACCAAGCAGGCAAGCAAGCATGCATACAAACAGACATGCATCCGCGTTTTACTTATAAAATCTTTATAACATAAATAATATCTAGTTAAAAAAATTACGATTTGTAAGACTATAAATAAAGTTACTTCGTTTTTATAAAACTTTGCAATAATGAGATTATAGAAAGAGATATAGTTGGTAAAATCAAAACATTCATTTTAAGAATCTGGTTTTAGTTTTTCTGAGAAAATACTTTTGGAAACTGTATTTATGTACTAACGAAGTTGTGGAAAATAAAGCATCTGCGATACGTAAATTCTGTGAACCATTTTTTTGACATTTTGGTCGGTCCTACACCAATTTGTATATCCTAAAGTCATATGTGTGGTTAATATAACATGGTTGTTGAGGGCAAACATCCTACGGAAACCTACATGATTGAGTAGTACTTATTCAGCGCAATGCACACTGAGCCCGCCGGGCCGCCTACATTGCCCGGCGATTCAACCCGGGGCGGCCTGTGTTAAAAGGATTACCTCACTGTAAACTGTTTGATCATATTATTATTTTTGTAAATTTGTGTTTGATTTGCAATAAATAGTTATTCTATTCTATTCTATTTTTTGTACGAAAACTAGACCGCCAGCATAAAACTGCACACATTTGTCGGCAGCCTGGCGGGCTCTGTGTGATTTACGCTTTCATGTTACAGTGAATTTGATCAGTTCGGCGATAGGCCTACTAATCTTAAAACCAGGGAACAATGTCACGTAATGTCAAGAAGTATTAGAACCTCTGCCAACACCTTCGGAGATATTCGGAGTTTGAGTCTTGGAGAGTATTTAGTGTACATTGATCAATACTTCTTTAGCATATAACCTTTATCAGACTTCAAGTACCACTTTAAAATAAAACAAATAGGTCATGCAAATCTGCATGCATTAAAAATTTAATTTTGAGTTGATTTGAGTTTGGCGATTGGAAATAAATCATTATATGGGTTTTTTGTTATAAAATAGGTATTTATTACACGAAATGGTACAAAGAGTATCACACACTGCACGATTACAGTAAGTAATCGTGCAGTGTGTGAGAGGCTGTGACTTGCTATCATTCTTTTTGTACCATGTCGTGTATTAAAAACTCTACTTTAGTGATTTTTTTCATTGTGTAAACAACAAAGCAATCAATTTTTTGTAATTCAAAGTGAATATAATAAAATAGCTATTAATGTATTCAGTGAATAAGACGACCGACGATAAAGATATGATATGACTTATTATGTAAATGTTTAAGAACAATTGCGTCCGTTCACCAAGAGAGACCGTGTTTGAGACAGATGGTGACAGCTCTCTTATTTTATTCAAATTGAGTTAGGTTGTTTAAGAAAATGCCATTACAATATTTTATTGTATAGTATTACTAAAAAACTTTATTAGATTCAAAGATTTATCTCAGCTATGAATAACGAATTATATTTCATTTTGAAGTTTAACATAAACGTTCTCGCCGAATATCCCCGAAGGGGTTGGCAGAGGTACTAATTCTTCTGAACATCACGTGACTTTGTCACCTGGTGTTCAGAGTACCCACCAGATTTTGAAGTTTAGTCCTCTTTATTTATTGAACACTACTTGTTAAAGTGTGAGAAGAGGTTTAAGTGTGGATTTATATTGTCAAAAAGTAGAGCCAGAGTTTCAACATCAAAGGTGCGTCACAACTTGCAACCACTTGAATACTATTGGCGTATCCTTAATGAATCCACGGGTCGAGGGGGCTCAGTGTTATCCACAGGTTTCTGTTTTGGACCCATTTTAATTTTTTGTCCGAGATTGCTGATGATACTTCTTTAGTATTTGCCGTTAACAGAAATAATCTGAATATTGACGAGGTGAATAACACGCTTTCACAGATTTAAACATGGTTTACTTCCAATAATCTTGTACTGAATGGCAAAAAAATCAAAATAAAATTTCAATACCAAAATACAGATTGTCAATAGTAGATACATCTTTCATGAGGTTATGAGTAAAAATGTATAATAAAATACCTGAGGACACTTTAAATTTATCAGAAACCAAATTCAAAGCAGTAGTTAAAAGAAATTTTAGTGTGAAAGCCTATTACAATGTTAATGATTACATAAATGATGAAATGGCTCGGTGTCATCAGGGCTCTGTGCAGGATGTTTCCGGGCTAACACCGAAATTATAATGGATGTAAAAAAGATGTGTGTTGACAAGTTTCTTACGGGTTCTTCTCTCAACAAAATACCTTCCGAATCCGAAGTAAACTTAGGGCCACTTTTTTGATCCGGAGTTAAAAATATAACCATTTGTTACATTGACTATAGTTAAATGACTAACCAGGAGTCAAATCGTAAGTCCATTTTGGTTCGATATTTGACCATTAGTTACTCTAACCACGGGTCAAAAAATATATTTTGCTGATATCTAATAGTTACGATTTTTAACAAATTGTTGAGTTAACCACGGATCAAAAAACTGGCCCTTAGTATTAAGTTGAAATCTGACGTTCAAAAAACAAAGATTTATCTTTTCACTTTGAAATAAATGATTATATTTTGTACTAAGCTCAGGGCATCACGGCTTCTTCCGCAATACAATTCAACACTGTAAATAATTATTACTTTATACTCGTACAAAATTGACGTATAATAATTTAGATTTATCTATAGTTATATCTATATCTGTTGATTTTCGCAATTAATTAGATTGTAAATAGTTGATTTAAGTAACATTTGTTCTGTCGCTTTGGTTTACTACCTCATCTCACAGCCCATATATGTCCCCACCAAGGGGCTCGAGCCTACCCTGTAAAGGGTGATTTGGTCTTAGTCCACCCCGCTGGCCAATTGCGGGCTAGCAGACTAACGACTACTACCGTAATCGTAGCCGGGACCGACGGCTTAACGAGCCCTCCGAAGCACGGAATCATCTTAATTTACGAATAATCAGGTGATTCAAGCCTGCAATATCCTTATTTTTACTAGTACCTATCATAACTATAATTGTACTAACCTTACCGTTTAAATTTGTGTAAAAGAGATCGCTTTCAGTAATAAACTTCTAAAACTAATTAGTTTGCATGTATTTAAAATTTGATGTGCAATAAAAAGCTTATCTATTCTGTTCTCTCTATATACTAATATCCAGCCGTGACTACATCTGCGTAGACAACTTTGTTCTATAAGTCGACTCGCTATTTTTGTATGCAGCATTTTAAATGACCATGATTTTTTTTATAAAAAACAATCATTATGATTACTAAAAACTGTGACAGTACTTAAAAAGTATTAAAGAAACAAAGAAAAGAAGAAACAACTATTGATTTTCGGATATTTTAATCGCGTGTTATTACATTATTTTTAAAGCCTGACGTTTCGAAAACTTTTCAGTTATCATGGTCACGGGAAGACTGAGAATTATTAATACTAACTACCTTCACAAAATTTTAAGTTACATTTGCGTTTAATATTTGCTATGTACAAAAAGAGCTAATGTTATCTGGAGTCTTGCTAGTGTTCTTCCCTCGCTTAGTTGTGCTAATGATCGGGTTCCAAGCAGGTGGTAATTGCCAACCATCATCTCTATTGAAGTTTGGATGTTTCTTTATTTCAATAGATTCGCGTATCATTATCATTATCATTATATCCGAAAATCAATAGTTGTTTCAATTATAATGTGCAATCGTGAAAATCTTAGAAAATACTAAAGAAAAGAAGAATTTTGCACTAGTAGCCAGTTGACACTGTAGCTCAATTGGCAGAGTGACGGGGGCGTATACCCGAAAGTCGCGGGTTCAATGTCCGCTGGTGCATGGTGTCGACATTTTTCTTTCGTTTATTTATCCCCACATAATGTGTTCGTGAACAAAAACATTCAAATCATTACGATTATTGAGTAATTTAAGAGTTATGGTTTTATGACGCTCCTGAGGTTTCCTCATGCCAAATTAATAGGTGTATAAATAAGGAAAGAGTCAGATAAACGTATCTCATGATTAATTAGTGTGACAAATGTATTTCATAATTCGTTACTATCGGATACTCTGACACGTAAAATCATTAGCGGGCACGTAACGCTCGTTATAACAGGACGGTATTGGATTCGGGACACATAAGTGCCCGTAGTTACATATGATTGGCATATACATATTGTAATTTAAAGGTAGCCATAGGATGACCAAAAATGACAACTTGTAGTAAGTGCGTCAACGTGCAAACAGTTACCAGCATTTTGCAGTACGTAACAATTTAATATTCTGTGTGTGAAACTTTATTTATAGGCCTGTATGTCTCCCAAAAGAATACCTTTCGATACATTGGAGTCTTTCTAACTTGTTTAGTAGCTGTTGGGAGGAAGATACGTTATAGTTTGAAATCGACTGAATGAGTAATGCCCTATTTGGAACAGGTTTTGTTTTAAAGATTGTCTGTTACAAAAGGTCTTCTGGGTGCAATAATTTTCAAATTCGATGGTTCTTTGCGCACTAGGGAAAACATTGATATTCTTGTAAAATGGGTTTTGTACAATTCTTTACTGTTTTGTTTTTGTAACATGATTTTAAGAATCGTTCTACTTGCCGGGTGGTTGTTTTTCTTTGCTATGGAACAGGATTTTACTTCTAATAACCTAAGTAATATAGCTTTTAGCCGTTAAATCGGATAAGAACCGCACAATGCAGTTAAATGTTAATGTGCAGAATAAAATCGGCAAGTCGAAACATAAATATTCTCAATGGTTTCTGCTGTAAGGAACCAAATCTGTTTCGAGAGATTGTCATCTATTTTTACTGCCAAAACCTTCCTTCGTAGAAGTATCGTAAAATGGCCGAAATGTTTTTATTTCTATTTTTATGTTATTGTAGATTCTAGCGTGTTATGGGAGCGGATGGATGTTATATTTTATATGTTTTATAATAATAATGAATCATTTATTTTAGGCAACAAGGCCCATATAATATTAGTAAAACTTAGCCTATGTTAGTATTTTACAAAGTAGTAGGCAGAGGCTTTGACTTCTGATGTGCTGCCCTGAAGCGCCAAAACACTATTCCCTCAGGCCGAAAATTCACTCCTAGCAGAATCTTCTCGTGGACTGCGGGAACCTGGAGCTAATAGGTTTTGAATTTAGTAGGCCTACTGGGCTCCAGACGTGAAATGTTGAGCACGGTTATAGGACCGAGGCTCGTCTGCTCTATGTGAGTAGAACAATGTGTCTTTAATAAGCAAAAGTTTTCTATTATTAAAATAAAGCCGCAAATTTTTTAGTTGTTTACTTCCATTTGTTGATTCATCATCACAGCCCACATAAAAGACTTTTTTGGCCAAAGCCCACAACGCTGGCCAAATGAGGGTCAGACAAACGATTATTTAAATGGTAAAATCCGGAACGTACGTCTAAACGTACTCTTGGAAGAACCGATATTTACAAAGCTTACGTAAATTTCTCACTTAAATAGATAATACACAGATTAACTAGTTAATGCACATATTAAAGAATTTCATTTCCTAACAGTAGCATGTATACAAAAGAGTTGCGATCTCAAACGACCGCACTTTTGCGGCTAAAAGCAAACCCGCCAAGACTGAAAAGTGTAAATCGAAATTTTAATATGACGTCACATCACTTCTATCGAGTTCTTCGTCATCGAGAATTTCACGTCGTACATACATACATACATATTCTCACGCCGTTAGTTCCCATTGGGGTAGGCAGAGACTATCGATCGCCACTTTGTACGATCCTGGCAAACCTCTCTGGCTTCGTTTACATCCATCAATCTTTTCATACATGCTCTTTTATTCTTCATACTGCGGACACCTGCCTTTTTGAGTACATTTTCTATTTGATCCAAATGTGTCCTCCGAGGTCGTCCTCTACTAACATTACCTTCCACATTGGCTCTATATATCTCTTTCACCAATTTTCTATCATCCATCCTCTCTTTGTGCCCACACCATCTCAACATTCCTTTTTCTATTTTTCTTACAATATCATCTTTCACATCACACTTTTCACGTATAACACTATTTCTCACTCGATCACAAAATCTAACATTACATTTTTTTCTGAGGGACCTCATCTCTACTCCATTCACTCTGCTCTCATGCACAGCCATTCGGGACTTTTCGGACACCGATTGACTAGTCATTAGGCTATTCGTTGCTCCATTTACCGCATAACATTTTTTCACTCTTTTTGCAATGTCTTCATCACATTTTCCATCCCTTGTAAACAAACTTCCCAGATATACAAACTCCTTTGCCTGTTCCACATCCTTACCATCAATCGCAATCACTTATTCTGTCACATCTTCCTGTCTCTCAAAAACCAGCGTTTTGGTTTTATCCACATTCACCCTCATTCATTCCACGTCGTCACCTCAACTGAAATATTTAACTGACCCGATACATTGATGGTCTCTGTCATGCGAGGAGAAAAAAGGGGTTTATCATAGTGTCCTCACAATTTTTTCACTTTATAATTTTTAAGTTTCGGCTGAGCATTGATTCTGAGTCAGACAGTCCGCCATGTCTTGCACTTCATGCACGCGTGTCTATTTTATTGCGGAGTAATTTTAAAATTGTATTCTAATATGTTAATTTAAATTAAGTGATGTCAAGGACAATTTTGTTCAAAATTAAATACTTTTAATCAACCTCACTTTAGTTAAGTTTAGTTGGATAAGAATCAATATTAAAACATTATGGCAAATCATTTTACGTATCTAGAGTACAGCTCTTCGTAGAGCAGTATTTTTAATAGTCATCGTTTGCTTTAGCAAGTTTTTCAAACTAGTTTTTAAATCGCTGTGCTAAAAAATACCTAATTATTAAAATCATAACGAAATTATATGCTTAATAATATTAATTATAAATTATATTTCAATTTAAAACTATAATGGGTAATATTTTTGAGACAATGATATTATACTTAAATTGAAGTAAGATTATTATGTCTTGGTTATATTTAATAAGATAAAATCAGTTTTATTTTCTCACTCCCTATCGATTGCTACTTTTGAGCTGCATTTTTATTATAATTTGTATTATATATCATCATTTTATAAACTTTTACGTCTGAAAATTCGACGTCTGTATATTGTAATCTAATGTTGCAAAACGTTTTGTGATATGCGATAAAGAGTTTTCGAGTCTATGTGTACTATGAACAAAAAGAAAGCATTTTGACTTCAAGCATTGTGTACACACATTTTATTAAAGTTCTGCAAAAATTAAGAAATGAATGCTTACTCTATATCATATATCAGAACAACGAACACCATTTTTATAATCATTTAATGGGTAATACTGAATTATAAAAAAAGGAGAAAAGATCCAACAGTGAAAAACAAAAATACGAGTATGTGATTGACATGAAAATAAAATACCCTCAGCGGGTATCAAATCTAATTCTTGGCTCAGCTAGTCTCTTATCATACTAAATAACACTTGCGCTGCTTTCCACTAATACCAGCAAAAACATTAAATGAAATTATAAAATAAATGTGTATCTCTATTAAACTGTAGCTTTCAAAATTTTATGAACCTTAAACCAAGGGCTTGTAATGTGATGGTTGAAAACGCGCAAACGTCTACATCGTGAAAATAAATACTTAATTTTCCAAAATGGTCACGTAAGTTATTATCGCAAAATCTTTACATGATTCTGGACCTTCGTCAAAAAGTGTTGTGTCATAAAAAGCCACCACAAGATTTCGAAGCAAATATAATAAATAGAAGGAAACGGTAGCACGTAAACTATCAATCACCTTGACGCGGGAAACACATTATTGATGATAAATTTGATCTAAATATTACCTTGCGGTACGTATTATATAAATTACTTTATTTATAAGTTTTTAAAGCCATTAGATATGTTCAAATTAATATATTTAAATGGTATAAGAATTGGAAGACTCATCAATTACCGCTTTTTACGCTCCTGGTAAACGCCGAATGCTTCAGCATCTAACAGTCAACCTCAGACTATCTTAGAAATTTATATTAGTAGCGGAGAACAGTGTCATGAGACCAGTATGAGAGCAAGGATGTCAGTGCATATTTGATATATCTGCCTGTTTATTGAAGGTGTAATTGGGTGAGGTTAGTATATCTCATAAATAAAAGATGTTTTTAAAGGAAAGAAAAATTTCGACACTGGCGGGGTTCGAACCCGCGACCTTCGGGTATACGCCCTTCTTTTTCTTTCCTTTAAAAACATCTTTTATTTATGAGTAATAATCCCCACATGAGGAATTCATGTCAAAAAACATTAAAAATTATGAGGTTAGTATATGTTTTCAAATGTAATTAAAGGCAAAATTTGTAGTATCACGTGCTTGAAAAATAGAAATTTCGCGCAGTAAGTCTACATTTATGGGTTAGTCAACAACAACAACCTTCACCTTAAGCTCTTTAGCGGTTGAAAACCCATTACTTGCAAATTCGCATGCTTCTAAAAGTAATAAAAGAAATAACATATGATCTTATAGCTTTGAGAAAGCTTATCTTAAACTAAGCTGATAAGTTAAGCGTTAAAATGTTCAAACAAATAGGTTTCTTAATTCGATCCAATTAGTTAAATTCACACTTCAATAATTTCCAACTTACTGAGTTTTTATTAACTTAGTTTCAGTATCGCTAATTTAAATTACTCTCTTAGGTACAGAGGTACTTATGAGGAATTTCAACTTTTCTTATAAATTATGAAATCCATACATTTTCTACTATTGTTTAGGATAACATAAAGCTGTAGTAGGCATTATAAGTGTTTGTTGAATTATTTGTCTGGAGACCCATCTGCATCAATACTTTATTTCTACTTTTTTTATTCTTGATCTTCGGCAACCTATTTTTGGGATTTATAGCCGTGAGTGTGTGTATGTATTTACCTAAACATTTTTAAGCCTCTATTCATTTACAGTAGGATATTTTTAGTAGATAGATGATGTTTCACAATGACACAAAACGGAATAAGCTATGTTTATAAATATATTATTTACTATACAATTCAGTGGTCTTCGTAATAGTGACGGATGTGATACGGTAATCCCTGTGAGATTAATGTTGTTGAACTAAGTGATAAACGGTGTGTTGTGACAAGGCTTGTCATGTGACTACGTGCAGCCTGATTTTATAAGTATTACATTCACAATAATTATAATCTTTGTACAATAATATATATGCAGTCTATTATTATAACAACCGTGATAGCCCAGTAGGTAGAACACTCGGTTCTCGTGCAAGCGACTAGTGTTCAAATCCCGGGTCGGGCCTACACCAATTTGTCGTTTCTAAAGACAGGTGACAAAGTCACGTGATGTTCAGAAGTATTAGTACCTCTGCCAACCCCTTCGGGGATATTCCGCGTGAACGTTTATGTTATGTTATGTTATGTTATGCAGTCTATTCTTTAGTGTTAGAAATAGATTTTTTGGAAACTGATTTGGAAATTCGAAGAATTGGAAAAGATTGTGAAATGAAATACTTTCATAGTTGCCGCTTATGACATCCGCAGGCAGAAATGTGTTAGTGCTTATCTAAGCGAACACTACGAAGTACAACTAAACAAATTAAAGAAGTTTTAAATATTATAATGTAAAGTATGAAAAGACTAAAATTTAAGCTAAAAGATTTGGCTTTTTGATGATTTTTATATATTTAAAAGATATTTAAGAAATCCCAAATCGTTGCTGAAATTTTAATAAAACAAAAAAGCAAACACCCACTCAAAGTGATGAATTGTTCAATTTGAACTATTGTACTTAATCTATATAACTCTGGTAAATGACCCTTTTACCTCTAACATCTTTATTTAGATGAGTACTTTCTTTTATTACTTTTAATTTTAGTTCACGGTGTCGACGATTTTGTTTCTTTTTCATTAGAAGAAGAAGAAAAACATTTATTGCTATCCAAACAATGCATGAAACTTAAAAATAACAGTACAAAGGTAAAGTTGAACGGTTTTTTTTTAATAAAGTGATTAAGAACATGATACAAGAATAGCCATTACCTGCGCAGCAATGAATTGGCGGATGACTCAGCATTGTTGTTGTGAGTTAATATCTCACAACACAAATTTTCATTAATCACATTAAGGTTGACATTGAGTTCAGTCCACAATTTGTTATGGTTTTAGATTTTTTTATTTTGTCTCACTGAATAGATACCAATTGGAGCTATTTTATACACCGCAAAGATCTTTTAGTACACTGTCCCTATATGATGACTATAAAAATTTACAGTAAAATACCTACTATAAGAAGCAATACAGATTATTTATCTAAAAAATTTAAAAGAACTTCTTATTACCAAATCTTACTATCACATAAATGAATACCTAACCGATAAACTTTAATGTAGTCACAAGGTTTCGTAATCAAGAAATCAATCTTAGAAATATTTTTTTACTATATCGCCTCTCTTCATAATCTATATTTATATTTTACTGTGCCCGGAAGGGTCCATAATGTGATAAAAAAACATTTCATAACTTTAACAACCATTGTGGAAAGCAAATAAAATTTATGACGAAGATGCGGAATTCGGTCTATAAAGTTTGACAAAAGTAATGCTGAATTCAGAATCATATTCTTGAAAATAAATCGAATAAAGCTGTGTTGACCTTTATTTCATCAAAAACTGTAATAGTCATTGCCCTTCAATCTTCTTCCAAAGCCTGTTTTTGCAGAAGATGTACATTTCATAAAGTTACTCTGTATTTTTATAAATCTAGGTTAAACAAATAAATAAAGAGGAAGAAAAGCTAAAAGCCAAAGCTTGTGATTGTCGCTTTTTATTCAGTTCGTTTATTTTCCAAGTCCAAGTCAATTATGCGCTTCAACATTGATAAAAATTTAATGAATTCTGTTTCAGTTGCAAGTCCGAATATTAAAACAACGAGTCACACCGCCCCCGCCAGCGGAATACAATTCTGAGTGATACATTTCGGATAAACATTTATGAGACGATATTTCAAAAGAGACGTTTGAGGTATTTTATTTGATTCAATAGCAATATATCTTTTTTAACCGATTGCGCTCGTACCTATATAATATGGTTTTGTAAAATAGTAAATTAGTAGAATAACACTACCCTATTTCTACCCGGGGGTGATAGTAAGAGGCGACTAAGGGAATAGTGGCTTTTCAAGTGATTTTTGTTCCATGTGGTTAAAGACCCGTCACCAAAAATATTTATAAATACCATCTTTTCCCCACTCAACTTCCAAATTGGCTGAGGAATTTCTCATTCCAAAGCTCAGGCTACCCCGTTTTGGGAATTATAGCCGTGAGTATATGTCAAGACATAATGGAATGGGAGTAGCAACTATTTTACATTACTTATATTAAACAAAAATTAACAACTAAACTTATTTCTAGTGAAGAATTAATTAATTATAAAAAGTATTCTAAATTGTTTCAAAAATGTTTGTATTGTGAGATTTAATCATAGTTATCTAATTTAGTACGGCAAGCAATTAGATGGATTAACATTAGATATAAACGCACGGCATAACTCAGGGTTTAAAATTGCTAAGATACTTTAATAAGATAAGTGTAAATTAAGTATTAAATAAAGTATAGTTTGGGCACATAGAGAGGATGGATGATTGATTATATATATATATTGGAGGGATATTGAGAAGAGATTTATAGAGCCAATGTGGATGGTAATGTTAGTAGGAGGCGACCTCTTAGCGTTTTTAGACAATATAGTGGCATAAATATAAAATAATAATTGATAATTTAAAAGATAATACATAAACATAACATAAACGTTCACGCCGTTTATCCCCGAAGGGGTTGGCAGAGGTACCAATACTTCTGAACTCACATGGCAGCGCCATCTAGTGTCCAGAGAAGGAACTCACGTTATGCTTAGACAGTGTACTCACGTGATAGGGGGCAGGCCTATCGCCGTTTTGTACGAATACACTGTCACATGACTAAGTACAACTCAGCCATGTGGGTTTCCTCACGATGTTTAAAAGATAATCTTATTCAATTAAGTCTTAATTTAAAAATCATCAAGTTTCATTTATACGAATTTCATGAATACCGTATCATGTTAAAATTGATGACTCCATGTAGCCGATGAAAGAATAAAATAATCAATTAATATTTCTTCGTGTACTCTCGCCACTGAAACACAGAAAAAAAAACTCCCTTAAATATTCAATTTACGAGAAACGTCTAAAAAGCAATTTTAAGCCAATTTGACATAAAAGGAGAATACAATTCTAAATTGAATACAGTTTCATTGCCTAAAATTACTCATAAAACACTACAAGAAGGACGTAGGGAGTTCCAAACTAAGCGTGAAATCGAGCTACAAATAAAAGCTCAACGCTTGTTCCAGTTTCAACTGCCAAACGGAAAGTGGTGATTTCCTGTCTCTACTGCGTCATTATCTCGAGGCAACTGTGATTTGTTAACTACTATTATTAAGCTGTGTGACTATTAAGTGAATATTGAGCAATGTGGCTGGGATCCATAATCAACCATCCTTATTTTAAAATATTTCCTTACTCATTTGCCAAAAGTGGCTGAGGACATTTTTAATTAAAATGCTCCAGCCACCTGAAGTCATTGAAAACAACTAGTGAAAAATAAAGGAATATTTCGATTCCGTTATGAAAAAGCAATTATGGAAAATCCCTTTTCACATAATTTGAAAGGAGATAATTTGTTCTGACAACGATACTTCAACGGTTTTATTTTAATAGGATGTTATACAGAGCCTTATTGCGTAAGTGTACTGTGTAATATTAACCTTTTTGGCAGATTAAACATTATAAATGATATCATAATTTTCTTGTATTACTAAAAAGGTGTTTAAGTATTCATAGATAAACATTTTGAGTATAAGTTTATCGTACGTTGTAAATGAAACAATAAGTACGAAAATAATTATTTTCATGCTAATGTTTTATATCTTATTGTACGATAAAACGATAAATAGACCGATAGAACGATAGAAAGACCGATTGAAAGCTAGAACGATAGAGCGATAGAACGATAGACCGATAATACGATAGATAGAACGATAGACCGATAGAACGATAGACAGAACGATAGACCGATAGATAGACCGATAGAACGATAGACTGATAGACCGATAGAACGATAGACCTATAGAACGATAGATACAACGATAGACCGATAGGTCGATGGATAGGCCGATAGGACGATGGAGAGACCGATAGAACGATAGATCGACCGATAGAACGATAGACCGATAGAATGCTGGAACGATAGATAGAACGATATTACGATAGGACGATAGAACGATAGATAGGCCGATAGAACTATAGACCGGTAGAACGATAGACCGATAGAACGATAGACCGATAGAACGATAGATAGACCGATAGAACGATAGACCGATAGAACGATACAACTAAAGACCGATAGACCGATAGAATGATAGATAGACCGATAGAATGCTAGAACGATAGACCGATAGAACTATAGACCGATAGGACGATGGATAGACCAATAGAACGATAGGACGATAGACCGATAGAACGATTGAAAGACCGATAGAACGATAGACCGATAGAACGATAGATAGACCGATAGAATGCTGGAACGATAGATAGAACGATAGAACTAAAGACCGTTAGAACTATAGACCGATAGGACGATAGATAGACCGATAGAACGATACAACTATAGACCGATAGACCGATAGAACGATAGATAGACCGATAGAATGCTAGAACGATAGACCGATAGAACTATAGACGGATAGGACGATGGATAGACCAATAGAACGAAAGGACGATAGACCGATAGAACGATAGATAGGCCGATAGAACGATAAACCGATAGACCGATAGAACGATAGACCTATAGAACGCTAGATACAACGATAGACCGAAAGAACGATACAACTATAGACCGATAGAACGATAGATAGACCGATAGAATGCTAGAACGATAGACCGATAGAACTATAGACGGATAGGACGATGGATAGACCAATAGAACGAAAGGACGATAGACCGATAGAACGATAGATAGGCCGATGGAACGATAGACCGATAGAACGATAAATAGACCGATAGAATGCTGGAACGATAGATAGAACGATAGAACTATAGACCGTTAGAACTATAGACCGATAGGACGATAGATAGACCGAAAGAACGATAGACCGATAGAACGATAGACCTATAGAACGCTAGATACAACGATAGACCGATAGGACGATGGATAGGCCGAAAAGACGATGGATAGACCGATAGAACGATAGGACGATATACCGAAAGGACGATAGACCGATAAACGGATCGAACGATTGATAGAACGATAGAACGATAAAACGATAAATAGACCGATAGAACGATAGATAGACCGATTGAATGCTAGAACGATAGATAGAACGATAGACCGATAGAACGATAGACCGATATTACGATAGATAGAACGATAGACCGATAGAACGATAGACAGAACGATAGACCGATAGAACGAGAGATAGAGGAGGACTTTTTATTGCTACGGAGCAAAAAGCATAGCTGTAAAACTCAATTGCAGAACATTGGCCATGATTAACGAGTAGGAACAAGAAAAATTAACTGCTATAATACTCGGCGTTAAAATAGATTTTTGTTAAATACATTTAGTTTCATGCCATTAGCAGCATTTGCAAGAACAGATTATTTGAAAAAGATAAACTTTCTTTATCAACGACAGCCGTAGCCAAGTGACTAGTTTCTCGGTCTAGAGGTTGTGGGTTCGATACCCACTGAGAGTAACATCTATGTGATGAATATAAATGATTGTTTCTTGGTCTTTGGCGTTATTTATATGTGTATTTTACAATATTTAATATATAGTTGAGTTAGTATCCCACACAACAATACAATATAATACAGTTACTTATTTGGGATTAACTTAATCTGTGTAGGATATGATATGTGTTTGTTATAAAAAGATTTGGGTGCAATCTTGTGTTCTGTATATTTTAAAAATCAATGTCAAAGCCGACAGTAGACTAAGTACATGTGTTGACAGAAATAAAATAGTGGAAAGTTACGGTTGATAAATCTGCAAAATGTTTATCAATCTTTGATGTAAATAAAATCCCTGAATACAGGAATTTAAACATAGTAACTGTTTAACCATGATACAGGAATTTAACCATAGTATGCTACCATGACCTGGTTCGGGTTGACAACCAGACCAATTTTTCGGTGATAGAAGCAGGAACCAACGATTTATAGCTCTGCGTATTACGATTTCATCTAAATATAAAAATAATTAAACTCAAACGTTCAAGCTGTATATACTCACATGATAGGGGGCATGCCTATCGCCGTTTTGTACGAATACACTTACGTATCACTGTTTGAACATGATAAAATAACCACACACAAACCACCACACCACAACAAACATGATAAAATAACCACACCACATGATACCACTGATCAACTTCACACGATATCGTAAAAAAAAATCAATGAGTAAAATATAAAAAATATTACCTACATAACTATTTACCATCGTATTTTTTGTTTTAATATAAACGAATTATGGTTAAGACATTTATTATTATTTGCTGAAAATCTTTTCTTTGAAGTTTCGAAATTTCTCAGATGTTGTGAGATGTTGATTTATTTGATGTGATTCATCAAGTTGTTAGCGGATAAATTTTGTAACCCAATTACCTCATTACTACCCGTGGATGTTGTCAAAAGTAACAAGTCCTAAAAAAACTTAAGATACTTTTGGATACTTTGAGATTCTATTTAACCTTATTTTACGATCTATAATATTCACTCAACCACTTCTAAAAGCTACACCGTAAACATTTATTTCACAAACGGTATACAAAATAATATCAAAACTTAAAAGATTACACTTAAAAATATTTAGCAAACAGAAGTTTTGATATAAAAAAACTTCATAGTGATTTTAAGACCTGAAACAAATCTGAAAGTTTTACTCTTCTTTGAACTAATATCAATTTAACTCTTGGCGTGAAAAGTAAGGCTAATTATGTTTTGGCACGATCCCAACTTTGTAAGGGTTTCATCCTTTATTTGTGTTTGCAATTTCGTTTTTGCAACACCTGGATTAAGGACTATTTATTTAAATAATAAAACTGTTGTAGAGCATTAAAGTAAAACAACGCTGTTGAAGAGAATTAGTTCAAAACTGTTAGTTTAAATTGTTTTGTTTGTTTAAGGTTTGTTTGAGTTTATAGGTCACGAGTGAGGGTTTATTTAGTACTCATTAAAATTTGTTAGTTTTTTACTAATTACAATTGTACATACTTAACTAAGTCCAGCTATAAAATAACAAGCTATTTTCAAAGGTGCGTAGCGGCGACGACTTATAATAGCACTAACCCATTTATTCCTGCGGTTGTCACAAGAGACGACTTAGGTTATATGGGTTTTTAAGGTGATTTTTGGGTTATGCGGTTGGAGAACCATCACAATCAACCTTTATTTTAACACTTTTCCCCACTAGATTTCTAAGAGTAGCTGTTTTTTTTTAATATCTAATTATATTTCAATGTTACATCCTCAAGATTTAGTAAACCATGTAGTCCGATTCAGGATACACTGCATGGTTTACTAAATCTCTTCGGATGTAACATTTCATATAATTTTGGTAGAAATTCACTTAGGTAAGTTCTTTTAACCATAAATTTATAAGCTGAGTCCACCTCTTTTAAAAATGTTTAGTAGTAAATATGTATGTTTCTTAAGTTAAAAAAAACCGAGATCACCCACTACGACAACATGTAAAAAGAACTTATGAAAATAATCATAATGAGCAGGCGACGACGAGTGGACAATTTTATATAGAAGAGTAGAGAAAAATTAAAACATAAGTTGAAGATAACATTCGACTCCCAAAACAAGTAGATTATTTAAATTTTATACATAATCACCCGTGAGTGTCGTGCAAGCTGCCGAAACAAATGTATGTGAGCGCACACAACTCAGTACTTCTACGCACGCACGCATATGTTTATAGACAGTTAACACCAATATAGTACGCGTCGCTTTGTGACATAAAAATAAGTATTCTTTTCTGTACAAATTTCGATTTCACGTTATAACGCGCTAAACACATTTTGACGAAATATCGGTATCTCTAGGGATAACGTAATCAAATGAAAATTGCCCCGCGCAGTAGCTGCGAATGAATGAGATTATTATAAATTTACCAACGATTCTTATTTAATGAAACATGACATGTACCATACTAAATCTTGGATTTACATCGTAAATTTCAGGCTCCTCCGTTTGGCAATTTGATAAAACAAAAATTCCACATCATCAATATTGTCTTTAGAATAGTGTTTTATGTTTGTCTCACATTTTTTTTTTATATCAAGCTTGCTTCCCTCTCAATCTTAAATGACAATGGGCGCAACTTTAATATCAGTTTTAAATGAAAATATTCCCTGTTGTTTTTGAAGTCCAACTTAAACGAAGTGAAGTAAACTATACAGTTAAACTTAAACAACGCATATTCACTTTTGAAACATTTTCCAAATATTTTATTGTATTTAGTTCGTACTACAGACTAGACCAACTGTTTTTTTACAGTTCCATCAAACTAAGATTTTAATTGTAAAGAAATAAATAAAACTAAATAAATAAATAGAAACACAATAAAAAATATATTATAATTACAATTCCGTAACCAATAACAACTATATCAAAATATATTATAGGTGAGGGAAAACATCGTGAGGAAACCCACATGGCTGAGTTATACTTAGTCATGTGACAGTGTATTCGTACAAAAACGGCGATAGGCCTGCCCCCTATGACGTGAGTACAATAAAAAAAAAAAGATTTTATTGGATCCAAATATTACACATAATATAAAATAAAACTACAATGCGCTGCCTCCCAAAAGGGTTGCCCGTAGTGCGGGAGGCAGACATCCCAGGAGGTCTTTACATTGGGGTCCAGGACTTATTTACTAATATTTGAATGAAAACAAAGCAGTCAATTAAAAATTGAAAATATGAAGACAGTGAAAAAGAAAGTAATCAAATAACAAATTAACACAAATGCAGAACAAAAAATAAAAAATACAACTTAAAGGATACCTAAGGGGATTCGTTATACAGGTAAAGGTAAATTAAGAAAAAAAAAAAAGATTTTAAAAAAAATAATAATAATACAAATTATAATGATTTTGAATCATTATCTTAGAATGTAAATTTATACCAGTTTATTTAATACTATGTGTGTGCGGTTGAGTGCGCATGTGCGTGTGTGTGTATGTGTTTGTGTTGTAAATATATTAGACCTATTCTATTTTGTAACCTTTAACAAGTTCTCCGTTTCCTCATAGTTTAGCTTAAGTGCCCAATCAGTTATGTGTTTTTTAAATAATTTACTATTAAGGGTAAGTGTATCTAATTTGGCAGTATGATTCACATGTCTGTATATATAAGACGCTATAAAATCATATTGTCTTTGGGCGAAAGTTGATTTGCATTTTGGTGTAAGAATTTTATTAAACCTTTTGCTCTATTCTGGTAGGAGGGACAATAGACCAACATGTTGCCTACATAGACATGCCACTATGTACAATCTACGAACTGAAAGAACCTTTGCCTCTTAGTATAAGTTAGTGGTTGGGTATCTATACGGGCGGTTCATCATAACTTTAAGGACGGATCTCTGAGCACGCTCTATTTTGATGAATTGCGATTTTGCAGCACCACCCCAAGCGCATATGCAGTATGAGACAACACTTTCACTCAATGCTTTGTAGATTTGTAAAAGTAATGTCGGATTACCAACTATTCGTATATTTTTAAAAGCGTGTATTAATTTTCTAGTTCGCGAAATAACATATTGTACGTGACGATGCCAATTTAAATTCTGATCGATAATTACACCAAGATATTTAATGAAGTTTATTCTTTCAAGATCGAAGCAGTTACATGAATATTCTACACTCAAATTATTTCTGTTACATGGAAAAGTATGTAGTTTCAGGATATTAGGTTTATTACATTTTTTTATTTTATTATTAATGCTAAAACATATGAATTTAGTTTTTTGAGGATTTAATGTTAGCAGATTATCTTCTAGCCAAGATGTTACTTGTTTAAGACCCCCTTCTGCTGCTTCTTTTGCTTTTTCCCATGATGATTCATGAAAAACTAAGACTGTGTCGTCTGCAAACATGAGTATTTCAGCACTCTCTAGCTTGAGATCACACAGCTGATTAATATATAGGAGGAACAATATAGGACCAAGGGTACTACCTTGTGGGACACCGTAATCACAAAAGTTACCTTCACTGTAATATTCATCAACCCGCACCATTTGCTCTCTATCTAGAAGATAATCTTCAAACCATGCCAACGGTACTCCTCTGATACCAATACTCTCCAGCCGCTTTAAAAGAATTGGGATAGACACTGTGTCAAATGCCTTTTGGAGATCTAAGAATACAGCTAAGCACTTTTCTCCGTTATCGAGATACTTAGTGACAAGTGAAGACAGTTTTAAAACGGCATCATTTGTCGATCTACCATTACGGAAGCCAAATTGTCTGATAGATAAAAGGTCTCTAGTTTCAATGAAGCGCATTAATCTCCTGTTGACCACCTTTTCAATTATTCTTGAGAGTGTACTAAGTAACGAGATAGGTCTATAATTGCTAGGTTGGTCTTTTTCTCCCGTTTTGTACACTGGGCATATTATAGCCTTCTTAAAACATTTAGGGAATATACCAGTAGTGAAGCTAAGGTTACATAAGTAAGTTAGTGGTGAAATGAGGAAGGAACTAATTTTTTTTTAAAAACTTCGAGGAGATATTATCCCATCCGGTGGTATTGGTGGTTTTTAATTTCATTATTAAAGATTTTATTTCTGTGTGGTCTGTTAGGAACATCGGAATCGATTCATTTGGACCATTACAAAGACTAATTTTTCTGGTTAATTTACTATCACTGACACCTAGTTTCCTGAGAGTTTGATTTGCGAGGTTTCTACCAACGGATGTAAAGTAATTATTAACTATATTAAGGGACTGGGAAGGGACATCACACAATTTTAACAATTTGTTTGAAGTAGGGTTAGATTGATTAATATTGGTAAGCTCTTTAACTATACCCCACGTTTGTTTATTATTCCCGGAGTTACTTGAGAGTTTCTTTTGATAGTATTCCTTTTTAAGAGATTTAATAACATTGTTACAGCATATATTATAGGTAGAGTATTTTTCTTTTAATGAATCGTCTTTAGGGTTTTGTTTCATATCTTTATGTAATGAGTTTCGTTTTCGCAATGATTTTACTATATTAGGGGTAATCCAAGGTTTAAGGGGTTTTAGTCTATTAGGAAGCTTGACCACCACGGTATTATCATTGATTATAGTGGTTAGTTTATCGGTAAAAATATTTGCTGCATCGTTTACGTCTTTACAATTATATATTTCACACCAATTTTCATTTTTAAGGCAATTTTCCATAGCATTAAAATCAGTTTTAAATTTACGGTAAAACAAATCTTCCTTATGATAATTTAAGTTATTTATAGTTAACAGAATGGGAGAGTGGTCAGTCAGTGGGTCATAAACTAATGTTTCCCATTCAAGGTTGCATTTTATCATGAAATTATCTAGACAATTCTTGCCTCTAGTTGGCAGGTTAATGCATTGCTGAAGACCATGTGTTGCTAGAATATTTAGATAATCATTGGTATCTTGGACAATAGTATCTGCTATAATATTAAGATTTATATCACCAGTAACTACAATATTCTTGTTATTTGTTGCCCTAAGAATGGAGTCCAGGCTACTGAGATATTTGTCTAAATTCCTATAACCTCTGCCAATCCCTTCGGGGATATTCGGCGTGAACGTTTATGTTTATGTTATGTTATGTTATGTATATTATATGTGATTTGGTTTCATTGTGAGTGATTTAAATATAAAATTTTTAGTGAAAACATAACATTTTACCTTATACACGATCTGAGAAAAAATGTGGTAAATTGACACTACACAACACAGCAACTGCTACAAGTTTTGTCTACAAAGGCACTTAGGGACTATAGGAAAATATTTATATTAAGATTTGATGAGCAAACTTAAAAAGTATATTTGAAATTCAAGAAGTACCTTTCAGTACTTGTAGTGCCAACTTCAGAGTGTTTTTACACTTATATTATATCACACATAGTTACGAGTACTACACTAAACTAAAAATAAATATTTTAGTAAAGTTTGAGAATAAGATATGATTGAACATAAGCGAGAGCTTTGAAAAAGATGGAACAGGAACTTTTATATCAGGCAGGAACTGTATCATTTCAGTACTTGCAAAATATAAATCGGCAAAGGATAGAAACCAAATAATGTGTATATAATTCTGATTTTTTTAAAATGCATCTTATAAACTATCATAAACCAATAACAACTACAAAATTTGTACGTATATTTAATGTAGTCTTTGTACGTATCGATACCTATTTGTCCACATGAGCGAATACTTATTGAAAACATAACATAACATAAACGTTCACGCCGAATATCCCCGAAGGGGTTGGCAGAGGTACTAATACTTCCGTACATCACGTGACTTTGTCACCTGGTGTTCAGAGTACCCACGTTTTTCATGGACTGTGTACTCACGTGATAGGGTGCAGGCCTATCGCCGTTTTTGTACGAATACACTGTCACATGACTAAGTACAACTCAGCCATGTGGGTTTCCTCACGATGTTTTCCTTCACCGTTAACAACCATGATAAATACTTATTGAAAACTTAATTAATATGGCTGATTATGTGTGTCACAGAGACATCGCTACTGAATTCAACTGGAGTAAAACCTATATATTTATTTCATGCAAAACAAACTATCCCGATTATTTAATACTTTATATACTTTAAGTTTAAAATTCCATTCTGCACATTTGTAAATGTTTCTCCATATTTGGTGTGCAATAAAGAGTTTTCTATTCTATTCTATTTATTTTGGCTTAGGAACGAATCGCTCTACCGCATTTATTTGACTCACCATGAGGATGATTTCGGTTCGAATTGCATTGGAAGATAGCTGTAGATTTAATTTGTAAGATATTATTATTATTTTATTTTTCATTTTGCAGGATATTGCTGGCATGTATCACCTAACATAAAATTAGGGTAATTCCGTGCTTTGGAGGGCACATTAAGGCGCTATTTTTGGCTGCTATCACGGTAGTTATTGTCAGTCTAGCAAATCCCACTAGGCTAGCATGGTGGACTTTGGCCAAATCATTTTATTCAGAATAAACTACCGGGATAAATATTTTTCAAAATGTCTGTGTGTCTGTGTTTCAGGTGTTTCGCAGGATTGTTTTTTCGAATATATTGAGACACCGTGGTAAAATATATTGGCACTTGGATTATGTACACTGTGAACCCCTTTGATGTTTAGGTACAAAAATATATAGTTAAAAAGCTATTATTTTTATTAAACTTTAAAAATATTATTATTTTTTACCTTTATAGGGGGATATATAAGGGTATCTTTAAATAATAGATCTTTATATATGTGTATGTATAAAATGTTATCATCGAGTTTTCTTAAATAATTTTTTTTTAAGCTCAACATTTTGACAGATGAACTTTTCAGTTCTAAACCAAAAAGTGAAAGTGAAAATAAAATATATACTGTAGATGTCTATAAAAACTAAAAATAAGTTCAGCGGTTTTTGAGATATAGCATATGTTACTTTGTATTTCATACAAACATCATGAACTACAAAAATACGTCTGAGTTTTGCTTCCGGCTCACAAAAGTTACATGCTATAAATAATATATTGCTTCGTTTACGCACGAAGCAAGTCTATTATGCACTGTGCCAATCTTTGCCTAACTGTTGTAAAGAGGTCTGGGAAGGTGCAGCTAAATCTGTGCTCATTCAATTGGAGAGAGCGCAAAAAGCATTGCTGAAGACTATGTACCGCAAACCCATGACCCACCCCACGGATGTATTGTACAAGGTAACCGAAATTCTCACGGTAAGACGGCTTTATTTCCAAAAAAAATGCAAAAAATTAGGTTAACCAAGTGAACTAAATTTGCTTAAATCGAATCGGGTTCATCAATTTTTCATGCCTATCGTAGGTACTAACTTAGCCCAACGCATAGGGAGGTTTGCAGATGCTCACATTTGCAATAAAGCATTTAAAAAGTGAAGTATTCAAAAAGAAGACTCTTTAGTTAAACTTAAATCTAAGTTGACGAGATGGTGAAGTTCTATGGATTACGAGAGTACAGAGTCAATAATAACAATTTAACATGATAATTTACTATATAACATCTACTAATATACACAATAGTATAACAAATTTATATGCCATAAAAATTTATGTAGGTCATATGTATTTTCTTACCGTATTTATGAATATTTATAATTATAATAGCCACTCCTTACACATCACCAGTGGTCTCGAACCTACCAATTTTTCGGTATTTCTACCGATATGGGCTCTGTTCTACTGAAATACCGAAATATAACGATTTTTCTACGATTTCACAGTACACATGGAATTTCTCCCGATTTTACACTTTTAAGTTGGCAACCCTTTTCATTTATGTTGAATGTTACGGGGAAGCCCTCAATAGTATGGACCTAGTGCAGAATGTAGTTCATATATTTTGGGGAATACCCTTGACACCCTTGTGGTCCTACAATTCGATGTTATAAGGGGCTTCCTGCTCGGGATTTTACCTGTCTAGTATATATAAACAGTAATTCGGCTTTATTTTTTCATCTTAACTTTGAAGAGTGAGTACCTAACCGAAAGATTTTCTACAAAATCAGATAATTAAGTTATAATGTCATTTGACGAGGAGCCAAGCACAAGTGCGAGTTTAAGAAGAAAAAAATATCTACAATATTGTCTAATTTCATCTTTAATATTTTATCACTACCCCATTCATCCGATGACGTTGAACGCATATTTTCACATATTAATCTTTTAAAAACAAAGCAGCAAAATAGGCTGTCTACTGAATCAATCACTGGTCCATTGCATTAAAAACGACTCTCGATCTCGATCTCATGTAATTGGATGCGATCTTTCATGCGATTCCGACTTATACTGAGCCTCAAATCTTCTTTCATTTAATCGATTTTATGATATTCAGGTATAAAGATGACAAAAAAATGCAATCGTAAATAAAGTAATTAAAAAAAATTACAAAGAAAGAATAGCCACTTGCATTGAGTAATTGGTTGGCCGCTGTTTCTAATATTACAACTATAATTAAAAGCACAGTGAAATTCATAACCGCTACTTAAAGCGAGATATTCAAAAACAAGAAAGATACAATGTTCATGCCTGTTAAAATAATGAAGAAGACTTAAACCTACTTCGTGATATTTCACTGAACAATGTAAAAAATTGTCATCAAATTTCAACAATCACTTATTGTTTATATTAAAACAATGTATGAAATCTGCGACATAGTTCCGTTTAATCTTTTTAAATATATTTTTTCTCATGCATTAAATATATTTTTTCTTAGAAAGGGCGTAATACGTAACATTTTAATTCAAAAATAATAATCTAACAACACTTTACGCCACAATAACTCGACTCAGAAAACGAAAAAGGCAGCACTTCACCGGCCGCAACAAACAATCACATTGCGCTCCAATAAATATGAATGAAATCAAGAAAAAGATTTCTTTCTGACTCAAATATATTCTTTTAAATTTTTCAATAGACTTATAACAACAAAGGCATGTTATTGTTATTTAGTTTCCCAACTAAATCTTAATCATATTCTTAATTCATTCTAATTAATTTGAATAGTAAGTTAAAAAAACATACTATTTCCCTTAAAACCCTGTGATGAAAATAGTCGTATGATATTACAGCGCTCAGTTCCTTAATAACCACCTCAGCATTAATTACTAACATTGCAAAAATTAATTTGTACATACACATACAATGACATATTTTGGAATAATGTATTTGGTTAATATTTATTCCCAATCGGCTAATTCACTTTTTTTATTAAAATCAGTCAATGTACGCTACAGTATCTCAAAAGTAGTGTGGGCTAAAAATTGCACTAACTCATTTCTTTCCACGGTTATTGTAAGAGGCAACTTAAGGTATCAGGGCTTTTTAAGCGATTGTTGGGCCATGTGGGGACCCTTCACAAATGAGGCCGTCAGAACAAAAGTGGCCTAACCAACAAATTTTCGATATCTCAGTTATGTACTAAAACGTTAAGTATTAAGCAAAAACATGAATACAAAAATGGCCTATAATCAGTTAGTCCAATAATAATCAGATGGCAGCACTAAGTTCATTTTTGCATTGATTGTCTACGTATTATGGAACGACTCAAAATGGCCTAACTGGGTTAGGCCATTTTTGCATAATAAAAAATCTCGCCTGACGGTTATTTTGGCGGGTTAAGTCAATTTGACATATGTCATTTCTGTCACTCATTCATGCATGAAGTTTCATGTTGGTTTTATGATAATTTAACATATGTTGCCACAAATGAAAGAATTGAATTGAATTGAATTGATAATTTAATGTTTTATCAAGTTCAGTGGTTGATGTAAAGTTTAAAGATAAATAAAAAGCATTTTAGTTGTTTTAATCTACGAATAAAGTTTTAATACATACAGGGTGTCCAGTAAATAAACGTCCAACCGTTAACCACCAATAGAGGACCCTGTGAAGTGCCCGGAAATGCATTTTTTTTATATATTAAACCTGGTTTAGAAATAAGCCAGGTTTAAGTTGTCCTCTTCTTGCTAACCAATTCTCCTCTAATCCTCAATTTTTGCTAACCAAGCTGTTCTTTGCTTCATTAGGAGTCTAATAAAAAAAAATGCCGATATCCCTATTTTTGCCCTCTTACCATAACAAAATAGCCCAAAGGAATTTAAAAAAATAAAAAACAACTTAAACCTGGCTAATTTCTAAAATAAAAAAAAATGCATTTCCGGGCACTTCACAGGGTCCTCTATTGGTGGTTAACGGTTGGACGTTTATTTACTGGACACACTGTATATTATGAGTCTTCGTTAAATAATTGGACTTGAAACTTACTGTGAGCTGTTCTGACTATGAAATTACCATGGAAAGTAATGCGGAAAGTTTGGACTGTAAGTATTATTTTCAATGTTCCTAATCTATCCTGTAGCCACAAATAAGTAATTAAATAAGCTTTATAACACTTAAAAATATGTCTTTCCAGTTTTGTATGAGTCTATGTACGAAGAATCAGGCTCAGAATATGTTCCAAGTCGTTCAAGCTCACCAAACTTACTAGAGGGCTTTGATGATGTTTTAAGACAAGAGGATGCTCAAGAAAGTACTTCAAATGTACACACTTTAGGTTCTGAAGAAACCCTTCCTATCAACAAACCAAAGAAAAGAATACGTAAGCCTGAAAAATGGTCTCGAAATATAAAGAAAAATAAACGTGCAAGAGGGGAAGAATACTTCAACTACAAAGGTATATTAGTACCAGCCTATGTATCCAGATGGTAATATAATAAGTGAAAACAAAAAAAAAGATTTAATTGAATTACTTAATTATATACCACCTGTCCATCATGATTTTTACAATCTATTGAGAACATCAGCAACAATTCCAGATGTTTTGTTTGATGCAGAGGAGATTAATGATGATGAGACTGATTAATTTTCAAACAAATTAATTTACTGTTCCAATTAATTGCCTAGAAGCCTAGATTTAAGTAGGTACAGTCAACTACAAAGAGATGTATCCATGTTAATCTTACAGAATGATGTAACTTTTTATTTGACATAATTATGTACCCTTGATTTGTACAAATATCTCACAAATCAGGGTACATAATTATGTCAAATGAAAAGTTACATCATTCTGTAAGATTAACATGGATACATCTCTTTGTAGTTGACTGTACATACCTAGAATAAAAGTACCTACATTTATGATAAAAGATAAAAAATATTTATTTCAAAATAAAAAGAATTGTTCTCTATTTTTTGAACGTCACAAACTTACGTATAAGTTAAATCTTACTCTACTGACTCTACTTCGGATTCGGAAGGTGTATTGTTGCGAGAAGAACCCGTAATATATGTTTTTATTACTTACCTATGTAAAATAATTGCGTCAATTTCTTTAAATATATGGTGAGCAATATATCAAAATTTTATTTTGTTTTATTTACTGGCCTAACTTATTCCTAATTGGTTAAAGATTCGAAAGTGTTTATTGCAGA
This sequence comes from Bedellia somnulentella, assembly GCA_963576735.1. Lineage (NCBI taxonomy): Eukaryota > Metazoa > Arthropoda > Insecta > Lepidoptera > Bedelliidae > Bedellia > Bedellia somnulentella. The sequence continues at coordinate 5,048,354 of OY755181.1, read as the reverse complement.
AGTGGCCTAACCAACAAATTGAAACAGAAATACTGATTTCACCAGGGTAAAAGTGATTCCAGTATAAATATATGATGTTCAATAAACATGAAAACATCATTTCGTTTGAACTAATCAATTAATTTGAATCTTATTTTCGATGCAATTCTTCTCAAATGTTTAAACCTAATTATCTTCATAGTAATTGCTATTAGGTTAGGCCACTTTTGTTCTGACGGCCTCAAATTATCCTTTATTTACATCTTTTCCTCTTTAACTTCCAAAATAGCTCAGAGATCTATAATTCTGAAGCTCTGCCCACCGTTTTTTGGGATTTGTAGCCGTGAGTATATTTAGGATTTAGCATTTAGGTATTAATAATGTAAACCTCGTCGGTCATTATGATATCAGACTATTTAGAGCTATTTCAATAGAATCTAAAAAGCAATAAATCTTATTTGCTCGACCTTAGAAGTCAGCTGTATATAAAAGGTGACACGGTGACAAATGATTGGTAAGCCGAATCGTATCTGCAAAAGTTAATTTATGTCTGCTTTTGAATAATATTACAATGATACGTCTTTGTGTGTGTGTAAAATTATTATTAGATTTATTATTGCGTAATAATTTGGTGACTGCTTTCTACAAAATTAAAACTTAAGCAAATGCAAATGAACACCAGCTAGTAGCTTTAATGATAAAGATTGTAGGTCACCTGCAATACAGGATTTAACCTAGTGTGGGGACCGTTGATTCTCTTTGATGTAAAATTTGGTAAAAATTAATGATTTTGTTTTTTTTAATTTGTTTGTATATAATATAGTTTCTGAACGGATAATAATATGATGTCATAACGTCGTGAAAAATTATGCCAATAAAAACATACAAATGCATAACATTTAATCATCTATTGTGTGTATTTTTACTAGCGATGAGACGTTTTAGCTAAACTTGATAAAAATAATTAAATTCAAAAGTAACAGAACACGAAAACTAAATACCGAAAAGCCTGAAGGTGTAAAATAAAAAAAAGCCTTAAAAGAAATATTTCATTCCATATTTGCTTCGATGTCCAAAGGTCGCACCAAAACTACATACAACAAATAACCCTTTATAACCCATGTGATCTTTTGCGAGTACATGAAAAGTTCTGAACGAATTCAACAAAGGTTTATTAGTTGCTGGCGAAAGAACAATTTGGTCGGAGCATATTCGGCCTCCATATATCAACACAAGTTTAATTTGATCAGAGCAAACATAAACACTTCGGAACCTATTGTTTACTTTATTAACCTTAACAGATGGAGGTTTATTTCTGCATTACAGATATTTTGTTAGTATTTTCTATTTCTATCCTGGTAAATTAAATTGACTGGAAATCTCATAACAATCAAATCGTATCAATTTTATCACATCGTAAGAATTGAGTCGTTTCATTTGCAAAAAAGGATCAGTATTGTGCATGAAGATATCATCGACAACATTTGCATACACATTGCAGACAAAATCCTCACATATACCCATAGATGTCTCCACAGAAGGGCTCGAGTCTAACCTATAAAGGGTGATTTGGCCATAGTCCACCACGCTGGCGCAATAGAGGTTGGCAGACAGAACTACTACTACCGTAATAGTAGCCGAGACTTACGGCTTAAACTACTCACCGACGATGTACAAAATCATCTTAATTTTCTAATATTCAGTAGTTTAAACCTTCCAATTAAGGCAGTATCCTTACAATTTTGAGTTAAGTGGGTAAAGTTACAAGATAATCATCATCATCAGTATTCAAATAGCTTTATATGTCTCAGAAACGAAAAAACAACACAAAAACCCAACAACCCGTATTTGAATAGAAAAAATGTAACATATTTTAAAAAAATGCGAGACTAAGCAAAAATATTTGCATATCTGCAATACTTTTCTGAATACACCAATTAAAACGAGTGCTGAAATTCGCTTTCTAAGCAATTCCGGTCTTTTAATGTAGGTTTATTAAGATTTTAAATGCTGCTTCATTTAGTAAGCTTTAATTAATGCAGCTACATAGTTTCCGTTGCTCTCGTACAGTGCACAAAGTTCAACGGGTTTGTTAAACAAAATTGTGTTTTGTAATGATTCGGTGGTGTAATAGATTTGCTTTATAATAATATAAATTTCAATGGTATATATACTCGGAAATATAAAAAAAATACTGTTTCAGGTATATATCCCAAAAAAATTTGTCAGAAGTTCACGTTTTAAAGTTACTGGATAAAAATATGGCAAAAGGACGTGATAACTCAGTGGGTAGAACACCGCTTATCGTGCAGACGACTAGTGTTTTAATCTCGGGTCGGGCCTACACAAATTTGTCTTTTCTAAAGACATGTGAGTGTTTAATTTATCATTGTTGTTAACGGTGAGGGAAAACATCGTAAGGAAACCCACATGGCAGAGTTGTACTCAGTAATTTGACAGTGTATTCGTACAAAACGGCGATAGGCCTGCCCCTTATCATGTGAGTGCACTGTCCAAACAAAACTCGGGTACTCTGACCACCACCTTTGTTTCTTTTACACTTTTAAGTAATAAAGTAATTCCGAATTTGTAAAAAAATCGGAGGTAGGGAACGCAAACACTTATTAAAAGTGTAAAACAAACAAAGGACAGAAGAATTTCGCGCTGGCAGCCATTGACACGGTAGCTCAATTGGCAGAGCGACGGGGGCGTATACCCGAGGTCGCGGGTTCCATTACCGCCTGTGTCGAAATTTTTCTTTCCTTTATTTATTAGTTACAAAGGCAAATATTTTGAAAAAAGAACATACAAAATATTTCACTTACTATAGGAAGCTTAGTGGAGCTAAGATTGTGGTAATATATATGTAACGGCCTGTTTTTGTAAATAAATACCTGTGCCTCTTGTTTTGATTGCAATAAATACATTTTGTAAATAATCGAATTGTTACGATTTCATCGAATCGGACCATCTAGTTTGATGGATAATATACGCGACCACGAAGGAGTTTGAGTATATGATCCATGCATACTTATCTGCTTTCAATAATCTAATAGCGGAGATTCTCTTTAAATTACCTGTAAAAAGCAAACCATTAAAAAAATTAAATAAAATCTATATTTGCGAGAGATATTTTTTAAAGAACGTTTACGAGATATTTTCCGCTCTAGTTGTGAGAGAGAAAGATAGTGAAACAATTGTTGGTGGCTCTATTATTTATAGTGTTAATACACACATTGACTAAAATACTTTCTAAGCTCCAATAACGTTAGTTGTTTCATACAATTCACGAAAATAATTAGCTTAGTACTATTACATACTAATACTATATAGCAAAAACACATTCGCATTACCTCTTTAATATTCAAATTGACATAAAAAGAACACAATCAAAGTAACTTCAGCAACGAATTCCAACCAGTTTATTAGAACAATCAGATACACATTACATAAACATAACATAAACATAAACGTTCACGCCGAATATCCCCGAAGGGGTTGGCAGAGCTACTAATACTTCTGAACATCACGTGACTTAGTCACCCGGTGTTCAGAGTACCCACGTTTTGCATGGACATTGTACTCACGTGATAGGGGGCAGGCCTATCGCCGCGCCGTTTTGTACGAATACACTGTCACATGACTAAGTACAACTCAGCCATGTGGGTTTCCTCACGATGTTTTCCCTACCGTTAACAACCATGATAAATTAACCACACATATGTCTTTAGAAAAGACAAATTGGTGTAGGCCCGACCCGGGATTTGAACACTAGACGCTTACACATTAACCGTAACAGATACACATTAGTGTTATCATAAAACCGGAATTGTCTCCAAACAATCAGACGTCCCAGTTCACAACAGAAATAAAGTTAGTTGGCTTCTCAGAGCGCATATCGTTTCAGAGAATTAATTTTATAGCAGCGAGACCTCCTCCGCGCTCATTAATGAAACTCGGTACGATAACGACTACGATAGAACCTTCTATTAAAGGACCTTTTGATAAGTACGGTCTTATTACTTATTCTCTTTAAAAAAAAAGAAAAGAAAAGAAATCATTTATTCATTGCCTTAGGGAACAATAAAACATTACAATCAGAACAAAGTACACAAACAATTTTAACAAAAAACAAAACAAAAAAAAAATACAATAAATAAAACATTTAGTGACATTAGAGAGGATTAAAGTTCCCTCAAAGGCAAAGAAAAGGTTGCTGACTCAGCATTTATTAAAGGCATAGCCTTTAAAACTGATTTTCAGTCAGAACCGTTGTGTCACGCCACGGACCTGAGCAAAAAGTATATATATATAAATAATAAATAATAATACTACTATAACTATAAATAATACTTAAATATATAAATTTACATAGCATAACCTTAAGATATATTATTACAAAATATAAATATAGGATTAACTATACTAACTATAAAACTAACGATTAAAGATAATACTTAGACGTACGATAAAACGATAAAGTAAATCAGAATAACTTAACACTACATGAAATTTAATCATTAATACAACCGTTACATAAAATTACTTATTAGTGTGCTGGATTGTATTGGAAAAGGTTTTCTGCAGCGTCAATAAATGTCTCCTAAGCATACGCTTAAAAGACAATCTACCTGCTGCAGATTTTATTGGTGGGGGGAGGTCGTTCCAGCACTTGGATGCCGCAAATCTAAAACTACCTCGAAAAGCAGCAGTCCGGTGAGTGGGCAACAGTGTCCTGATCTTATAATGTTGCGGCTGATTTGACCATGTTAACTTTTTAAACAAATAAGAAGGCATCTCATTATTTACTACACCAAACAGAAGCGATCCGAGATGTAACTGTCTACGTGAAGATGTGTTTAATAAGTTTGCGTCATCCAAATACGGGCTGACATGGGAATGACTTTAGATTGCGATGTCTTTATAAATAAACTGTGCGATCGATTTTGAACCAAAAAGTATTACTAAAAGATTCATCAGTCGCTGTAACTACAGAAACAGTACTTTTATTTGTGGCAACATGCATTTTACTTGTTATTAACTATTCATGAACATGTTTGTTAATTCTGGCAATCCCTTTATGAAATTATAAGCCTTCATTAAATACATACATTTACGACTAAGAAACCTTTGGTCTGAATCAAAGTGATAGAAAACTAACAAAATGGAGAAATAAGTAGTCAACAAGTAAACTTATCTCATTAATTTTATTTCACTGGAATAGAGCTAGTATATTTGCTGTCAATGTATCGAAACTAAGTGAAATGAAACCCGACTTAGCTAATTTGCATTCCGTTTGAATATGAAACAAAATATACGTCAGGAAAAATATATTGTGCCAAAACGAAAAGGTTTTGTCATAGCACTCTACTTGACATAATATTATATGAAAAATATGATAATCCACTTTCAAGTATTTTTTCTATCAGCAAAAAAAAGGTCAGCTTAAACTTTTTAATATGGTGTTTTTTACTAGAGATGCTATGTTGCTGTAAATAGTTTTTAATTATTTTGTTGAGTTTGTGGCAGAAATACTTTAAACATTAGGAATAAAAACAGACTGCACGTACCCGACTATAGCCTTAATAACATAAGTAACTATTTATGGAACTCTCCCTTCACATTATCAACAAAATCCCCATAAACATTTTGTGATTGTTAACGAAACCATCTAAAAAGTAAATCATATTAAAGGCTTATGGCTTAGGTATTATGTTCTCAAGTCTTAAAATTCATATTTGCACTATATACTTCGCTTTCAGCAAAAGGTTTCCCAGGTTTTAGTTTCTTCAATTTAAAACTCATCAATTAATTTATTGTACACTTCATAGGGCTCTAGGTGTTCCAACGCTTTTAGAAAACAACAGCGATTCTGGCAAAATTGTTATCGTTGAGATACAGCTACATCTCTGTACAAAAGTTATGAAAAATTTAATAGCCTGTCGTCGGAGCCGTGGAGGTCATTTGCCGGATATTTTATACCATACTTAATCGGAACATGTCTTCTTTCCAATACAATAAAAAAATCACACCTCTGTAATAAAACACCTGTTTTTATTTTAAAATTAAAAAGTGCAGTCTTACTGAGACACCCTTTAGAAGTACAGTATCGATAGTCTTGCCCTCCCACAAATATGATTCAAAGTGCATTCTTATTTACAGATCCATTGCCATATTAATAACATAAACATAACATAAACATAAACGTTCACGCCGAATATCCCCGAAGGGGTTGGCAGAGGTACTAATACTTCTGAACATCACGTGACTTTGTCACCTGGTGTTCAGAGTACCCACGTTTTGCATGGACAGTGTACTCACGTGATAGGGGGCAGGCCTATCGCCGTTTTGTACGAATACACTGTCACATGACTAAGTACAACTCAGCCATGTGGGTTTCCTCACGATGTTTTTCCTCACCGTTAACAACCATGATAAATTAACCACACATATGTCTTTAAAAAAGACAAATTGGTGTAGGCCCGACCCAGGATTTGAACACTAGTCGTTTGCACGATATCCGAGTGTACTACCCACTAGGCTATCACGGTTGCCACATTAATAACAATGGCTCTATATTTTATCCGTGCACTTTACTTCAAAAACCACACAACAAAACTTTAAAATCACGTGTTAAGGGATACAAACCGGGCATTATTGTCCGCGTATTCCGCGTAAAAGCAATCCGTTGATGAATTTATCGAAGTTGAGGTAAAAGCTTTCAAACATATTAAGCCTGCTTCTGAATAGTGACAAATGAAATAACATGGGATACTAAAATTATTAATATGAGTGGATTGCTTATCAATTATTAAAGTTTTATTAAATAATGTATCCATTATTTCAAGAATTGTCAAAACAAATTTATATTTTTATTTATTATTGGAATTATTAAAACCACTCGATTAAAAGAAGAACAAGTTAATTAACAGTATTCTCAATTTTTGCTATACGTTTCAGCATACATTGTAATAAAAATTGCCTTATTGAATTTAGTTTAGCGAATTAAAATAAGTCATTTTCAAAGTTTTTATTTTTACATACATATTACTCACGGCTATAAATCCCTTGACGGGGTAGCCAGAGCTAAGGAATGAGAAATTCCTCAGCCACTTTTGGAAGTTGATGGGGCGTTGGTGGTTTTTATTTTTATAAAGTGGTTATTACACGGTATGGTACAGTCGCCATCAGATATATCGGAGCGGCCGAGGTACTCAAATATTTCTGAGCAACAATAAATTTCAATAAATTCTTTACGTTAAATAAGATCAATAAGATCTGAACACCCAATTCGCCACAAATATATGAGCAGTGGGTTTTCAATTAAATCTGAACACACAACGAGACAATAATATCTGAAAGCACAACTCGTCAAAGTTATCTGCTCAGACAGGGTGATCATAAATATCTGAACATTTAAGGAATATATACCTTAAAGCACTAGGCATACAGTTTTTAATTCTTTAACTAACTACACTGAAATACATTTTCTACACAACCAACATTTGATTTTATCAATGTCAAAACTAAAATGAGTTTTCTGCTGAGAGGTACAACTAGTTGTACGGTTAATATATTATTAGAAAAAAGTACTAAATCGTTCCCCACTAACCAACTCTTTTTTGAATGGGTTTGTAGCTAAATAATTTTCGCCGGTACAAAACATCAAGAGATAAAATAACTTAGAATTTTTGAAACATTGTATGCAATTTTTTTACATCGTTAGTACCAGGGTAGCATAAATATTAATGCAGCTTTAATAAAATAAAAGGATAACCTAGTTTTTACAAAATTATACTTTTTTCTGCAGTTTTCTCTAACGTATTATTCCTATTCATATGTATTATTATTAAATAAGGACAATAAATGTTATGGTTAATAAATAAAAATAAAAAAAAGAACATGAATTCTTGATAAAATACAAAAAATAAACACAAAGGAGGATTTGAACCCTGACGCAACGAATTATATGTATGATTTCTAATTACTAAACCGCTAGGCCATAGTGACTGACACAATAGTGGATGAAATATTGCAAAGCTTTCATACCTATTTTAATTTGGCAGCTTATATATTACCACAGATATAGAAGCACATAGATTGGCAGTAAGTGACAAACGTCATAGCATTAACGTCAAAAAAGGCAGGACTTCTCACGGACACGATAACAGCCTACAACGGTTTTGGCATAAAACATAAAAGAAAATAATTGACTTATTTTCGTTAATTCTGGTATTTAAGTCTTAGCTTTGGTGATTTTTTGATAAAGTTATTAATATTTAACATCACAGAACCTAAATCAAATACATATTATTTGGCAAACATAAATTTTTTAGCCATTTATGTCCAAATTAAGACTGTAATAATCACCAGTCTATCATATGTTTTATTATAAATCTCAAAGTTTTCAATGCAAACATATGATAAATAATAAACTCTTTCATCATATTATTACAATTACATTACAATAACAAATACGTGAATTTTTATCAATTTTAATAGGGCTGTTATGGAATCCGCTATACTAATATCGCGCACATTCACTCATTTACGCTCACCGTTGTACTTATTTAGGTTTCACCTATCATCTTTGTATTGCCCATCTATATACGTAAGTATAGCATAATAAATCTGTGAATATTTGATAAATACATGCAGTGACAGTTATGTTTACCATTTTTGTGAATTGCCAAATATTTTATTCAAATGTGTCTCTTGTAACAAGACTGTAAAGTTACTTTTCGCAGATTTATATTTTGTATACTAATTTTGTAAAAGGAAAATTCATACGTACGTACGATTACATTTAAGAATTTTAAACTGTATACCTAGTGCTTTAAGGCATATTTTCCTTAATTGTTTAGATATTTATGATCACCCTGTCTGAGCAGATAACTTTGACGAGTTGTGATTTCAGATATTATTGTCTCGTTGTGTGTTCAAATTTAATTGAAAACCCACTGCTCATATATTTGTGGCGAATTGGGTGTTCAGATCTTATTGGTCTTATTTACCGTAAAGAATTTATTGAAATTTATTGTTGCTCAGAAATATTTGAGTACCTCGGCCGCTCCGATATATCTGATGGCGACTGTACAAAGAGTAATAACTGAGACTCACTTAAATCTCACTACTCTTTCACTTACTATCGTACTCTTTGAACCCTGTCGTATTATAAAATACCCATTTTTTTCAGTGTGTAAACGTGACATAAAACTAATACTTGTAGTTGTCAAAGTTATTTGATATTTGTAAATATTAAAAGTGAACCATACTCAAATATCTATAAATATATTCAATGAACTAGTGGATCGGCCCAGCTTCGCACGGGTAGCGTTGTTTTTTAAATATCTGAGGTGTCTTTCTTCAGTCACATGCACACAGTTGTGAAATTTAGCGCAATGTTTTCAATTTATTAAATTTATAGCAATCCCTGAACATTGTAGTTTGGTGATTTTGAATGCGCTTTTATGAACGGTTCAGTATTTCCGTTTATTAGCAAATTTTGGAATAAAACGCTATGACGTATTTATAACAATCTAAAAAAGAAATCATTACGTGATGTAGGATGCAATTGCTGGCGCCATCTAGTATGTGATATGTAAATTAGTAACGATTTGGTCACGGGCGCGATGGCTTATTTCATGTATAATTTCGGTGTTTCGCTACCGATTTCTATGATTCTTTTTTTATTGAATAGGTAATAATGTTACCTTTTTTAAATTAGGGATGAATGAGAGTATTATAAACGTAATAGTAAACAAATATAATCAGAATGCTCCGAACTGCTAAGCTATCAGAAGTTACACGTGTTATTGTGAGTCAACCATAAAAGATAGACATTTACTGTTGCGAGATTTTTTTTAGACAATTTTATGAAGAATATTTCCGTCACACATGATTTCTATTTAAGTTTAACCATTAAGGCTGCACACGCGACGGAAGCTTAAAAAATGGAGTAACTTCTCCCGTTTTCCCAAAATTTCCCTTTACTTATCTGCTGAAAAGGATATAAACTGCCCAGGAGTATGAAAAATAATTGTACTAAGTTTCGTCAAAATCCGTCGAGCAGTTTTTGTTTCCATAGGGAACATACAAACCGACAGACAGACAGACAAAAATTTTACTGATTGCATTTTTGGCAAAAGTATCGATCACTAATCACCCCCTGATAGTTATTTTGAAAATATATTTCATGTACAAAATTGACCTCTCTACAGATTTATTATAAGTATAGATAAGATGACGATAAAAATACTACCTTTTATGTTAATGTTTAAGAACAATCGTGTCCGTTTACCAAGAAAGACCGTGTTTCAGACAGATGGTGACAGCTCTCTTATTTCATTTTATTTAAGATAGTTTTGTAAGAAACTGTCATTTCCATATTTCACTGTATTATATTACAAAACTTTATTGGATTCAAAGACTTATCTCAGCTAAAAATAACGATGTTTTTGTTTAAAACATTAGTCCTTTATATTTATTGAACATAACTCATACAGAACTTGTTAAAGAGTGAGAAGAGCTTCGAGTGAAGATCTTTATTGTCAAAAACGAAAGCCAGAGCTTCAGAATCATAGGTTCTTCACAACATACATACATACATATACTCACGACTATATATCCCTAGAAGGGGTAGCCAGAGCTAAGGAATCAGAAATTCCTCAGCCACTTTTGGAAAGTTGAGTGGGGAAAAGTGGTAAAATAAAGGTCGTTAGTGATCGGTCTCCAACCGCATCGCCCAATAATCCCTTAAAAGCCCCAATACCGTTAGTCACCTCTTACGTACACCCACCGGAAGAAATGGGGTAGTGCTATTCTAAACCGACACTACACAGCATAACATAGTTCTTCACAACTCGCAACTATATACTTGATTAGTGTTGGTGCGGGTTTGTGCCGTAGTATCCTTCCCCCGCGGGTTCAGAGGGGACGGTATATTACTAAGCTGACCCATCAGGGCTTCCGTAATACTATTCAATACTGTAATATAATTATTACTGTTAACAAAATTCACGTAGAATCATTTAGGTTTATCTGTAGTTTATATCTGTTGATTTTTGGTTTATCTGTAGTAGATTTAAGCAAAATGTGTTAAGTCTCTTTGATTTACTACTTATCATTAACTATAGTTTTACTTACCTTACCATTTAAAATTTGTCTGAAAAAGATCGCTTTTAGTAATAAAACTACCAGTTGTACTTCTGGGTAAAACTAATTAATTTGAATATATTTAAAATTTGATGATTCGGTTTTCTTTATATACTACTCTGTGTAAAAAGTATCGGGAATATGTCAATAAAAAGACCCGCGTAAAAGAGGTCGTTCAAATTTTTTTACTGCATGTTGGTAGCACTGTACTGATTTAGGGCGCATTTGAGCGGGATCTGTCATTTAATTTGTTTTAAACTACATTTTTTGTTGGTCATAGTTTTGAGTCCTCGGCGATTTTTACAATGGAAAATATTGTTGAACAAAGAGTGTGCCTTAAATTTTGTGTTTCGAATGATATTTCATGTGGTGAATCACTAAAAATGTTGCGAAATACCTACGGCGAATCGTGTATATCGAAAACAAGGGCTTATGAATGGTATAAGGCTTTTAAAGAAGGCCGAGAAGTAGTAGTAGACTTGCCTCGTTCTGGTAGACCTTCAACCGCTACGACCAATGAAAACATCGACAGGATCAAGAAGCTAGTGCTCGAAAATCGACGTATGAGTCTGAGAGAGTTGGCTTGTGAGGTGAAGGCCTTTTAAGTCCGTCCACAACATTCTCATTGGCATGAAACGCGTCGCCGCTCGACTAGTTCCAAAAGAGCTCAATTTTGTTCAAAAAGCGCAGCGAAAGCATGTCGCTGAAGACATGGTTTCCCGAGCTTCTACGGATCCGATCTTTATGAAACGTATAATAACTGGCGACGAGACATAGGTTTATGAGTACGACATGCAAACAAGCCAACAGTCTTCAGAATGGCGTCTCGAAAACGAGCCGAAACCCAAAAAACCGCGGCAAAGTCGCTCCAAAATCAAGGTGATGCTGACATTTTTTTTGACTACCGTGGTGTGGTTCACTCCGAATTCCTTCCATTCTAGAGGGAGAAACTGTGAAGCGTTTGCGTGAGAGTATCCGCCGAAATCGTCCAGATTTGTGGCAACACAACTCATGGATGCTGCACCATGATAATGCACCATCACACACAGCCATTATAGCGAAAGAGTTTTTAGCGAAAAATTCAACAAAAGTTCTCGACCAAGCACCGTATTCACCTGATATGGCTCCGTCTGACTTTTTATTATTTCCCAAGTTAAAATTACCACTTCGAGGAAAACGTTTTGAGTCGATAGAAGCCATAAAAGAAAATTCGCTGAATGAACTAAAGGCCATACCGCAAATAGCCTATGAAAAATGTATGGAAAACTGGGTGAAGCGGTGGAGATGTTGTATTGCAAGCGATGGGGCCTAAATTGAAGGCGATAAAATAAATTTAGATGAATATTTTGTATTTTTTGTTTTATTGACCAATTCCCGATACTTAGTACAAAGAATGTATTAGTTTTCTAGCCGTGACTACATCCGCGTAGGCCACATTGTTATATAAGTCGACTCGCACTTGCTCTTTTTATATGCAGCATTTTAAATTACCATGAATTATGTATAAACAAATAATAATTGGGAGCATTGGTTTTATGACGCTCCTTGGGTTACCTTGTGCTATCAGGGATAAATATTGTTCTAAATGTTGATTTGGTGTTAATCTTAAGGCCAAATTTGATCAAGATCCATCCAGTTTCCGGACATACGGAACGAACAAACCACAGTTGGTTCTTATAAATTCGCAGATTTAGCTTCTGCATTGATAATTATGTATCAGATCCAATGGGTTTTATAGTATTTAATAGTTTTAAGGAAAGAAATGAGTCAGATAAATGTATCTCATAATTAGTGTGACATGTATTTCATAATTCACGACACGTGTGTCCATCCAATAAATATCGGATATCGACACACGTAAATCATTAGCGGCACGTACCGCTCGTTACAACGGGATGGAATTGTATTCGAGTTACATTAGTACCCGTAGTTATTTGTGATTGTCATACGAGTATACATATTACAATTTAAAGGTTGCCATAGGATGAATAAAAAAGCCAACTTGTATAGGTTATAAGAGCGTAAATTTGAACAAATACCAGCATTTTGCAGTGCGTAACAGTTTAACATTCCGTACATACATACATATATATACTCACGCCATTAGTTCCCATTGGGGTAGGCAGAGACTATTGATCGCCACTTCGCACGATCCTGACAAACCTCTCTAGCTTCGTTTACATCCATCAATCTTTTCATACATGCTCTTTTATTCTTCATACTTCGGACGCCAGCCTTTTTGAGCACACTCTCAATTTGGTCCAAGTGTGTTCTCCGTGGTCGTCCTCTACTAACAATACCATCCACACTAGCTCTATAGATCCCTTTTATCAATTTTCTATCATCCATCCTCTCTATGTGCCCAAACCATCTCAACATTCCTTTTTCTATCTTTCTTACAATATCATCTTTCACACCACACTTTTCACGAATAACACTATTTCTCACTCGGTCACATAATCTAACATTACAAATTTTTCTGAGGGACCTTATCTCTACTGCATTCACTCTGCTCTCATGCTTCTTCTGCCACAGCCAACATTCGCTTCCATACATAAGCGTAGGAACAAGAACAGCATCATGCACAGCCATTCGGGCCTTTTCAGACACCGATTGACAGATCATTAGGCTATTCATTGCTCCATTTACCGCATTACCCTTTTTCACTCTTCTTTCAATATCTTCATCACATTTTCCATCCCTTGTAAACAAACTTCCCAGATGTACAAACTCCTTCACCTGTTCCACATCCTTACCATCAATCGCAATCACGCATTCTGTCACATCTTCCTGTCTCTCAAAAACCATCGTTTTGGTCTTATCCACATTCACCCTCATTCCCTTTCTTACAAAAGACTCACATGCAGTATTCATCATCTCTTGCAACTCTTCTGCCGACGATGCAAGTAGCACTTGATCGTCAGCATACAAGAGGCATTTAATGATGAATCCACTCATTCTTAGTCCAGAATCACTTTCACGCAACTGTGTCAAACAGTCATCCATGAGCAAATTGAAGAGCCACGGAGAAGCTACACATCCCTGTCGGACACCCCTAGAGATTCCTAACCAGTCAGTGTTTTCCCCGTTTACTCTTACACATGCACTAGAATCCTCATAGAGTGATACCAATGCACGTATAAGTTGACTCCCCAAACCGAACTTGGATAACACCTCCCATAAACACTTTCTTACCACCCTATCATAAGCCTTCTCTAAATCAATGAAGGAGCAATACACCTTTTGGTTCTTAGCTAAGAACTTTTCGGTGATGCTCCTTAGAGATAAGATTTGATCCATACATTCCGTGTGTGAAACATATCTCTGTTTAAGCTTAGCTCTCAGGTTTATTGCTGAAACATAAAACAGGAAGGCGTGTATGTCTCCCAAAAAAATACCTTTCAATACAGTACACAACAAATAAAAATACTTCGAACTCTTTCTAATATATTCACGAAAAAACCCAGACGTTATTACGTCTATACGTTACGTTACGTTATAACTAATTATAACATACGACTGAATGAGTAATACCCGAGGTTTTGTTAAAAAAGTTCTTTTTGGTGCAATAATTTTCCAATTTGGTTGATTTTTACATTCTAGGAAAAACTTATTTGTCCTAGTTTAAAGAGGGTCTGCACAAGTCTGCACCGTTTCGTTTTTGTAACATTTATATTATTACGAGTTAAAGTTTCGTTATCGTTGCCTATGTTTTGTTCCGTCATGCATGAAATGAGCTTAAGTACTAGTCTACTATTTATTTTATTCACCTTAAGTTTTTGTACTTCATAACTATCTTATTACTAGGAAAGTATTGCTTGCGTGTTTCTTTGGTAGTATGGAATAAGTAACGGAAAAATCAACCGATTAAAAAAACAATGTTTTACTCAAAATTTCAGAAATAATATTTTTTATATACAACTTATGGCTAAATGGCATAGGCGAGGACCAGTGATCGTTTCGAAAATACTGTCAAAAAATTTACTGTATCCACTACTGTGGTCTGTCTACAGTCGGATGGGATGTAGTTTTTCAGGCTGTGATCGGTTCAAAGCCTGATAAAACCACATTTATTGGAAACAAAACACAACTGGCCTTGAAACAATGTCCAACTTTCAGTAATGACGACTGCAGAACTAAGTAAATCTTAATTTACAACAGATTTACTACACTCGATGAAGCAATTGCTTTTACAATTACGTTGTGATTTGTATAGACTATCTTGTATATATTTGTATTTCACGTTATCTAAGGGAGACTAACATGGTCGATCTCTATCGAAGAGCAGAATGTTTTAATTTACTTTGATTGAATTCTACCGTCGATTGTAATTCTAAGAAGAACGACGTCAAGCGTTGTATTGATTTCAAATTATCACGCTTTTTTACGTAACAAGACTTTACTTCTAATAACCAATGTAATATTGCCATTACAGTCCATATAAGATAATGTAATAATTTCAATAAACCGTAAAATGTTAATTTGCAGAATGAAACCGGCAAGTCGGGATATAAATATTGTCAATGGTTTCTGTTGTAAGGAACCCAATATGTTTCGAAAGCTTGTTTTAAATGTTTACTGCCAAAATCTTCCTTTGTAGAAGTATCATGAAACGGTCTCAATGTTTTTTATTTCCATTTTTATATTATTGCAGGCTTTAATTTGTTATGAGACTGGATGGACGTTATATTTTATAAGGTTTAGAATGTCACCACCCCTTTCTACCCACGGGTGTCGTAAGAGGCGACCAAGAGTGTGGGGCTTTTTAGGGCTGTGGTTTTTAGGTGATGCGATTGGAGACCCATCACCAACGATACTTTATTTCTACCATCTTCTCCCCTATCAACATCCAAATGTGGCTGAGGAGTTTCTAGCTCTAAGGTTCTGGCTACCTCTTTTTGGGATTTATGGCCGTGAGTATATATATATGTATGTATGATGCAATTATGAGTAGAATAATTCTCTCTAGAACAACAAAAGTTCTCTCAATATTAAAAATTATTTACAAAAAAAAATACTAATGACTCATAAATAAAAGATGTTATTAAAGGAAAGAAAAATTTGGACACTGGCGGGGTTCGAACCCGCGACCTTCGGGTATACGCCCCCGTCGCTCTGCCAACTGAGCTACAGTGTCAGTTGGCATCCAGCGCAAAATATCTCTATCCTTTGTTTCTTATAACATAACATCTTATAACATCTTTTATTTATGAGTGATAATCCCCACATGAGGAATTCATGTCAAAAAACATTAAATTATGTGATAGTTAGGCGTTTCCAACATTTGCATTCTATCTGAAAAGGTAGACAAGTGGCCGTCCGAATTAGTTAAAATTCGGAGGTAGGAAACGCAAACACTACTTGAACGTGTAAAAAAGAAACAAAGGATAGAGATATTTCGCGCTGGATGCCAACTGACACTGTAGCTCAGTTGGCAGAGCGATGGGGGCGTATACCCGAAGGTCGCGGGTTCGAACCCCGCCAGTGTCGAAATTTTTCTTTCCTTTAATAACATCTTTTATTTATGAGTAATAATCCCCACATGAGGAATTCATGTCAAAAAATACTAATGAAATGATGGCATCGAGATGAATTCCGCACAGTGAAAACTATCATCAAGAGATTCGAGTTATTAAAATCACAGTCTATATATGTCACCATACATACATACATAGCATACGCTTAATTTAGTAATTTTGACATACTCCACCACACGAGCCTTTTGCGGATAAAGACTACTAACGTGATAGAAACCGGGACCAAAGGATAAAGTGCTCTTGGAAGTAAGAATATGTACAAAACCGAAGTCAATTTCTCAAGTCAATAGTTAATACCCTGACAAACTAGTTAATGCGAATATTAACAAATGTTATTATCTAACAGTGGGATTTATATCGAAGAGTTGCGATCTCAAACATCCGTGTTTTGCGGCTAAAAGCAAACCCGTCGAGACTGAAAGAAATAGATCGAAATTGCAATATGACGTCAGATCACTCCCATCGAGTTCTTCAAGAAAACTTACTCGAGCATTTCTTTCGGGTGACTTCAATCCAATACATATATTATATATACTGGAGACCCATCAATCCCCAACTATTATTTACTTTAGTATCTTTTCTCCACTAAATGTAATATAAAAGTGGCTGAAGATTTCGAATTCTGAAGCTCTATCTTTCAATTTATTAGATTTATAGCTGTGAATTAATGTTCTGTTTATATGAATGTACCTTAACCAAATCAAAACATGAGTTAACTTCATGAGTAAAATTACGAATGCACACAGCTGCATGCCGCATGTATAAAGGGAAATTTTTCTTTTATTTTCACTCATGCAATTAATTCCCATCTGCCTACTCAAATGTATACTAGAGTCTATTGAGTATCATATCTAGTCTGTTAGTCTATTCGTTGTAGAAATATCCGCCAAGCCACAGATTTGGAGTTTCATTTTGTTATTAAGAATAAATAGTAGTAGGATTTATCCCGCGTTTGTTTGGAATGCACCGACATGCAGCGCTGAAGTGACTCAGCTGTAAAGTTAAGCTGGATAGAAACGTTTCAACTCCACACATACAAACTATATTCATGTATTCATGTACGAGGGCTGCTATTTATGTATCCGGAACTGGCCACTTACAGAACAATAATTTAAAAAGTAATTACATCATTTAAAAATAGAACTCTTTAGCTTTAGAATACATTTATTTTTATGTGACTGTCAATTGTTTTCACATCGTAGCGTCATTTTGAAAATTGCGTGTCTTCACCACCATGGATTTAACTCGTGAACATTTTCGTGCCATGATTTTTTACGATTTTCGGCGTGGTCTAACTCAAAAACAGTGCATCGATCAGCTTACTTCAACTTTTGGGGATGAAGCACCCTCAAAGACCACTGTGTATCACTGGTTTAGCGAGTTTAATCGTGGACGATCTAAGCTTACTGATGAAATTAAAGAAGGTCGCCCTAAAACGGTCGTTGTACCTCAAAACATCGATGCTGTCCGGGAACTAATAACTCAAGATCGTCATGTTACATATCGTGAGATAGAGGCATCTCTGGGCATTAGTATGACGAGCATACATAAGATACTTCATGAACATTTAGCTGTAAAAAAAATTTGCTCCCGTTGGATTCCGCACAACTTGAGTATTGATCAAAAACAGGCTCGTGTCGATTGGTGCAAAGAAATGTTAAAAAAATACAACCGTGGTGCGTCAAAAGCTGTTTATAATATCTACACAGGTGACGAATCTTGGATCTACGCTTACGACCCCGAAACTAAGCAGCAGTCCACGGTGTGGGTGTTCCAAGATGAGCCGAACCCAACAAAAGTTATTCGTGCAAAAAGCACATTGAAGCAAATGGTCGCTTGTTTTTTTGGTATAAATGGCCATGTAGCTACAGTGCCTTTAGAGAATCGTAAAACTGTTAATTCGGAGTGGTATACGACCATTTGTTTGCCGGAAGTCTTTGAACAAATAAGAAAGACTAACCGACAACGTAGAATCATTCTGCATCACGACAATGCTAGCTGTCACAGGTCGGCCGTCACAACTCAGTTTTTAGAAGCTCAAAAGATCGAATTGACAGGTCATCCGCCGTACAGCCCTGATTTGGCACCCAATGATTTTTATTTATTTCCAAATGTGAAGAAAAAATTACGTGGTCAACGTTTTTCGAGCCGCGAAGAGGCAGTCGATGCGTTCAAAATGCACGTTTTGGAGATACCTCAGTCTGAGTGGAAAAAGTGCTATGAAAATTGGTTTCAACGCATGCAAAAGTGTATAGATCTGAGCGGCGAATATTTTGAGAAGCAATAAAACCATATTAATTGATATATGTTTGTTTCTTTTTTTTATTCCGGATACATAAATAGCAGCCCTCGTATTACGCCCACACGAACACACACTCAAACGAATGAAATTTTAAACTCGTAAATTCATTCGAGTTGTAGAGAAACTTTTGAAATGAATTTTGGGTAGCCTGGTTTCTAAAATTCATAACAGGCATCTGAAATCTAGTGGCTTAACAATACTAATACCTCTAAAGAGTTAAAGAGTAGCTCTTCGTAAAGCGGTATTATTAATATTCATCGTCTTTAGTCAGTCTTCTTCAGGCTGGTTAAATGCTTCAACAAAGTTCATCACTAACATAACATAAATATATCATATCATTATGTTTTTTAGTAAGCTATCATGCTTGCTTTTTATTCATCCGCGCAAAAGTTTATTAAAATCGGACTAATGGTTTTTGATACCCCATTCAACTTTCTACCAATTTTTTTTACCTTAACCAACCTACCGTACTAGGTATGCATCAAATTTGCCAATCAATTTAGCGAAACGCACTCTTTCTGTACAATGTCTCTACACCAACATTGAGAACTTTCAAATTCGTTTGAAATTCCTGACTATTGTTTCTGAATTCTTTTGATATATATTAGGCTGTTTTGCATAAAAACCTCATTTGGGGATTATTTCTAATCAGATAATGTCAATAAAATTAATAGATGTCGTGGGTTCGATGACTTCCCCAAAGATCTTTGGCCATATTGTCACAAGTATGATCAGTATTACTTGAACGGTCAAGAAAGTGTTCAAACAGGAACGAAATGCAAATGTCAGGGGTTATTGGCATTTCACTCACTACGTAATAATATTTACTAGCTTCGATAAATTATCCATGTTTTGCCTCGTATTCTGATCAGTTTCATGTTGTATAATGTAATTGCACATACGTTTCGACTCCAATTTAATCTACTCTTCGTCACCCGAGAACTAGTAATAGCGTTAAATCAGTGTCGGAACCAGAACAGTGTAAAGCACCACAGCGCCATTTGCACCATTACTGCGTCTGCACTAAGAGAACGATTTGATTTATATAGCATAATTGATCGCGCAAGCTAGTTTTGCCGTATAAAAAGTCGGTTTATACAAAATACCTTTTTTATTGGACTTAATAAGCACACAAAATTGTATAGGAATCGGTCAAGTCGACTTAGTTGATTTTTGCATTTAATGCAAGGAATTTTATGATGGGGATCGCCGTACAAATGTATGCTACCTTTGGATACAGATTTCATGAGTAAATGTATACCATAAAATCGATCGTATTTGATTCGCACCTACCTCTACTATATTTTTCTGCTGGTGTTTTATAATGGAAGATTGTAGATAGCTGCGTTGCGTTTAACTCGGCTCTGCCTATACCTATACCTTTTTAATTGTTCGTTAGAATCAAACCATTTTGTATCAAGTTTCTATGTTCATAAATGAGAATATCTCTAGTAAGTATAGCAGTTTAGCGCTGCGATGGCGGCCCGGTGCTGTCCCCTACACCGACCGTGGTGTGAGAGTTTGCAGCCAATCAATCATAGATGACGGTACTAAATTAAATTGAGATATGCTACTATTTAGAAACTATGCATATTAAGGCTTAACAGAATAGTATAGCATACTATATCTATGGAAATATTTCGTTAAAAATATCACTTATTAAAAAAAATAAAGTTATAAAGATATTCTCAGAACTACCAAATGAATACGCAACATTCATACAGTATACGTTCAATCATCTTTATTCATACATCGCATAGTTGAATGTGAAAAAGAAAAAATAGTGCTTCCTATTATTCTAAGCTAAAACACAAAAGCAAAAAAAACATAAAAAGATCGAGATTCCCGAGATTCAAACTTGGGTCTTCCGTTCGATTAGTTTTAGCCAAAAGGTAAACCGCTACCCCACGAAGATTTTAGCATTTGCATCAAGTTTATAAAAAGGTTTATTTTTTAATAGTCATACTATTGACAAACAATTATTTTGATGAAAATGGATGAAACCTTTTTTCCACAAAGACCATTTATGAAAAGTCAGATAAAGTTGTTCGATGAAAAAATGAATCGTTTGAATATGGGGAGCCATATAAAAGTTATGTTTTTTGATGCTCTTGTGGGAACCCTCGTGAAATCCGGGATTAATGATATCATATATGTTGGTCTCTAGTATAAGCTAAATTCATGCCATTTGATCAAGATCCGTCCGGTAGAATTAACGTGTAAATAATACAGAAAAACAGACAGATTGACAGACAGAAATTTATTTCAAAAACAGCAAATTTATCTTCAGTATCGAAAATAAGACATATTCCACCGGGTTTAATATTTTTTTCTTCAATGTACAGTTTTGACTTCGGTACAGTTTTATTATAGTATAGATAGATATATTAATTATGATCTAAATAGACTACACGTAAATACGGCTAGCCTCAGAAATTTTTTAAAAAGCCCTAGGTCCTAGGATACTTATACGTAAGCATTTTATGCAAAATAAACAAAAAATACTTAAGTTTTATACTTCAATATCTAAAAATGACATAGAAATACTTTGTACTGACAGACTCGAAAAATATGCGAATATGAAAGCAACATTTTATGTTGTCGAGTATTTGGACTTGATATGAGAAATCCGACGGCGAGGTAATCTTATTTAAGAACAAAATAGTAATGGCTTTATAAACGTTTGTTATTGCATGGAATCAAATATCTCTTGCATGATGTACCCATATTTCTGTTTGAGCATATCTTTTATACTACGAAATCCATGGAGGCAATCATAAATATTTTTTCCTAGTTGTTAGTTTAAGAAAGTCGATGTGTTTTATATTTATTGTATTATGTAAGTTAATATTTTAACTATATATCTAGAAGTTAATGGAAACCCAAGATCAGGCTCTTACCTAGGACAAAGGCCATACAAGCACCCTACTGTCTACTGAATCACTAAAAACTACCGCTTCCTATCTTCAAATCCTGTCTAAGCTTCTGGACTTTCGTTAACAATTGTTATGTCTTGAAATCCATCACAAGATTTCCAAGCAAATGTAATAGAACGAAACGTAGCATGTAACCTATCAATTACCTTGACGCGGGAAACACATTATTGATGATAAAATTAACCATCGAAATATAACCTTGCGGCCCGGATTATGCAAGTTACTTTATTTATAAGTTTTTAAAGCCATTAAATATGTTGATTAAATGACTCATCAATTGTTACTTTTAACGCGTCTGAAAAACGTCGAATGCTTCAGCATTTAACAGTCAACCTCAGACTATCTTAGGAAGATATATTAGTAGCGGAGAACAGTGCCATGACACCAGTATGAGGGCAAGGATACATATTTGATATGTCTGTCAGTTAATCGAAGTAATTAGTATATGTTTTGGAATGTAATTACAGACAAAATTTGTAGCATCGCGTGCTTGAAAAATAGGAATTTCGCAAAGTAAGTCTACATTTCTTGGTTAGTCAGAGCATGCAACAATCTACTCTTTAAGCTTTTTAGCGGTTGAAAACCCATGCTTCTATAAGAAATAAAAGAGATAACATTATATGTTAAAGCTCTGAGAGAGATTATCTTGTCAATTTTAAACTTAGCTGATTAGTTAAGCTTTAAAGTTTTCCAATAAATAAGTTTCTTAATTCGATCCAATTAGTTAAGTTTACACTTCAATCATTTCCAAATCACTTCGCTTTTATGACCTTAGTTTCAGTTTTGCTAATTTCCATTACTCCTGGACTACTCTATGATCCCGAATCAAAGCGACAGTCAACTGTATGGTGCTTTGAAGACGAGCCAACTCCAACGAAATGTTACCGTGCACGAAGCACACAGAAACTAATGGTCGCCTCGTTTTTCTGCAAAACGGGTCATATTGCCACTGTTGTGCTAGGGAATAAAAGAACGGTGAACTCCGAATGGTATGTGACAGTTTCTGCTCCAACAGTAATATCAGCTTGGTCTGATAAGCGACCGAAGTCAGGAATCCGGCACCTTCTCTGGCACCACGACAATGCGGCGCCGCACACGTCTGCCAGAACACTAGACTTTATGAACTCGAAAAATGTGTCAATTCTCCCTCACCCGCCATATTCCCCTGACCTAGCGCCTTGTGATTTTTACTTGTTTCCAAAAATCAAAGAAAAACTAGGGGGAAGGGGTTTGAAAGCAAAGAAGATGCGCTAGTTGCCTATAATTTCGAGATTTCTGAGGTATCTAAAGAAGAGTGGTCACAGGTATTTTCCAATTGGTTCAGACGTATGGAAAAGTGTATACGGGCTCAGGGTGAATACTTTGAAAAAATTGATACTTGTAATAAAGAATAAATTTTATAATTTTTGTGTATCTAGTTTCTTTTGGCATGCCCCTCGTATGCAAAATGATTTTTTTTGAAAGAAAAAAATAGCATATGGTTAACTCAATAAATGTATGCCTATTTATTGATCATTTGCCTTCTCGTTCTATACAATAATATTTTTTGTAGTATGTATAAGAACTTTCAAGGTACTAATATAGTTTAAATCAGTCAATCGGTCTTTATTTTGAAAAAACAATTGTCCGCATAACGTAATCTTTGCGGAATGGAATTAAGATTGGATTTAATCCACAAAAAGACTTAAACACAACCGTATATGAACTACAAAATTTCACGACATCTTTATAGGTTCGGTTCAAATTGAATAAGACGATTTGACCCATTTCTGTATTTAAACCTATAAATAAATGAATAGTAATATCCTCATTGTAATTATTTTATCCTCAAGATTTTAATATTGACCACCCAAGGTGAAAAGACTACGAATTGCGAGTAAAACAATTTAGCTTGTAATGAAAATTCCAAAATTTCCATCACAAATCTCTAGCACCGCTGTCTTTTATGTGAAAACTTGTACATTCAAGTACACCTTTATTATTATAAATATAATGGCAAAATTGACGGTATGTTATAAAAATCTGAACATTATTTAGTTCTTTTTTTTACTTATTCGGTATCAACTTTCTAGTTCTAATTAAAGGTCTACGGATTGTTCATCACCTTAAGTCCATATTTTATACAATTCGTCTAAAAGATGATCTTGTAAAATACATAATGATATTACCTGTTTTTTTTTATAATTAGTATTTAACTGGAAGTGTCCATACCTGTAAACAAAATTTATTAGTCAAATAAGTCACAACCAATTCATCCCCTAATTTTTCACGGTTCTTTTCCTCAATTCTAATTATATATTTATTATATGTACATTTATTTAAGAAAAGTAAGACCACTATAGTAGCATTGTAATCTAATAAAAGTATCCTTCGCTAACTTTAAGATATGGTTGGCTCGGAATAGAACTACCCCATTTTTGCCACGGGTGGCGTACTAGGCTACTAAAGATTTGAGGCAATATAGGTTTATTGGGTGATTTGGATGGAGAACCATCTGCAACAATGCTTTATTTCTACTATCTTCTCTCCGACCTAATCTCTTCCTAGAGTAGCTTAAGTTTTTATTAAATTCTTGATCTTTGGCAATCTATTTTCGGGATTTATACCCGTGAGTGTATGTATTATATATATGTATGTATGTAGGTAAATACCTAAACTTATTTGAGTCTCCATTCATTTACAGTAAAATATCTTTAGTAGATAGATGATGTTTCACAATGCCACAAAACGGTATAAGTTATGTTTGTTCATATATTATTTTCAGTGGTCTTTGTAATGGTAGCCAAGATTGTGATAAGGTTATCCCTGTGAGATTAATGTTGCTGATAAACGGTGTGTTGTGACAGGGCTTGTTATGTGACTACGTGCAGCCTGATTGTATAAGTATATTACATTCACAATAATTATAATCTTTGTACAATAATATGCATACAATCTAGTCTTTAGTGTTAGAAATATTTCCGCAATTGGAAACTGATTTGGGAAAATATAGTAAAATGAATTACTTCTATTCCCTAAGTTGTCTATTATGACACCCACAGGTAGAAATGCGTGAATGCTATTTTAAGCTTACACTACAAAGTACAGCTAAATAATGGAAACAAGTTTTAAATCTAATGCAAATAATAGAAAAACACAAAATTAAGCTAAGAGCTTCGGCCCTCAGTTGAGTTTTATATTCAAAACATTAACGAAGTCCCAAATCACTGCTTAGACTCTGAAAAAATAAAAAAAGCAATCACCCACTTAAAGTGATGAATTCTTCAATTAAAAAACATAAGTACGATGTTTTTAAATTGAAGTGTTGATTGAGAAAATAAAGTTCTATTGGCTGATGATGGAATCGATGATAAATATAGTGGAATAAAGCTTATGGAAGTCACGTGTATCAGTTTCGTGACTAGTTGTTTAAAACAGTTTTGTAAATGGCTTCTTACATAGTTAGGAAAAGTTTAGGTGTTCCAAACATAAAGAGCGATAACAGAAAAATACTAGACCTACCATTGAAAACCCCAGATTATCAGCTTAGATATTATATTTATTATAAAAGTAATTAAAAAAGTCTGCTTCAGTTCCACTTTAAGAACACTTTTTTTAAGTGATAGTGCCCAGTGGGTAGAACACTCGGTTATCGTGCAAACGACTAGTGTTCAAATCCTGGGTCGGGCCTACACCAATTTGTCTTTTCTAAATTTATCATGGTTGTTAAGGGTGAGGGAAAACATCGTGAGGAAACCCACATGGCTGAGTTGTACTTAGTCATGTGACAGTGTATTCGTACAAAACGGCGATAGGCCTGCCCCCTCTCACGTGAGTACACTGTCCATGCGAAACGTGGGTACTCTGAACACCAGGTGACAAAGTCACGTGATGTTCAGAAGTATTAGTACCTCTGCCAACCCCTTCGGGGATATTCAGCGTGAACGTTTATGTTATGTTTTTTTAAGTCTTAGTATTAAAAGTTCTGCTATTTTATTCATATTAAAGAACTGTTGTAAAAACACTTGCTGTCCTAAAAAAATTTACTCTGCATTACTAATCAAATTAAGCAAACAAAAATTTTCGGCATGAGGTTTTCATGTAAAAAACAAATTATGCATACATAATTACTTTGCATTGTTTAAAATATAGGTTAAAAATATATGAAATTAAATGTAAAGGAAGAAAAACTAAAAGCCAAAGCTTGTGATTCCCGCTCTTTATTCAGCTCATTTATTTCCCGAGTCAATTATGCGCTTGGACATTGACGAAAATTTAATTAAGTCACCTCAGTCGGAAGACCGAATATAGAAACAACGAGTCTCACCGCCCGCCAGCGGAATACAATGATGAGCGATACATTTCGGACTAACTTTTATTAAAAGATATTTCAAAAGAGACTTTTAATGTATTTTATTTTAGCAAATAACATTTTATAATATTTCTTTAATAACTTTGCTTTCCGGTGTTTTTTTAACCGTCAACGGTTTTAAAAAAGAGTTTAACAACTTGCATTGTATCTTTTTCCATTTTAAAATATAGACGAATTTTTATATTCTTGTTTTATTTCTGGTTGGCCTATGCTTTGAATCGCTTATCCTGGGTACTACTAACTCTATCTATACTTAGTACGGCAATATAATAATATTATTTGCGCATATGCGCATATGTGACAAGACCCATCGCCAACTTTCAAAAGTTGCTGAGGAATAAATCCAAATCTATATCCATTTTAATGCAATACCGTACCCTATTAGCTCAGTGGAGAGCACCATCGCACCGCTTCTCATATAGAAAGGCGAAGGTTCGAATCGTGGGTATGGCTCAGTTTTCTCTAATAAAACCGTCAAATCTCACAAATTATAATTGTAATGTACCTCCAGGAATCGATTCCAAGATTACAAGAACCCAAATATTCAAAATGGTAAAACCATATGTTTGGTTTGTTTTATAATTCAATATAATATTAAGTTTTTAATTAATATGAATAGTTCTTGTTTTATAATAAAAATACCACATTTTCATGAAAACCAAAGCCAGGTACGCGCTCGTATATCAATTTTATATCCTCTTCGGCTTAACACTTTAAACCCGAGCTTTCACTTAGCAGCTTAAATATAGCGATAACGTTTCGTTATTTTATATTAGTTTATTCTTCATTTTGCAAAGACCCAGTGTGTAACTTAGATCTATCAAGAAATGTTATTTTCGAAGGTAACAGCATCCGAGGCTAGGCCACAATCGCCAGGCTTAATTTTGGGGGTATTGATGAGAATTATGAGATTTCACAATGTTATGCAGGATAATTATAAACACCTGATTATATAATAGGAGATTCTATACTTCACATAGAACACTACGCAATCAATCCCGGCTACATTCAGAGTAGTAGTCGTCGACGTGCTTTCAGATAGTCTTCGTCTATCCCAATGGAAACTAATGGCGTGAACTAATTTGTGTGATGTGAGATGAGAACAATAATTAAATGATGATCCAAATAAAAGTGATTTCTATTTTTGTATTGTTTCATAAAACTTAATCACGATTAGCACAAACACTATTTAATACTTTATATTAATTCGTTTATTGATTAAAAGATTATTTGAATTGAAATGGTTTTGATCTTGTTTATTGATGAATTCTTCAAACTCATTTCAAGAAATATTTCGACGTTTATCGCGTGCTGATTTAATAATTGTCACTTAATTAAGTAGTGCAAATATGTAGTTGTGGGTACAGCAAAGATATACTGGCCAGTACACCCTGCTGTATACCAGTTTATAATTTGTATTTATGCTTTACTCGAAAAACATTTACATGCCGCGATGTAGGAATATGAGTGAGACGCTGCTATGTGTGTGCGTTTTAACAGTACTCCCACATAGTGATTAAGATTATATATGACTGCATGGCATAACTTTAACGTAAATAATATCTTAGAAGCTTTACAAAATCTGGTAACTGTGAGTCGGGTAAGCGTTTGCTGGATAACTTACTATTAATATAAATATTATTTTATCTATAAAACGACAAAACAACGACAAAAACAGATCTGTTGCATGGATAATAATTACGATTTTCACGAGTTAAGTTACAAATAATTAAAGTATAAAAAAATAACCATAAAACATTAATTTAATGTTTATTGTTTTAATAATTTCTTAGGCAATTAAAACGAAAAATTAATCACCTTACCAATCATTTCAGAACGACTTTTGACCGACCTTTGGGCTTATTCCGTTTATCCACCCTAAAACAGCCTCCCTAAGTGGCATATTTGGAAACGCATGTCCGTCTAGCCACCCTGAACGGGGTGGATATCCGGAATGCATATAATATAGTTCTTCCGATTTTTTACCCCAAGTACAGTAATTTACAGAAACATACACAACACAAAATGGGTCCAAGAAACATCGTGAACATTAAAATACTTAAGATAAACAAACCTACTTTCTTACTTACAGTTTGAATAAAAATCTTTTACAAACTTAGGGTCTTTTTTATGTAAATGACTGTACGTAGGCAGGGTAGAAAATCGGAAGAACCATATTATATGCATTCCGGATATCCACCCCGTTCAGGGTGGCTAGACGGACATGCGTTTCCGAATATCCGACTTAGGGAGGCTATTTTAGGGTGGATAAACGGAATAAGCCGACCTTTGCAGTCGTTTCTAGGATTGACTAGGTCAAAACCGAAACAAAATAATTTACTTTCGACGTTTGACTGAAAGCTCCTGGGTTCGACTAAATATACTTCAGTGAAAGGTTGAAATTTAAATATATTTTGGGGATTGCCTGATGGCTTTGGGCAAACCTAGGATCAACCAGTCCTTTCGCGAAGAGACTGCGTATCGGACTTTGGCTATAACATATACAATTAAAATTTACTATATTTGCAAATTGAAGAACTGACCCTTATAAAAATAAGTTAGGACACAAAACATGTATAATTTGAAAGAAAGTCAATTTCAAACTCCTATCTGCGAAACCAATAAAAGTAATTCTAAAGAGGCTTTGTATTTTTCGGTTGTAGACAGCTTGTTTCTATGTTACCTTTGGAAGGTAGATTTTTCTTCCTAACTCGATTAAGTCCCAAATTAACCAGTTTAATGTGACAACAGTAAACAGTTTTTATTTGACACAAAACATCTCTTAACATACGTGATCGATCCCGGTGTGTTCCTATCACACGAAGCAATCGGAAACCAATTAGCGATATCTTGTGCGTTTTGTTAACTGTTGAAACACTTATACGGAATGATTTAGAACTAATCTTAATTATTGTCTTTTTCATGCCTATAAGATCCAAGCAAAAGTATCAAAATTAGAAATAGCTCAGCCATTTCACAAGTTGATTGTGGTATAATAAATTATGAAAATAAGGGTGGTTAATGAGATCTAAAACACATCGCCTAACAAATACTTAAAAAGCTCTAATACCTAAAGTCGCCTCTTACAATACTCGTGGAAAGCAATGGATTAGTATTATTCTAAGTTGACATTTCACTGTAAAAATGTTTTAATCACAACTTCATGTAACTGAAAGAAGAATGAAATAATTGAATCATATTTCGTCATGTACTCTTGCTGCTTCTAAATTTTATTTTTTTGCGTGAAATTCCAAAAAGCAATCTCTAATCTAAGCCAATTCAACGTAAAACAAAGGACATCGCAAAATTAAATAGAGTTTAAATGCCTAAAATGACTCATAAAAGAGTACAAGAAGGACTTAGAGAGTTCCAAACGAAGCGTGAAATCGAGCTACAAACAAAAGCTCCACACTTGTTCCGGTTTCAACTGCCAAACGGAGAGTGGTGATTTCCTGTCTCTACTGCGTTAGTATCTCGAGGCAACTGCGGTTTGTACACTGAATTATTGGTTGTAAATTACTGTGTAGTGTTCGCACAGAATAGCTTTAATACGTTTCTTCCTGGGTCTAGTAAAAGGTAAATTAAAGTAATGGAACTATTAAGTGATTGTTGAGCGATATGGCTGCGATACATAAATCAACCATCATTTGCATCATTTGCCTTAATAAGTAAAAAAAATAAAATAAAAAAAAAACTTCTTCGAATAACATAAAAGATCCATTTCCCATTCAAAAACAAAAGTGGCTGAGGAAATTTTTATATCCAATTATCTAAAGCCATCGAAAACAGCTAGTGAAAAATAAAGGAATATTTCGATTCCATATCTGTTTCTGTGTAACAGTTTAACATTAAGAATAATTGCTTAATTATGGAAAATCTCTTTTCAAATAATTTGAAGGGAAATAACATTTTCTGCCAAAGATACTTCAAAGGTTTTTACTTAATCGGATATTATACAGAGCCTTATTGAGTAAGTACTAAGTATTATGTGTAATATTTACCTTTTTCTCTCGAAAAACATATTTAAAATATCATCATTTCCTTGGCGAAAAGGCTTACTGTAAGTTTTATAGATTAAAATTTTGAGTACAGGTTTATGGTGAATGCAACTATTATAACAAAAATAATTATTCGCTGCTGTGTAATGTCGGATTAGAATAGCACTACCCTATTACTTCCTGTGAGTGTTCATAAGACTTGGCAAAGGGAATGGGGGTTTTTCAAGTGATTTGAGCGGTTGGAGATCCATCACGAAAAACATTTTGTTTTCAATATCTTCTCAACTCAATTTCGAAAAGGGGTTGACGAATTTTTTATTCCGAAGCTCTAGCTACTCCTTCTAGGGATTAATATAGCCTTTATTAATATAGCAATATGCGTATATGTATGTATGTAATTATTTACATGCTAATATCTCTTTGGGTTGTATTTACTATTTTATCTAAAAATCTTCGTCTTTGCGAATGCATTAAATTGTAATGTGATGTCAAGGCGCATCATAAATTCAGAGCCGGCAAACTTTCAAACTTAGATATACATTTTACAAATTATTAGTGAAACTCTATCCCTGAAGAGATTGGCTAATTGTAGCCGCGTGTGACTTATTTAAACTTTAAACACTTACCAGGCACGTGGCTGGCAGGGGTGGCGTTCGAACTCTCGAGAGTTTATTGATGAATCACAGCACAGGCTTACACTTTTCACCATAGGTCCATAGATAAATGTGGTTCAGTCCTTTTTCACTTTGTTCGGGAAATAGACTTGATTCGGAATTTATTTGGTAACTTTTATATGAACGTGTGTGCTCACATCGGCGTGTTGAGAAAAAAAAACTAACTTGCGGAAACGGATGTAGTTGTAAGACGTCAGACGTCAATGTTGCCAGTTTCCCGCATCAACGAGGTAGTGTTAGAGAAAATAAGCCACATGAAATAAATCTATTTCTAACGTGAATTAAAAAGTATGTAAACTATGTTTTGTTGTCTTGTGCACACCTAATAAAGAAAATTATAAACTAATTTGTTCCAGTACGGAACATAAACCCGCTCACCTTAAAAGTATATAACTTTTAACAAAATAAAAGAAAATATAACCTAACCTATGACTATGATTTAAATATTTATAAAGTACTCTATTCAATAGGTAGCGGACACAGTTTAACCACTGGCCGCTTAAAAAATTTGTTATTCATTTTGAGCGTAACCACACGGGTGACGTTGTCAGTCCCGGGATGGAGCGCGTGCACGCGAGCCAGCTTCCACTGCAGCGGCGGCAGGTGGTCGTCGCGTACAATAACAACAGTGCCTTCACTAATAGAAGGGCCTCGGTATAATCTACAGCTGTTTTAATAAATGGTCGCGCGGGCCGCAGACGAGTAGCGGGGAGAGGTCCCATGCGCGGTTGCACTGGTGTCGGACGCGCGCTGAAGCAACGAACGCAGCGATGTATACGTTGCCGCACGATATCGCGACACGAGATTATCCAGTACTTTTGCGAGAGCAGGTACTGAACGGTCTGAGGTCCGGCATGTAGATAACACACATGAGCATCATCTATGATTAGGTTAGTTAATGTATGTTTCTTTGGTAAAATCATTTGATGTTTACTATCATAAGATAAGAGTGACTTATGAATCCTACCACCGACTCGTAACAAACCGTCACTATGCAGAAATGGTGTAATACGCCTTAATGATTGAGAAGGCAAATTCCCTTTTGAAATCTTATTTATATCTTCGGTAAAAACCGATTGTTGCACTAAAAGAACGAGTTTTTTCAAGGATTCATTATATTCTGGAACCGTTATATAATCTGAGTGGTGGTTAGTTAAATGTTTGCATTTTTTGTAGAAACGAATTATCCAAGCGGTGATTCGTACTAATTTACCTAGCGAAGAATAACGCTGTATAATCTCAATATCTGTATTAATCGTCGTAGACGCGTTTGATGAAACAATACGCTTCTCTTCATTGGTATCAAATTGTTCATTGAAAGACGGCCATGCATGAGAAGGTCGTTGTAACCAAGCTGGGCCGTGATACCACAGGGGGTGTGCGCGTAGCGCGTGGGGCAGTGCACCGCGCGAGGCCACGTCCGCGGGGTTGTCAGCAGAACGGACATGGCGCCAACGAGATGCGGGCACAACAGACAAGATATCACTGGTGCGGTTGGAGACGAAGGTCTTCCAAGTATGAGGTGGTTGGTGTAACCAAGCTAGCACGATCGACGCATCAGACCATGCATACACGTTATCCATATCGACCCGATTGCCGTAGATTGAAAGAACTTTGTCTATTAATTTTGATAATAATAAGGCAGTCATTAATTCGAGGCGGGGTATTGTTAGACGAACCCGTAAAGGGGCCACACGAGTTTTAGCTATAACGAGGTAAGTACGAATTTCTCCGTCACTACTTGTTAAGCGAAGATAAACACAACCGGCATACGCGGTTTCACTCGCGTCAGCAAATCCATGCACCTGTATGGTACAAGTATTACCTAAAATGTGACGCGGAAAAGAAATACCTTTTATTATAGGTAGCTCTTGAATAAAAAGTCTCCATGAATTAATAATATCAATAGGTGGGGTTTCGTCCCAACCAATATTAGCTACCCATAGCAATTGAATTAAATGTTTTGCGTATAAGGTCAGAGGGGACAAAAATCCTAGCGGATCGTAAATCCTAGCTATTTCAGAAAGGATTGCCCGTTTAGTGCATTTTTCAGAATTGACCTGAACATTAAACTTAAAACAATCAGTTTGCGGATCCCAATGTAACCCTAGGACTTTAGTGTGTGTATCCTTCTCGAGGTGCGCAACGGAGACGGCTTCCTGCCGCCCACCATGAGGAGACGACGACTCAACCGCGGCAAGTATCGCCGGCGAGTTGCTGTGCCACTTTCTTAATTCAAACCCAGCCGAGGAGCAAATACCAATAAGCTCACGCTGTAACGCTAGGGCATCGGACTCGGAATTGGCCCCCGCGACCACGTCATCTACAAATATAGATTCCAAGAGTACAGGTGCAGCCAACGGGAACCGGTGACTTTCATCATGAGCTAACTGTTGAATAGTACGCAGAGCGAGGAACGGGGACGAGCTAACTCCGAAGGTGACTGTACGAAGACGAAAATCCTGTACAGGTTCCGCAGGTGAACTCCGCCAGAGGATACGTTGGTAATCCAGATGATCTTTACACATACCTATATTTCTATACATTTGTTTACAATCTGATGTGAACCCTATGAGATGAATACGAAACTTAAGAAGGATATCCACAATGTCGGGATGAAGCTTGGGTCCAGTGAGTAGCACTTGATTCAGGGATACTCCGTTGGATGATTTACACCCTGCATCAAATACTACGCGGGTACGTGTGGTCTCACTGGACTCTTTAACCACGCAGTGGTGCGGAATATAATAGTGGGCGCCCAGGGCGGCATCACTAGTCACGGGCTCCATGTGGTTTAAATCTAAATTTTCTTGGATACACGCGTGGTAGTCACGTTTGAGGGTTGGATTACGTTCGAGCCTATACTCGAGCTTATGAAGCCTCGCGAGGGCTGTCTGCCGCGACTCGCCGAGGGGCGGAGCATCGGGTTTAAACGGAAGAGAAACGACGTAGCGGCCGGTAATACCATCGCGAGTATGCGTCCTTTGAAAAAGGGATTCACATAACTCTTCATCAGGAGTGTAACTCCGTTTCTCAGGAAGGGACTCCAGCTCCCAGAACCTTTGCAAATTGTCATTGTCGAATGAGCTAAAACACACATGGGGTGGAGTCGAAATCACGGGATCTAAGTTTAATTTACCCAATAATAAATAACCGAATACACTGTTTACAGCGATCGGATAACCAGGCAAACCGGAAACGATATTACCTAATAACACATGGGATAGTATATCCGCTCCTAACAACATTTCCACGGGTTGTGGAGTACGAAAATCGGGGTCAGCTAAGTTCAAATTAGTTAAATGTGTCCACCCTTTCTGGGGAAGTGGTACGCTCGGCATGTGAGACATCAACTTTGGTAGAATTAAAGCTTCTACTTGAATTATAGGGTTTTGTTTACCCTTGGGTTTGACTAAACACGAAATTACACCCTTTGGTTTAACTGGTTCGCTATCACCAATACCATATACTGGAATGTTTATTTTCTTACGAATTAAACCTAACCTTTGCGCGCACGACTCAGTTATAAAGGAAGCCTGGCTTCCCGAGTCCACAACACACCTAACGGTCGATAGTATAGAAGAGCCAACACATACATCGATGAGCGCGGTCGATAGTAGCACCGTGCTAGTTCGCATAGAAGGAGCATTGGAATTCGAAGCGCAATTATTATGAACAGAATTCGACTCGGACTGAGTTGGTGGTACTGGGTCTACCTTGGCAGGGGGGAGGGTGATAACAGCGGAGTCACTGACTACCGGCGAGGCTTGATTAGAAAAATGAATTAAACTATGATGCCTTTTGTGACACGAGCGACACACATAACTCGATTTGCAATTGATAACATTGTGACCTACATTTAAACAATTATAACAAATATTTTTATTTTGAATTAAATTGTACCTCGCGTGAGGTGTAAGATTTAAAAACTTCGAACATTTTGTCAACGAATGTTGAGCTTCACAGCATATACAAGTTTGCTTCTTAATTACGTTGTAACTACGTTGATTTTCGTCTGTTTGACGAGTAGGAAGGCCGACATTGTTTGCCGCTAATGCATTGAATGATCGCTGCTGCGTGATAGTGCGGCTTGATAGCGAACTACCCACTTTTGTATTTTGTTGTGAAATGGACTGCCCACCAACGGAAATGTTTATGATTTCGTCAGCGGAAATTTCTTTTTCAAGAAATGTGATCAATGTGTTTACATCGGGAATAGAAGATGGTTTCACTAGCGATCTTTCAAAACACTTCCTAGTACCAACTGGAATTTTACGTAGTAAAATGTTTAAAAGTATGAAATTCCATTGGCCCACGGGAAACTGCATAGCTTCAAGTGCCTTAATATTTTCTAGGTAGACGTTAAGTAGCCGACGCAGGCTATGAACCGATTTATCACTGCAATTTTCGATGTCGAGAATTCGAAAGAGATGTTTTGACGCGATGACTCGCTTATTTTCATAACGAGAAATTAATATTTCTAAAGCGATGGCGTAATTATCTTCGGAAATCGGCAAGGATTTTATAAGATTAAAAGGTTCGTTCTTTACAGTAAGTATTAAGTACCTAAGCTTCTCGGCATCCGTGTAGGCACTGTTGCTATGCACTAACGACTTAAATAAATCAATGTATGATGGCCAATCCGTAGGATCGCCACTAAACGAGGGCAATGGTAAACTAGGCAAAGTTTTACTGTGATGACACTGCTGAGGAGCCTCAGACGATGAAAGAAAAATACGACTTGAGCGACGGACACGTTCCTCCTTTTGCTTAAGGTCGTTAAGATGAGCTAAGATGCCATAATACAAATCGTTAAATTCATTCCGAATAGTTATTTGTTCATCTTTATCAAAGCACTTATGTTTAAACAATATTTTTTCTATTTTACACTGGACTTTCGTAAACTTTCTCTGATGAGCTGAAATGTCTATAGTTCGCGAACGAAATTGCTGCTCATCGGTAGTTGCAAACTGTAATGTACGCCTAAGTTCTTCGAGAATCAAGTCCCTTTCGAATATGTCTTGTTCACAAACATGATCGTTCTCGGCCATTTTGCGTAACAAAGATGGCGACTCAAACGATTGAAATGAATTTGAAATTACTGAGTACGTAGTACTGCACAACACAAGACAACAAAACAAAAGATGAAATCGGATCCGGTTCGATAGGATCAAAATAATTTATGTAGCCGCGTGTGACTTATTTAAACTTTAAACACTTACCAGGCACGTGGCTGGCAGGGGTGGCGTTCGAACTCTCGAGAGTTTATTGATGAATCACAGCACAGGCTTACACTTTTCACCATAGGTCCATAGATAAATGTGGTTCAGTCCTTTTTCACTTTGTTCGGGAAATAGACTTGATTCGGAATTTATTTGGTAACTTTTATATGAACGTGTGTGCTCACATCGGCGTGTTGAGAAAAAAAAACTAACTTGCGGAAACAGATGTAGTTGTAAGACGTCAGACGTCAATGTTGCCAGTTTCCCGCATCAACGAGGTAGTGTTAGAGAAAATAAGCCACATGAAATAAATCTATTTCTAACGTGAATTAAAAAGTATGTAAACTATGTTTTGTTGTCTTGTGCACACCTAATAAAGAAAATTATAAACTAATTTGTTCCAGTACGGAACACTAATACTTCTGAACATCACGTGACATTGCCCCTAATGTTCAGAGCACGTTTTGCTTGGACAGTGTGCTCACGTGATAGGAGGCAGGCTTATCGCCGTTTTGTACGAATACACTGTGTCATGAATAAGTGCAACTCAGCCATGTGGGGTTCCTCACGATATTTACCCTCACCGTTAATAACCATGATAACCACACATATGTCTATAGAAAAGACAAATTGATGTAGGCCCGACCCGGTGCGATAAGTTCTACCCACTGAGCTTACATATTTGATAGTTATTCAAACAAAAACCATTTCCAGAATATTGTAGATAATATTATTCGTGTAACCTAAGTCTTAAGAACTTAGTCATAATCGTTTTGCCGTTAGGCTTCGTCCCCAGTAGGCAAACTGTTAGCCGCCGACTAAGTTAGCGGCGTATCGGTTTAGTACGCCATTCCATATATTTCAAATGGAGTGTTCACAGTTTGCTAGTTTTGCACTCACTGTACGCAGTTTGCAGCGTTACGCGCGCCGACTACCTTAGTGAGCGGCCGACTCCCACCAAAACCGGTTCCAGTCGGCGGCGGCGATTGGTTGTTCGCCGGGCGTAGTGACTCCGTTTGCTGCAAACTCATTACAACAAAAGTAAAGTGATAATTCAGTCGGTCGGCTAAACTCTTACAGTTTGCTTGCGACGCACGAAAATTGATTTGAGTCTGCAGCTAACTCAAATTTCAGTTCGCTGCAAATTTGCGGCTCACTCTGTCGGCGGCTAACAGTTTGCCTACTGGGGACGCAGCCTAAGTTTCTTCATTAAAACTTTGTAAATGGCAAAAACAAGTGAAAACAGTTAAGTCTAATCTAGTGAAAACAACAGACTATGTTTTGTGAAGGATATAGACTATATACAATTATAATTTTGGATTGCTGAATTGAGAAAGATTATATTACATTAATAATTCACATACATATTATTCATACATCTCACGGCTATAAATCCCTAGAAGGGGTAGCTAGAGCTAAAGAATTAGAAATTCCTCAGCCACTTTTGGAAATTACAGTGGGGAAAAGATGGTAAAATAAAGGTTGTTGGTGATGGGTCTCCAACCGCATCGCCCAGAAATCCCTTAATAGCCCCAATACCGTTAATCGCCTCTTACGTACACCCACCGGAGAAATGGGGTAGTGCTATTCTAAGCCGACACTACACAAAAAAAATAATTCCTTCGTATGAGAAATGAGAAATTTACGTTGCGTTCAATTTAGTTATACAAGTATTTTAGCACCTGTCTCTATGATGAATAGACTACCATGTCGAAATGTAAAATTCCTTTAAAATGCATTCTTGCCAAGATATATCGTTTGTAACCAGTGACTGTTCCAAGTGAGATGCAAGAAGGCATATTAAAATAAGGAGGGAATGCTTATGTACCATGAAATAAGAAATGCCCTATACCCTTAGTCGCTTCTTACAACACCCGTGGGTAGAAAGGGGTAGTGACATTCTAACCCGGCATTACACGGCAAAGTTTTTCAGTGGTTTTTGGGCTATGCGGTTGGAGACCCATCACTAGAAACCCTTGTTTTACAATTTTGTCTCTGCACAACTTCAAAAAGTGGCTAGGAAATGTCTTATTTCGAAGCTCTGGCTAACCATTCTAGTGATTTATAGCCGTGAGTGTAAGTATGTTATGTATTCTAATACGACTCTTTTTAATTTATCTCTTTGTGTACAATATTTTATAAATTGGTTCAATCAGTTTATAAGATGTTTTCAGTCTAAAGCTATTTGTTACGAAATATGAAGGAAAATAAACCTCGATTTCGCTCGTAACTTCAATTCTTCTTGTTGGATAATAAATGATTGCTGCACGAACAAAATTACTTATTCCAAGCCTCGATGTATAAGACCTGATATATTGTAATTTTAATTGCTAATGGTTTTGAGAGAATATGTTCTAATATAATTACGATTTTAGTAGGAGATTAAATTTACTTGTAATTTGTACAAACATATAAATAGAACAGAATGGAAAGAAACTTTGTTTCACAATTTAAAATAAAACTCATACATATTCAGTTCCACCTTAGTTCCCATTGGGAACACGAGACTATAGATCTCCACTTTGTACGATCCTGGTAAACTTCTCGTTCTTCATTTACATTTACAATAATTAATCTTTTATTACATACTTTTATACAAAATATTTTTCACGTCATGTGTATTGACTCTTACGTACACCCACCGGAAGAAATGGGGTAGTGTTATTCTATGCCGACACTACACAGCAATTAATTTCCTTGCAAAATATTATGATAATATTGTAAGACACAATAAAAATAAACCTACTACATATACTACCTTAAGTTTGAATTACGATAGAAATACAATAGTTATCCTTACAACACATGACCTACTTTCACATGCATAATGCACAATATTTATAAACATGAAAGTGTCATGATATATTTATTTAACTAATATGTTTTATGCCGTGTTCTGCCGGCTTAGAATGCTATACCTCTTTCTACCCTCGGGTGTCGTAAGAGGCGACTAAGGGTATGGGGCATTTTAAGTTGTTGTTGGGCGATGCGGTTGGAGACCCATCACCCCTGTTCCCTATCAACTTTCAAATGTGGCTGAAGAGTTTGTAGCTCTAAAGCTCTAGCTCCGCCTTTATGAGATTTATAGCCGTGAGTAAATATGTAATATATTTTGTTGCATTTTGGTCGTAATAATGTTTAAATAGCAAGAATATGAATTACCAACGTAAGTTCTTTTATTGGAATTAAAAAATCTGATTGTCATATTTCATAACAAATATATATTTCGAACTCAAATAATTTTATAGCTAATTTGTGTTATTCCCAAAGTATTTTAAATCTACTTTAAGCTTCGACCCTTCATAAAGTAATTATCTACCTTTAGATTCTCTTCAAGCTAATTAGTTATAAGCGTATTAGATACCTTTTAGTTTTGTGTTTGTTGCAAAACAAGCGCAATTAAGATGGATAGCAATATTCATTAAATTTTCGTATATTCTTTTAAATATTTATGAAAATGCCGATTGATTTTAGGATTTACTATCACAAAAAATTTAATAACGCTTTTTATTTGATTAAATTACAGAGCCAGCATTGCTTGAAATTCAAAGTTGTTATTTAAATATATATTTTAATTACACTAGGCCTTTATTGTTTTGAACAGAGTTAGCAGTACAAATCTTAGTTTTATAGTGTATTTTAACTTTACAATACATACATACATACATATTCTCACGCCGTTAGTTCCCATTGGGGTAGGCAGAGACTATCGATCGCCACTTTGTACGATCCTGGCAAACCTCTCTGGCTTCGTTTACATCCATCAATCTTTTCATACATGCTCTTTTATTCTTCATACTGCGGACACCTGCCTTTTTGAGCACATGTTCTATTTGATCCAAATGTGTCCTCCGAGGTCGTCCTCTACTAACATTACCTTCCACATTGGCTCTATATATCTCTTTCACCAATTTACTGTCATCCATCCTCTCTATGTGCCCAAACCATCTCAACATTCCTTTTTCTATCTTTCTTACAATATCATCTTTTACACCACACCTTTCACGAATCACATCATTCCTCACACGATCACATAACCTTACATTACACACTTTTCTGAGGGATCTCATTTCTACTGCATTCACTCTACTTTCATGCTTCTTCTGCCACACCCAACATTCACTGCCATACATAAGCGTAGGAACGAGGACAGCATCATGCACAGCCATTCGGGCCTTTGCAGACACCGACTGACTAGACATTAGACTATCCAGTGCTCCATTTACCGCATTATCCTTTTTCACTCTTCTCTCGATATCTTCATCACACTTTCCATCCCTAGTAAACAAACTTCCCAAATATACAAACTCTTTCACTTGTTCCGCTTTCTTACCATTAATCTCAATCACGCATTCGGTCATATTCACCTCTCTCTCAAAAACCATAGTTTTTGTTTTATCCACATTCACCCTCATTCCCTTTTTCTCAAAAGACGCACATGCAATATTCATCATCTCTTGCAGCTCTTCCACCGATGATGCAAGTAGCACTTGATCGTCGGCATATAAGAGGCATTTAATGATGAATCCACCCATTCTCAATCCATAATCACTTTCACGCAACTCTGTTAAACAGTCATCCATGAACAAATTGAAGAGCCACGGGGAAGTTACACAACCCTGTCGGACACCCCGAGAGATCCCGAACCAGTCAGTATTTTCCCCGTTTACTCTCACACATGCACTGGAATCCTCATAGAGTGATACCAGTGCACGTATAAGTCGACTCCCCAAACCGAACTTGGATAACACCTCCCATAAACACTTTCTTACCACCCTATCATACGCCTTCTCTAAATCAATGAAGGAGCAATACACCTTTCGGTTCTTAGCTAAGAACTTTTCGGTGATGCTCCTTAAAGAGAAGATTTGGTCCATACATCCCAATCCCTTTCTAAATCCTGCTTGCACATCCCAAATTTTATCTTCCGTTTCATTCATCACTCTTTCAATCAAAACCTTTGCATACAATTTACCGACAATGCTGAGTAGGCTAATTCCACGGTAGTTTCTAGGCTCCTGGTGTGACCCCTTTCCTTTATATAAAGGCACAATTACCGCTTTGCACCAGTCTTGTGGCACTTTGCCACTCGACCAGCATTTTTGGAAAAGGAAGTACAACCAGGAAGCCACCACCCCTTTACCAGCCCTCAGCATTTCAGTGTTTATCCTGTCATACCCTGCCGCTTTCCCTAGTTTCATACTTTTCATTGCTTTCATTATTTCTTCCATACTGATCTCACTGTCACTAAAGTCACCCATAACGTCGTTCCAATCAACATTACTGCCGATTGGCGAAGAAATGGATGTATCCTCTTTTTCAAAGAGTCCCTCAAAATAGTTCTTCCATACTCGTCTTATGCTACTTTCATCCGTCGCCAATTCACCCTGTTCATCTCTCACAACATTTACTCTCGTGTTTTGGGAAACTCCCTTTTCTTTCCGGATATATTTCCAGAACAACTTTTGGTTATTCCGGAAATTATCGGAGAGTTTCCTCTCACACCATTCTATCAGATCACGCTTTTTCTTTTCTATTTTCTTCTTAACCTCATTCTTAACTTTCTTATATTCATCTTCACTATTCTTCACTACATCATCTGTTACTCTCGCATCCATTCGTTTACTAGCTTTAATCGCTAGTAAATCTAACCAAGCTTTCTTCTTATCTCCAACTGCCTCTTTCACATCTTTATCCCACCAACTTGTTGGTGGTCTATTTGTTCTTTTACTCAATCCACATACTTCCGTCGCACATTCAACCATTGACGATTTGAGCACATCCCATACTTCTTCTATTTCCAATTCATCCTTCATCTCCACGCAACTTAGCCTGTCGTCCAATTTCTTCATATATTCATCTCTAATATTTTCATCCTCTTCCAATTTCTCCACTTTTATTCTCGCAAAATCCGTTGTTGACACTTTAGGCCTGTGACGCCAACGCGTGCACAGACCCCTAAATCGTGATATAACGAGAAAGTGATCTGTGCCAACTTTAATGCCCCTATGGACTCTGGTGTCAACAACCTTTGCTCTTAGCCTTTCATCCACTACCACAAAATCTATCATACTTCTCTCGCTTCCCCTCTGTCTAGTATACATATGGATATCTTTGTGTTCAAACAACGTGTTCGTAACACAAAGATTCCTCTCCAAACATACATCAATCACTTTCTCACCATTCTCGTTCACTCTTTTATCACCAAACTTTCCTAAAACTCTTTCACAACCGTTGCGTGACACACCAACCCAACCATTAAAATCTCCTAACATAACAATTTTCTCATTTTCATCACACCCATTCGCAACATCGTCTAACAGATTCCAAAACTCCTCCCTCTCGGATAGTGATCTAGACATGTCCGGAGCATACACGCAAATTATGCGCATCCGGACAAGCCCTAACTTCACCTTTATCCAAAGGAGCCTTGGACTCACACACGCATAATCTTTCATGCACTTAGCCATCCTTTCAGATATCAGAAGTCCCACGCCTTGGCAAGCTCTGTCACTCTCGGCAACTCCTGACCAGATAGCTGTAAATGGGCCAAGTTGTGAAACCTCTTTTCCCTTGCGCTTCGTTTCATTTACACAAAGAAAATCTAGTTTTCTTTCTTCCATAATCAAACATACTTCATCTAATTTTTCATGCATCCCTCCACACACATTCATCGTACTAAAGCGGGTCTCTTTAGCCCACTTTTCGCCCCGTGAGGAACCACGGCGTGATGAGTGGCGAGCCACATCGCCGCCACCGCGTTTAATTGTTTGTAAACACATTTGGTTCCCACGGAAAGCAAGGGAAATATACTGTCCGCCTAGCCAGAGCCCCGCTTGACTAGGTAAGGTTATTTAGTACCCGGAGTTACTTAGTACTAACGACCAGGCTCACCCCTGGCCACGCATCCCTCGGCACGGCAGACCTTGACTTGGTGTGGGGGCTAAGATGAAAAAGCCCTTTTCCCTTAGTCGACTTCTACGACACCCACGGGAAGAGATGGGGTAGTGCTATTCTATGCCGACAATACACAGCTGCTACTTTACAATAATATACAAATAATTACAAAACATGCCCTACATGTATTATTCGTAGTAAAGTAGTATCATTCATTCTGAATTCCAAGAAATGCTAAGTTGTCATTCATAAAATTTAAGCGGAGGCGTGGTCGTTAGAAGTAATTGATGAGGACTAAAAAGACTTCATTAGTATTAATACTAGTAAAAGAAATAACTTAATTTTTATATCTGTTTAGCTTT
The DNA here is from genome assembly GCA_963576735.1 of Bedellia somnulentella. Lineage (NCBI taxonomy): Eukaryota > Metazoa > Arthropoda > Insecta > Lepidoptera > Bedelliidae > Bedellia > Bedellia somnulentella. The sequence goes on along the minus strand of OY755181.1, from coordinate 5,004,942 downwards.
TGTATATTTAAAGCTTAATAATTAGAAATCTTTCGAACACAGCTTTATAAAGACATACTATATATCTTATAATAAACAATATATACGGACATATAACACAGATCAAGTTAGTACAATTTCATAACTTTTATAACTAGAGAATATCTTAGTAAAATAGTTACAAATATTTATTTCAAATCTGAACAAATATAATACAAAAAACCTCCGTTTTATTGTTTTGGTGTAACGTCGAAATACTCCAAAATATCTTCGCAGCGGCATCCAAGGCCGGCAATAAAGAGTCCCATGGGAACAGAGGCATTATCAAGAAATGCTGACAAACGGACTGCTTACAGTGGAATAGTACTTATAGTTTTTCCAATAGATAAAAATTGGTAATGGTCGATTTAACCTTTCTGTAAATTATCAATGTATGGATGTCGATAAAAATTTAGCGGTGTGCAAAAGTTCTCGTCCGTTGTCGGTATTATTTCCGTGACAACAATTTGTATAAATCATATATATTTGTACAATCGCATATCTGTAAATGTAGAGTGGTGAGATGCAAGCTGATTCACACGCGAATTTCACATCGAGATTTACATACCTACGAGTTCAGGAGTCCTAATGTTTAGTGAAGTTAGTAGTTCTCTAGTCTTCTACACCTCATAATTTTCTGCCAATCAAAGTTTGTATACATTAACATTCATACTGGCATAAATATTCATGGTTATGAATTCCGAAAATCGGCAGCTAAAGAATCAGAATTCGAAATTTTCAAAAATTTATTTAAATATATTGGGTAAAAAAAGTTAAATATAGAATGTTTGGTGTTAAAATTCCAGCCACATAGCCCAATAATTACTTAATAAACCTTGAACCTATGACCTATTTTAAAATCATTTTAGCGTTCTAAACAAAAGTGTAAAATTGAATTAGGAACTTTTATATCAGGTTGATATTTTAAATGAGTTACGATAATGGCGCTACTTTAATAAATAGCTATCTGAAGTATTTCAAACACTAAAATGTTTAACAAAAAGCAGTGAAAACAAAGCAGTAACACTAAACCGGGCCACCAAAGGTTGACTTGGTAATTGGGTTATATCCAAACAATGTTGGTGACCGTTAGCAAACTTTTGATAACAATGAAAATATATTGATTCTAAGCTACCCTGAAAACTTATTGTACTCACAAATATTGAGCAAAATAAATTTATGTCTTTTTGATACTTTATCGGCTTTCATCAATGTTCCTTCACGCTCTTGTCAAATGTTTTTTCAACTATAACTTTTGCCTTACAATGCGCAGTTAACCGAATGAAAACACAAACGTGCTCTGTCTACGTTAATCTTGTCACATTCCTTTATGAAGTATTTACGTGTACAAACATAATATACGGTTGTATGTACAAGGATTGTTGATCTAAGCTCGCCTTCTGTAACTGGATTTTATCGGATTACCTTTGAAGTGAACAAATCTTCGCTGCTCTCATATAACTCAGACATAGTAATAGGACCGTGTTGGAATCAATTTTGCTTAGAAAGCTCTGAGTAATGTTGTGCTTACTGATTTGAGATTGAAAGCATTAATCCGCCTGTGTACTGAAAAGTGTGACTAATGGCTGGTTTACACAGTGCGAGCTAGCGTACGAGTCAGCCTTCCGAGTAGCTGCACTGCAGTAACTTGCACTGTTTGGACGTAACTTACGAGTAACTCGTACGTGCGAGTTGGTCAGTAGCTCGCATCCGAGTTACTTCAACATTTTTTGTTTTCACTCGCCTGCTCGCCCGGCAGCAACTTGCCCGTGACCGCGGCTCGGCCGTCGCTCGCATCGTTTGGACGCGTTCGGCAGTAGCTCGCCAGTGCCAGCCGGACAGTTGTGAGTGGAACCCCGTGGACATCGCGACTCGACTCGGACTGGGACTGGGTGTTGTGTAGACAGCAAAGGCGAGCCGAGCTACTGGCGTACGAGTAGACAAACTGAATAGCTGTCTACTTGCCAGGCAGCAGCTCGCACTGTGTAAACCAGCCTTAACGCCCCAAGTAGTAGGTAAATATGAGGATGGTTTTCAACGCCGTCAGTGGCCTACTTTGTAGATGGTTGCGGGTTCTGATTTTGCTGAGGGCAACAAATATATGATGAATTTGAATGATTATTTCTCAGATTATGATATTATTCATAAGTGTATTAAATATATATCGCATGTGGTGTCACGGATCCGTGACATCACCAGTCAACTGTGTAAGCACGGATCCGTGACATGATTTTTTTGGGCCACTTTTATGGAATTTAAACTTTATTTTTAAACGAATAAGGCATAGTTTCTATTGGACTTAAATTGTAGTAAGTCAAGTGAACATAGCCGCGTAAGAAAAACAAAACAACCAATCATTCATTTGAACATAACCGTTTCAAATTTCAGTTTGAGTTCACTGTGCTCAGCGTCGGTGTCGGGTTACAAGTGTTTATGCAACTTTTGTAAACATCTGGTGATCCTTTTTTTTGTGTAATGTGAAGTGGTTTTTGCGCCATAAAATAGTGAATTTATCGCTCTGCATGATACAACTTTATAAAGTGACAAAATTACAAAAATAAAAATATAAATAACATTTTTCCCAACCCGGGGAGAACAAAGGGATACCCGATTTTGTTTCCAGGTATGTAATTATACTATATCTTTGAAACTAGTACAATAAGTACCAAAATACTCATTAGAAATCTGAAGAACTACTAGAAAAAGCCAAATAAGGTAGTACCATATAAAGTATAGCTAAATTTTTATGATTTCTGCAATCAGGCGCGCAAATTTTCGCGTGCGAATTTTTTTGGTGACCTTGGCACAGCTTTAGGACCTTAGCAAGTGCGCCCTCGCACAGACGAAAGGCATACTATAAATAATATCCTTTCCCGAGCCTTTGAAATGAGCGTCTTTACAGAGAGATTTTTTAGGCAAATCAGAACAAGCTCTCCCTATATATAAATATTGATTTTTTTAAGAACAGTTCATATAAGTAATCTTGTAATAAATTATAAATAAAATTAACATTCACATTTTGTATTCGGCTAACCATATAGAGTTTTCAGCTTTTACCAATATAATATTTATATATTAATTATAATAATGCTATAACAATGAAATTTAACAGAAATTTAAAAACCATCAAAATAATCCTTAATTCTAAAGAGCTTATTCCATTACACTTTGTCGTTGCTGAATTCAGACGTCCTTCGAAGTTACTACCGCAGACGCTTGTTATTTCACTACACAAATTTCAGTTTGAACGTTATTCCACTAGTCTGAATTCAGATTCTGTGGCTTTCAGACGTCTTCATTCAGACAAATGGAATAAGCTCTTTACAAAGATTTCTAACCTAACTTTGTTTTATGGCTATGGTTAATCAAAATGATATAGCAAATTTTATTTGGAAGCCTGCCAACAAAAAAAAACTGCGAAAACCTCGTCCAATATGCTTCAAGCTGCATAGCAAATCATAAACTTCTGTGAATTACTTTGGTTACTGGTATTATATATTGTCATGTCATGTCTACTTTTTGAAAAGGAAATATTAAATTGGTTTCTTGTGGCAATTACATACATGCATATACTCACGCCATTATTTAGGCCTAGTAGGAGATAGAGGGACGACTTGGACAGGTTTGATCCAGGTTGGTTGTGTACAGCCTCGGACAGAGATGTGTGGGCTCAAAATTTTTGAGGCTTTTGCCCAGCAGTGGGAAATAAATAAGGATATAAAAAAAGCATCTTTCACACCACACATTTCACGAATCACACTATTTCTCACTCAATCACATAGGTTAAATTATTATTTTTTTCTGGGGGACCGCATCTGTACTGCATTTACTCTAGTCTCATGGTTCTTCTGCCACACCCAACATTCAGAACTAGAACAGCATCATGCACTACCATTCGGGCCTTTTCGGACACAAACTCACTACAAATATATATATATACATCTCACTTTCCACCACTAGTAATTAATGTGGAAATTAATTATGATAGACTAGTGTTCAAATCCCGGGTCGGGCCTACACCAATTTGTCTTTTCTAAAGACATATGTGTGGTTAATTTATCATGGTTGTTAACGGTGAGGGAAAACATCGTGAGGAAACCCACATGGCTGAGTTGTACTTAGTCATGTGACAGTGTATTCGTACAAAACGGCGATAGGCCTGCCCCCTATCACGTGAGTACACTGTCCATGCAAAACGTGGGTACTCTGAACACCAGGTGACAAAGTCACGTGATGTTCAGAAGTATTAGTACCTCTGCCAACCCCTTCGGGGATATTCGGCGTGAACGTTTATGTTATGTTATGTTAATTATGATAATGTTAGTAATTCGAAGTCTGAGAGGTTTGTCAGGTTCGTGGGTAAAGGCCATCGATAGTTTTTGCCAACACCAATGGTATAGCATAGTTACCTTGTACATTACAAATAATTATGGGAATAAAATGGGTATTTTGTGAGGATTATTATTGAATATATACACAAGTCCTGATTAACATTAAAAAGAGTGATTTTAGCATTTTGAATGCATTTTCAGTTTAGCAAAGTTTTTAAATTATTATAGTTTAATTTATTTACTATTTTCTTCCATTTTAATTGGACTAATATGAAACTATCAACGCGAATCTGAACAATGTGAATGATATATAACGTAAAATAATATATTTATTTGACGTGTGTTACAATTTCAGTTACAAATGCTTCGAACTTCGTAATTTCTTTTAAATACACATCATTATATCTATACAGATTAAGAAAAAAAGTAAATTTAACAGTTGCATAATACGCGACGCATGACATATTTCTCAATGTTTATCTGTTCATATGTTCAGGCTAGTATATGAACCAGCTCGACCCATTTTGATAGCACGTTTACTTTCAGATATCTGATGAAGTAAGTGGCAAACTTATATTAATTACTTAGATAAACATATTTATTTTATAAGCAAACGCAAACTTCTAATGTAAAGGTTGGGCGGATCAATAGCATAATTGTCCTGTTTCATATTTATTTTGCATTCGAAACCTAATTGAATACAAAATGTATGATCTACTTACTATTGTTTTTATTTTATGAAGAATTAAAGAAACCTTTTAAGCAAATCAGACTTCAGCTATCAAGGATCCTTAAGTAAAATAGAGCATATTGTTCGAAGTGCAATAAATCACTTAGAATTGGAGAGGTCTGCAATATCCCGTCCAATATTGACGCAGCCTTGATATTGATACCGTTGCAAAGTTGTGAGAAGGCAGTCAATAAACGTGGAAACTACATATTGGTTATGTCATACATAATCCAAACGGGTAAAATATGTGCTATTTTTCTACGTTACTTTTTAAAACCTGGTGTTAAGATTACCCATTTTTGGTTTTATAATATTTCCACGTGAAACAGCGCCGCTTTTATATCATGTAGGTACCAAAGACTGAATATTAAGGGTTATTTTTACAATAATTTGAATGTTTTTGTTCATGAAAATCTCATGTGATGATTATTACTAATAAATAAAGAATAAATAAAGGAAAGAAAATCTGATGAAAATAAAAGAATCCGATGAAGAAATGAAATTCTATCTGAAATGGTAGACATGTGGCCTTCCGAATTTGTTCAAAATTCGGAAGTAGGGAGCGCAAACACTACTTAAAAGTGTAAAAGAAACAAAGGATAAAAGAATTTCGCGCTGGCAGCCATTGACACGGTAGCTCCATTGGCAGAGCGACGGGGGCGTATACCCGAGGTCGCGGGTTCGATTCCCGCCCGTGTCGAAAATTTTTTCTTTCCTTTATTTATTAGTTATTTTTACAATATTTCATGTTAGTAAAAAAACTCATAACATAGAGAAACCTCAAAAAGGCCGGCGTCCGAAGTATGAAGAATAAAAGAGCATGTATGAGAAGAATGATGAATGTGACAGAAGCAAAAGTGATTTGCCTGGATCGTACAAAGTGGCGATCGATAGCCTCTGCCTACCCCAATGGGAACAATGGGCGTGAGTATAAGTAAGTATGAGTATAAGAATAGAGAAACCAATAAATGACCAATAAACCTCTCATAAAAACCTATTAAGGTAATTTTACCCTTAACTTTATTTTTATTTTCTGTAAAATACATACTTTTATTTAACGCCAAAACATATATGCATCCCTCGTATCACGTCAAACAAAATTACCCTTCTGGTAAACGCTGAAAAAGCTCGATGTACCTGGAACAAGAAAAAACTTGTCAATACGATACATCGACAAAACGAGTTTTTTATTGCTACGGAGCAAAAAGCATAGCTGTAAAACTCGATTGCGGAACATTGCCTATGACTAACGAGTAGAAACAACAACAAACTAACTGCTGTAATACTCGTAGCAGCGTGAAAATGAATTTTGGCTAAGGGCCTCCCTCGAAAATTTCACTGATTTTGCTAGTTTTCAAACTCAATGAAATCCGCTCAATAAAACAATCACACTCTAAATAAAATATATGTTCAAGTTAAATATCTTTTCTTCAATAAAGACGGTTCATATTTCGTTTTCGATAATAATCGACTAAGAAAAAAAATATTTGTGGGGGGCTTTTTTATCGTAAAATCTGATATTGCTGTCAGAATACTGCATATATGTTATCGATTACCTAACATTTGCGTAGACAACAGAGTAATCTATCATGGATATGATAATTTTCTAGTCTTTTATCCTAATTATGGAGTTACAAAGCATTTTCCCTAAATTTCAATTTCAATGTTCAGCGGGTTCCTGCGCGGAGAACGGGCGGGAGCCTTCATGCGTAGAGCTTGTGTCGGATTTTTCTGCAATAGCTGCTTGCCGCTTCCCGCGCTTTTTTGATCATTTATTTTGGTTGTGCGGAACATAGTCGCTTGTTTTGCTTTACATTATAAGTTTGATAACAATCGTAATATTATCGTTAATTTCACTCTGTTTTGTAAGTACGAAATGGTCTAACGCATTAGGGGCCATGCGCTGTGAGTTCGAGGCGTGAGTTCAAATCTTCTGTCCGGAATATGCTTTTTGTTTATTTCTTTCCACGTAAAACCCAAGGCCTAGGACGGTCGTAGCTAAACTCCGCAGTACCCGCCACCGTGACGCCCTTATCGCTTCTGTCTCGAGCTACAATAGAAAAAATCCTGGAAACAAACTAAGCACAAACCACCTTGGCTATGATGGAGCAAGCTCGCCGGTCTATGTCGCTGAACACTTGACGCCGATATATAAGGCACTTCACGCAGAAGTACGAAAGAAGGCAAAAGAGTTGTCCTACAAATTTGTATGGGTACGTAATGGACGCATACAGGTACGAAAGGACGAATATTCGCCCATTTTAGTCATCCGTAATTCCTCGTGTCTAAGCAAAATTAATTAAGTTTTTCGTTTAATTTACCGTATCAATGCTATTATAAGTTTACTTTCTAAATAATGGATATTTACTATCAAAATGTAAGAGGTATAAAAACTAAAACAAATGATTTATATAAAAATATCTTACGTCACAATTATAAAATAATTGTATTCACTGAAACATGGCTGAATTCTAACATTAGTAATAGCGAATTTATTGATGATAGATACATTGTGCACCGCAGAGACCGATCCACTAAAGACAAAAAAGATGGTGGTGGTGTCTTGATTGCTGTCTCACGGGACATTGAAGCCACTTTTATAGTTATGAAAGTGACTGCGAAGATATCTGGGTCACACTTAATGTTAAAATTAATAATGCCCTAAAAAGATTACTATTTGTGCGGTATATATTCCTCCGCCAGTTCAATTAAATTATCTCAAAACTTTTCTTGATAATGCCAACAATGTTATGCAAAATGTCGATGATGTAGTCATAATCGGTGATTTTAATTTAAGCTTTATTAATTGGACTGCCAATAAAGACTTTCTACATACAGTTCCTAGTAATTATAATAACAATTTAGGTTACTATTTAATAGATTTTATACATGCAAATAACTTATATCAAATATATTTATTTGATATTAGAAATTTTAAGGATAATACTCTTGATCTCATCTTAAGTAATATAAATAATTTAAGTAATTCTGCAGCTTTAGAAAATTTAAGTAAAGTTGATAATTTTCACCCAAGTCTTCATGTCCAAGTTCCATTAACTGATGTGCAATTTCTTAAATCTAATATAAGTTCTAGTCTTAATTATTATAAGGCCAACTATGATAGCATAAATTTAGAATTAAGTACAATAGATTGGGATACCTTACTCTCAAGTTGTGATAGTGTTCATAGTATGGTAAATTTATTTAATGATAGTTTACATTCAGTTATTAATAAATTTGTACCTAAACGGAGCAGAAAGATGTCTAAGTATCCTCCTTGGTTTACTAAAACACTGATTCGGGTTCTGACTGAGCAAAACAAGATTCGAATTAGATATTATAAATATAAAAATCCTAGAGATAAACTTGAATACGATATTCTACGTAATAGATGCCACAAACTTATGGCTAAGTGCTATAGAGATTATAAAAATAGACTTGAATCTGAAATCAAAACTCATCCAAAAGCCTTTTGGAGATTTGTTAAAGACAAGCGTAAAGGTTCTTCAGCAATTCCAGCTGAGATGCATCTTAATAATGTAACTGGATCTAATGCACAAGAAATAACTAACCTATTTGCAACCCATTTCTCCAATATACAGCGTGTTAGTTTGACGGCGATTGTTACTTCAATATTAATTCGTATATTAAAGTTTAATGCTTAATATCCACCATATGAAATAAACAAAAAGATTAAAACCGCTTTAGCAGAAAAACCTACTTTCTCCATCAGATGGAAAACTGTGGTTATCTACACTAGCCTAGCGCACACACTCCTAGTTCCTACCCGTATAATGTCTCACCCACACACAGAGAACAGCGGGCGCGTCATGTGACCATCTAGTCTTGCGCACACTTGCTCGTGACCGTATAAACCGCACTATGACAACAATGCAAAAATTTTTTGAATTTCGCGGCTATGTTCGATTTTTCTTTGAACTTATCGCCGCGCCTGGTGAGGCTGTGGTCTTAGTCGCCTCGTATTTCAATCCAGTATTAAATATGGGGTAGTGTAATTCAAACATTTTCAAGTAAAAAGATTGATGGATGTAAACAAAGCTAGAGAGGTTTGCCAGGATCGTACGAAGTGGCGATCGATAGTCTCTGCCTACCCCAATGGGAACTAATGGCGTGAGAATATGTATGTAAAAAATCTATCTCTATTAATTAACACCGACGATTATAACAAAACTGTCGTCCTAAATAATCAGCTACCGCTATTTTTGTTTTACTTTACATCTCTGCCTCCCCAATGGGAAGTAACGGCGTGAGTATGTATGTAATGTATGTACTTCATGAGCGTAAGATAATAAAGTTAAAAACAAATAGAGACCCTCGAAACGATGCATTTACTTGGCATAAAATAAAGTGCGCAAGAGATACCTATTCATTCATTAACCGACATCGAAATTGGAGGAGTTCTTGGTGTTTACTAAACTCTCTCGGGGCTAAAGGGCTCTAAACGGGTGTATCTGTACTTTATCACAGTTAACTAAAGAATACGAATAAAAATAACTCACCCCGTTTTGATTGGCAGTGGCAGATCCGGGCTATCACCTTTATTTGCGCAAAACGCAGAACATTTTGAGAATTAATATTATAAAACACCAACACTGAACTTTGCTGGTTCGTGTACGCCATATTTACTCAACACTATCACAACACAAGATACTAAAACTGAACTCACACTCCGAAAATTAATGCGAAAAATCAAAGTGACATCCAATCATAAGCGACACAAACACAATGAGCTACAAACAACTAACTTAGTACTAATACTGTTCCTTTGATGTAATGCCGACAAGCCCGCCCGACTTGTTGATACATGCAGATTTTGAATTTCGCGGCGATCGATGTTTACGAATTATGAATTTTTCTCTGAACATACTGCCGCATTCCAACGCAGTATTAACTATGGGGTAGTGTTATTCAAATTTATCATGTCAAATAATAACATGTAAAAAATAAGAAGATATTAGAAGCTAAGTTCGATTGATTACTTTACTGGCCTTGATTTGATTTGGCCGCCGGTTAAAGCGGCCAGTACACAATGGCGGACGATGGCCCACTGCTCGCCATCGCCACTGTGTACAGGGGGCAATGGTGCATAATGGCGGACAATTGCCGATCGTGGCGCGCAATGGTGCGCAATGGCGAAGTTGTCGGTTTTTTGGGCACACTTCAAAGGAATCGTGGCGTAGCATGGCCGGTGGTGTTTCCACAATGGGCCATTGTTTAGTTCGTCACTGGCCGCTCATAGATACTTATACTTTTTTGGAATATTTTATTGCAAAATGTATTTATAATCACTATATGACGTAAAAATAACATAAATAGCGCCATTAATAAAATAAATTACATACATAATAATAAATAAATAGCTGCAACCATAATTACTTCGACGTCCGTCGCAAGTGGATTGCCAGGCAGTAATGAGCAATGGGCCATTGTGTGAACACCAATTGATCGTGGCCTACAATTGCCAATGGCGAAGCGTGGCCCATCGTCGGCCATTGTGTAGTGGCCGCTTAAGGGTCACGGCGGGTCGCAGCTGTCAGCTGAGTTGCCCGCCTTGTCATCGCGTTTCACGCATACATTGAGCGTGTTGGTGTCAATAGTACTACTTTCTTACTCGTAGTGCAAATTTTAACAAAATTTGAAAAAAAATAAGTGTGTTTTTTTTCAACGAATTCTGCCTCTATACGTGATAATTAATCATACTTTTCAAGGAAAACAGTCATTACAATTACACCCTGTATATAATAAAAATACTGTCAATAATGACCCAATTTTTTATAGAATGACATCTTCATTCGCCACAAACAATATAAATATTTTTATCACCGAAAAAGAAATCAGTAAATACATACGTAAGTTAAACATTTATCAAAGTGCTGGTACAGATGGTATCCACCCTCTCTTTGTAAATCGTTGCGCAAAACATCTCTCTTTCCCTCTCTGTATTATTTTCAATCGCTCTCTACGTGACGGTCAGTTTCCTAATCAATGGAAAAGAGCTCGAATTATACCTATTCATAAGAAAGGGGATTTGTCTGTTGTATCAAACTATAGACCTATTTCTATCCTTCCTTGTTTCTCTAAACTATTTGAATCAATAATCTGTCCCATTATTACAAAAAAAATAGATCATATATTAAGTAAATCACAACACGGTTTCAGAAAAGGGCGCTCCGTGGAATCGAATTTAGTCAGCTATATTAATGAACTCTCCCACATAGTCGATGCTGGCCACCAAGTTGATGCAATTTACATAGACTTTGCCAGTGCATTCGATAAAGTAAACCATTCATTGCTGATTAAGAAACTTGAATTAGTCGGTATCAGTGATTGGCTAATTCAATGGTTTAATTCTTATCTAGAAAGTAGAGACCAATTTGTTTCAATTAATGGCCACGAATCTAGAATTTTTTTTATGCAGAATCAGGGGTTCCCCAAGGTTTGCACTTAGGACCTATTCTTTTCTTAATTTTTATTAACGACCTTACTCCCAATATAAAATATAGTAACCACTCCCTCTTTGCTGACGATTTCAAAATCTATAGAACAATCACATCTCCTGAAGATAGTTTTCTTCTTCAAAATGATCTCAATAATATTTTGAATTGGTGTCAATCAAACAACATGTCAATTAATGCACAAAAATGTTATCACATAAAATTCACTCGTAAACGAAATCCTCTCGACTACAATTATCGTCTTGGGACCGATTTACTTACTGAAGTGTCTGAAATTAGAGATCTTGGTATAATTATTGACTCCAAACTAAAATTTTCATCTCACATTGATAGTGTAACGAAAAAAGCAGCACAAATGCTAGGATTTGTGAAACGGAATAGTAAGGAATTTAAGCCCGAGACCAAAATTTTACTCTTTAATTCTCTTGTGCGGAGTCATCTGGAATTCTCTTCTGCTGCTTGGAGTCCATCTTATTCCGTACATTCACAACGAATCGAAAGCATACAAAGATCTTTTACTCGTCAGCTAGCCTTCATTTTTCGCAATATTTCTCACAGATCTCCTTATGAGCTCCGCCTTAAATTCTTTAAAATGTCTTCCTTACGCAATAGACGAGAAATACACGATTTAATGTTTCTTTTCAAAACTTTAAATAATTTATTGGATTGCCCTGACATTCTCGAATCTATCTCTTTCCCTATTCCATACCATCTTCCGAGACATCCCATTAAGAAACTACTTCGTGGCCCTCAATCTCGCACAAACCTAGGAACCCATTCTCCAATTAATAGGACATGCGACTTTTATAACATGTACAACCACAAATTAGACATTGACATCTTTCATGACTCCTTTAGTTTGTTTAAGAAAAAAATTTGTCGGAAATACTAATAATTGCCATGTTAATTTTGTTAATCCTGTTTTGCATCGCTAGTTTTAACTTTGTTATAAACTTTTTTCATGTTTTATGTATTGTTACAGTATAATTATATGTTTAGTCAGTGTTGTAGTTAAGGTAATATAATTAAACAATGTCGTGTACGCCTTTAAGGGTTTTCACAACAAAATTTTTATTTATGTAAAATAACAACTATTATGTCTGTTGTGTTAACTGCCGGTGTGCCTTATTTAAATAAATAAATAAGAACGAAATGGTCTAACGCATGAAGTGCAATGCGCTATGGGTTAGGGCGTGAGATCAAATCTGAGATTTTTCGGGAGTCATAGCCTATACTATATATACTCATGAGTATATACTATATATATAGTATCAGTCAGGTTCTTAACTCTGAAGAGTGCGCACGCGTTCTATCTTGAAAACCAGTGTTTCCTAAACTTCTCACTCAGCGAAAATGTCTTTCTGTCCGAAATGTGCTGACGAAGTAAGTGATGGAGTGGATTGCAGTATTTGCAAAAAGGCTTACCACTACCAATGTGCAGCCATAACAGAAATTGGCTTTAGGAAGTTGGGAGACAAAAGAAAAACGTGGCGCTGTCCGTCTTGTAAACAAGCCCGTACCGCATCTCCTGCCTCATCTGAGACATCTAAGACAAGGGACGTTACTACAAAGGATGTCTCAACGACTGATATAATGGAAGAAATAAGAGCGCTAGCAATGAAGCTCTCCCCGCTTGATTCACTCGTTGCGGATTTCAAGTCTCTCAAAGATGAAATAGGAAATCTCAAACGTAGTATGGATGGCGCCAGTAATTCGAAGAAAATCGAGTCGAGAATTGAATCCCTGGAGTCTGTCAAGTCAAGTGTGGCAAGTCTACAACTTAAAATAGAGAAAATTGAAAATGATATCGAACTGAGAGACCAGTGGTCACGAAACAACAACATTGAAATAAAGGGTGTTCCGCAAACAATTGATGAAAATTTATTTGAAAATTGTCCTTATGAAAATTGGTTCAAAGATTAATTATTCTGTTTCAAAAACACAGATAAATTATATTGCACGAATACCTACGAGAGATCCAAACAATATAAAACCAATAATTGTGAGTTTTAATAATAAGTATGTTAAGGAAGACCTGGTTGCCGCGGCTAGATATATTACAGCTGCCTCCCCTATAGTTAGTGCTGATCTTGGATTACCGGGTAAGCACAATATCTTTATTAATGATCATCTTACAACACGAAATAAAATGCTCTTATTGAAGACGAAGACAATGGCGAAAGAAATAAATTTTCAATTCGTGTGGGTCAAGCATTCCAAAATCCTGGCAAGAAAGGATACGACATCGCCCATTATCACAATAAAAACAGAAAAAGACTTTTCCAAATTAGTGTAGTTAATTTCTTAACTTATATTTATATTATTGCGTCTTTATTTTTGCTTAATCCATATCACATTGTTTATAGTTTGAGAAGTGCTGTCCGGCCAAACTGGTTCTAGTGCAATGAACCGGCCGCTTCGCTATTCGAATTGTCTTGTAATGACTGTTGTCGCTATTACCGCCTGTTTGCAAATCACATTAAGAGTCATTATTGTCTGCTTGTCGCTTACATATTGCTATCAGGAGTTCATTGACCGCCTACCTGCCGGTGTTGTGTGCCTTTATAACGTGTTGATTGCTAAATATGATAACGATTTATTTGATTTACTAGCTGTGCCCGCGACTTCGTTCGCGTGATTGTCGAGAACAAAAAAACGTCGTTTAGTTAAGAGTATATCACTTTTTTGAAATAAAATAAAGAACCAATCAAATCTAATGCGGACACTTATTGTGATGTAGGAACTATTGAGTATTTCATAATGATATTTAATTAATTACAGTAGCCATTATCCAGTTGAAATAATAAAAGGTCGTAACTGTGTGTATCTCATTTGAATTAGAGTATATTTAGATACAGTTACAGGGTTAGCCAAAAATTATGGATCGCTACCTTGTACGATCCTAGCAGAGCTGCATAATGCATCAATATATTTATAAAGCCCTTTTGTTTTTAACACTTCGGAATTTTGCATATAGATCATATATCAATCCCGGCCGATTTCGGCCACAGCAACTTCTGTTATCCGGCAATTAAGAGTGTGTGCATGTGCTCTCATGTGACTGACATAGCCAATCTTTCCGACAAGTGTTCTATGACGTATGTTGAAAAATCAGTAACCCTCCAATATATAGGTAGTTATTATTGATGGCCGCAGGTGGTCGGGCCTTGAGCTCATCACTCTTTGCTTCGAGCTCATCACGTCTTTTCCTTCCGAAAAGAAATATTAACCGGTTGACAGGAAGGGGTGAAATTTAAATTACAAAATTTCACTCAAGAAAGAATAAAACAAACGGGGTAAGCTAAATAAAACCGCTCAAAAAAGGTACTTTACTATTATTTGGGTTTACGGTTGTTGGTTGTACTATGATAATACATTGAATTAAATCGATTTATCAGTGGCATAATATGCACTGTAATAGCTGTGTAGTGTCGGCTTAGAATAGCACTACCCCATTTCTTCCGGTGGATGTACGTAAGAGGCGACTAACGGTATTGGGGGTTTTTAAGGGATTTTTGGGTGATGCGGTTGGAGACCCATCACCAATAACCTTTATTTTACCATCTTCTTTTCCCCACTCAATTTTCCAAAAGTGGCTGAGGAATTTCTAATTCCTTAGCTCTGGCTACCCCTTCTAGGGATTTATAGTCGTGAGTATATGTATGTATTATATGCAAATATAACTAAATTAAGGTTAGTCACTAAGGTCACTACATCATTTTAGTATGAATTTATAATACATTTTATATTTATGAGTAATAATCCCCACATGAGGAATTCATGTCAAAAAACATTAAATCATTTTAGTGTTTAACAAAAAGAAAACCGACTTCATAGAAAAACAACCGAAAATAAACAATCTAGTACTAAAAAGGACGAAATAAGTTTTTTAATTGAATATGAGTACTGTGATATATACCTTAGCAATTTCTTTATTCCACACGCGTCAGTTCAACCTACCTAAATCTTAAAATTCTCTTAAATTAATTTGTGAGCCGGTGCCAACCTCGATGATAATTGATATTAAGAAGTGTGTATTTCGCACTTCATATACATGTAAAATGTAGGGTACCTTGTAGTTGTAGGGTAAATTGATTTTTGTACGTATTATCATTTATAACGTTAGGCGATAGATATATATTGTTTAGATTGTAATAATCAGAGATAGATAGCAGGTTGAATTTACTTTTGTTTGACTGGCACCGACTCAAAAATTAATTTAAGGGAATTGTAATATTTAGGTGGGTTGAACTGACGCGTGTGGAATAAAGAAATTGCTAAGGTATTAATCACAGTACTCATATTCAATTAAAAAACTTATTTCGTACTATTTAGTACTAGATTGTTTATTTTCGGTTGTTTTTCTATGAAGTCGGTTTTCTTTTTGTTAAAAATTATTTTATTTTACGAGTTTTAGAGATGCCTCCCGGATGAGGAAGCGACAGTTACTGTATTATTCTTCGTATTTCCGTTATTTCTATTATAGTACGATATTAAATAGGCTCAACCATATGTAACCTTACATTGTTCTTAAAAGCCTTCGAAAGGCGATGGTCTTAAATTCTACATCTCAAGAAAAAAGACTCAAACGCTCACACCGAATATCCCTGAAGGGGTTAGCAGAGGTAGTGATACTTCTGAATATCACGTGACATTGTCACCTGTTATTCAGAGTACCCACGATTTATTAGGCAGTGTTGTCACGTTATACAGGGCAGGCCTATCGGCGCTTTGAATAAATACACTGTCACATGATTGTGAGTTTCGACAGTCCCCTCGATTTCCTGGGATGCCATCATCAGATCCTGGTCTCATGGTACTTTCTCGGTAACAATAACATAACAAAAGAAATGTTTATTGAACCTGTACTTCTCTTCATAAAAGCTACGAAGAGGAGTATAAATCTATATAGAATGTGGAAAGAACTGTTTCCTAATACCTAGTGATTGAGGATCCACACCTTCTATCATCAGCTCAGCAGCATAACAATATGATTTTCAGAAGCAAATGCCAATATAAGTTCAGAAAATATGTAAAACGCGGTACATTTGCCTATAAAATTTGAGGGTTCCCCTCGATTTCTCCAGGATAACATCATCAGACCCTGATATCCTCATCATGGTACCAATCCGGGAGTATCTTCTTTCGAATAAAAAAATAATAATCAAAATCGGTTCATAAATGGCAAAGTAATCGGCGAACAAACATAAAAAAAAATAAAAAATAAAAAAAAAATATACCGGTCGAATTGAGAACACTCCTTTTTTTGAAGTCGGTTAAAAAAGTAGAACTTAAAAGATGTCTTATGTTTCTGGTGTTTAATACATACATACATAGAATAGAATAGAATAGAAAACTCTTTATTGTACATAAAATATGGAAAAACAATTACAAATACACAGAATGAATTAACAAAAGTACAATTGGCGGTCTTATCACTAAAAGCGATCTCTTCCAGACAACCTTTGAATGGAGAGGTCAATAAATTATTGAAAATAAACATACATATTCTCACGTCGTTCGTTCCCATTGGGGTAGGCAGAGACTATCGATCGCCACTTTGTACTTTACACTTTTTTTATCTCCAATGTGGAAGGTAATGTTAGTAGAGGACGACCTCGGAGGACACATTTGAATCAAATAAAAAACGTGCTCAAAAAGGCAGGTGTCCGCAGTATGAAGAATAAAAGAGCATGTATGAAAAGATTGATGGATGTAAACGAAGCCAGAGAGGTTTGGTGTTTAATGTAGATCAAAATTCAGTTTTTTATTATAAACGTTCACGAAAACTGGTTGTGAAGTGACGTGCATTTGAAGAATGGCTAAGAATTTCAAAAATCTGCTTACCAAATTGGATTTATTAATAGGCAGACTATTTACATAATATATTAATATTAATAAGCCTAATTTAAGAAACTAAGTAAAGATAATATTTAAAAGCATTTTAGTTATTTTCATAGTCGGCGAATTCACTTGACATTGGCAGCTTGTATTAATTTCGTCTTGCTTGTTTCCTGTAGCTTCTATTTATTTAACCGACTTTAAAATAAGGGGTTAAAGGGGCTAAAAAAATGCAAATTTTATTTTTGCTTTATTTTATTTTGGTTCTTTATTTTATTTTTGCACAACGCCATCTATCGGACTTTGGATTCCAACTATCAACATTAGTTCTATATTTAGACTTAAGATGTCGTTGCAAGTACTATACTGAATTGCGTAACGTAATATTTTTCTTCTTGAACTCACAAAATTAATCATATCTTTTGATAGAGTGAACCGATTTCGATGAAACAAAAACTAAGTTATACCTCAAGTTACGTATAATTTTTGTATATAAACATTTTCAGCATTGAATTCGTAGCTTTTACGTGGTGTGCGCACAAACAAACATATAAACAGACAAACAGACAAACAGACAAAAAATGAAAAAATGATGGAAATGGGTTCTGTTACTTATCTGTCCACACGCTGGCTATTTTTTTTTTAAATTTCTTCAATGTACAAAAATGACTTTTCTACAGATTTATTATATGTATAGATTGCTCTGGGTCACTATGTTATCTAACTACATTTTTATAGTTTTACCTTTTATCACAGTTATGTTCGTTATTATTAATCGACAATTTCACGTTTACCTACATGTATTTTTATTTTTAATTAGATCATTTTATCATTTTTTCTTTGCCTTTGAATTTTACACAGATACTTTAGATATAATTTTATAATGAGTGCACTATCAATATATTATCAAAATGTGCCAGGGCTGAGAACCAAGACTAATGAGTTTTTGCGTAATTTACTACTTAACAACTACGATATTATATGTTTGACGGAAACGTGGTTAGTTGATAGTATCTCAAGTAGTGAATTATTCGATAACAGGTATTTAGTATGGAGGCGTGACCGAAATTACGCGGAAACAAAACAGTCATTAGGGGGAGGAGTGCTTATTGCAGTCAAACGCAAGTTTAGCACAATTGATATGCCGTTATGGCTCTCATCAGCGGAAGATTTGTGGGTCTCCCTCTCAGTACCTCAGGAGGGTAACAAAAAGTATATTATTAATATATGCTCTGTTTATTTATGTAGAGAAAATTTAGGTAATTTTTTTGATACGCAATTAAAAAATTTCTCCGATAAATTGTCTGATATAGTTTTACAAAATCCCAACAATCAGTTCATAGTGCTCGGTGATTTTAACCCCCTAATATAAGTTGGGACCACCAATTGCCTAACAACATAAAATTGATTCCTACTAATTATACTGGTACCGTTCAAATAAGTTTTCTGGATACCTTATGTTATTTAGGCCTCGATCAGTTTAACAGTTGCACAAACATTAATGACAGAATACTCGACTTAGTGTTAAGTAACTCGGATGTGAATGTGTTACACTCTTCTGACCCGCTTGTGGATGAGGACGTGCACCATAAATCCTTGCATATAGTCGTTCCTCTCAATAGTGCGTCATTACTGAGGGTTAAAGTATCCACTCAGTACAATTATTACAAAGGTGACTATGAGGCAATAAGACGCTCGCTGAGTGATACGAATTGGTCAGATCTGTTTGGGACTCCCCACTTGATAGATGTGTTCAAGCATTCTATGACACACTGTATGAGTTGCGTGATCTATATATACCAAAAAAATCAATTAAAGCATCTCAGTTTCCACCCTGGTATAGTAAACCTCTTTTAAATATCGTAAATTTAAAACCTATGCTAATTTGAGTGACTATGAAACTTTTTCAACCCTCCGTCTTAGGGCTAAAATGCTAGAACGTGAATGTTTTGCTTCGTAGATAGAAAACACAGAGAACTGTATAGCATCGAACCCTAAGTCATTTTGGTCTTATGTAAAAAACAGCAAATCGAGCCTCGGTTTCCCAAACACCATGACATGGAAAGATCAAACCGCTTCATCGGGCGATGAAATATGTAATCTATTTGCGACTTATTTCCATTCAACATTCTGTGATACTCCTTACTTTTCAGACAACCAGGCCCCTATTACTGATTCTTCAAACTGCACCATAAACACAATTGAAATAAACTGTTCAGAAATAGAAAAGCTATTAAAATGTTTAGATCTTAAAAAAGCTGGGGGGCCCGACATGATACACCCGCTTTACATAGTTAATTGCGCTAAAGAATTAGTTATACCATTAAGTTTATTATTTAAAAAATCTATTGCTGAGGGTTGCTTCCCATCCGTATGGAAATCTGCTTTTATTACCCCCATACACAAATCTGGCGATAAAACGAAGATAGACCACTACAGACCCATATCTAAGCTGTGTCTTTTCGCTAAGGTATTCGAAAGGGTTGTTTATAATCAAGTGTATGCGGCGCTAGAGACATCGTTTGGTCCTGAACAGCATGGTTTCTTGCGGCGACGATCTACAGTATCAAATCTCATTGTAACAAATGATTTACTAACTAGCTATATGGAGCTCGGTACCCAGGTAGATTGTATATATACCGACTATAAAAAATGTTTCGACCACATAGTACATGCTGTTCTTGGAATTAAACTGGAAGCCGCGGGTATACACGATGATCTATTCCGCTGGTTCTTATCCTATATACAAAATCGCTCTCAAGCAGTAGTACTATTAGGATATAAATCGCCATGGTTACCAATACCATCCGGTGTCCCCCAGGGATCATTACTGGGGCCACTTCTCTTTGTTATCTTTATCCATGACATACAAAATTGTTTTCAAAATTCTAAAATTCTTCTTTATGCGGATGACATGAAAATAATAAAAAGTATTCATAACTCTGCTGACGTGGAGAGCCTTCAGAGTGATTTGAACAACTTTGAGTCATATTGTGAGACGAATAAATTAGAACTTAACGTTAGTAAGTGTTTCGTTTTGTCTTATTCGCGTAAAAAAACACATACTGATAGTAATTACTTTTTAAAGGGCTCTTTATTAACAAAAGTTAACGAATCAAGGGATTTAGGGGTAATACACGATCACAAATTATTATTTGACAAAAACATTGACAACATTGTGAAAAAAGATTATAAGGCTCTTGGATTTGTAATTCGATGTGCTAGTGTATTCAATAGACTGAAAACCATAAAGATTTTATATTACTCTTTCGTAAGGCCGATTCTCGAATACGCATCTGAAGTCTGGAATCCGCAATATGATATTTATAAGAACCGAATTGAGGGAATCCAAAAACGGTTTTTAAAGTTTCTAGATTTCAAGGCACATACTAGAACTCCGGATTATACCAGTAGATGCAAGCGGTATCACTTCTTGCCACTGTCGAAAAGACGAGATATTGCTGACATCTGTTACATTATAAAGCTATTGAATGGAGCGGTTGACTGTCCTGAACTAACTTCCAGGATCAATATTAATGTTCCATCCAGGACGCAAAGAAGGCATGCACCACTGGCAGTTCCTCGATTCAAAACTAACTACCGTAAAAATTCTTTCATCGTTAGGGCATCCAAAATTATTAACGATAATAATATAGATATTTTTGATAGCACGGTGACATCTATAAAGTCAAGTTTGACCCGGCAGTACTTTGACGACAACCAGATATGACATTTACCTCTAGAACTATTTTGGTCTTCTAAGAGGTATGTCAAAGGGAAAAACTTCTCACATACATAACACAAAATACATTACATACAACTTTCTTTGTTACCTCTTTTAAGGAATAGTTTTATCCTTTTAAAAAAAGAAATAGTCTAATTCAAAATTTTTAAGTTGAGTCATGCTTGTTCGCAGAGGTCAGTCTTGATTCAGCTCCTGGGGCGATGGGGGCATCATCATTATTATGGAAGAAACTGAAAAAAATGTCAGAAACAATATTCTGTACTGACTTTATATATCATCAATTTATACCCGTCTGGAATCGCAGCCCCTTATTTTTGAGCTGCCCTGGTTGACGCAAGCTTCCCGGAGTCGCAGCCCCTTACTCTTGAGCTGCCCTGGTTGACGCAAGCTTCGCGGAGTCGCAGCCCCTTACTCTTGAGCTGCCCTAGTTGACGCAGTCAGAAAGCTGGAGTCGCAAGCCTTACCCCGTCGAGCTACCCTTGCTGACGCAGGCGCCCTGAGGCGCTTGGTTCAGTTTTAAATTCGCCACCCATCGCAACAGGAGCTGACGCTAAAGCTGAGTTTTTTATATTATATTATATTGATAGGTTTAGTGTTTCTGATAGGTTTTATTAGGATTGTTTTACTGTTTCTTTTTATTTATAATAAATGTTGTGATATATATATCTTCTATTATTCATTATCCTTTTTCTTTCTTTCTTCTTTTAGTTACTTCTGGCTTCTGGGTAGCTACAGCATCCCAGGAGTGAGAAGTAACGTTACAACAGAATATTAATTTAGGCGAAAGTATAGCATAATATATCTATGGGAATAGAAGTTTAAAAATAGTTTAAAAAAATCAAAGTTATAAACATATTCTCAGACCTACCAAATGAATATGCAAAATTCATACAATATACTTTCAATTATCTTTATTCATATGTATTCGCATAGTTGAATGTGAAAAAGAAAGAATCTTTCCTATTATTCTAAGCTAACACAAAAGCAAAAAAAAAATTCGCAAAAAGATTGTGATCCCCGAGATTCGAACCTGGGTCTTCCGTTCGATTAATTTTAACCAACCGGTATACCGCTACGCCACGAAGACGATAGTGTTGACTTCAAAATTTTGATAAGCTATATATCTAGTAGTCATACTATTGACAAACATTTAAATGGACATTTATTTTGATGAAAAAGGATGAAACCCTTATTTTTTCCAAAAAGACTATTAATGAAGAATCTGATAAAGTCGTTCGATGAAAAAATGAATCGTGTAAATATGGGGAGCCATATAAAAGTTATGTTTATGTTGTTTTATGCTCCTGTGGGAACCCTTGCGAAATCCGGGATAAATGATCTCCTATATGTTGGCCAGGTTTGCAAGCTACGTATCAATATCCGTCTGGTAGAATGAACGTGATACAGACAGAAAGGCAGACAGACAGTCATTTTTTTCAAAAAGCGCAAATTTGGCTTCAGTATCGAAAATAACACATAGTCCACCGGTTTTTAATTTGTTTTCTTCAATGTACAGTTTTGACCTCGTTACAGTCTTATTATAGTACATATATATATTATTAGTTATTAGTTTATTAAAGACCTGAAACAAAACTGAAAGTTAATCTCTTCTTTGCGCTAACATCAATTTAACTCTTGGCGTGAAATGTTAGGCTAATTATGTCTTGGCACGAACCCAACTTTGTAAGGGTTTCATCCTTTATTTGTTTTTGCAATCTCGTCTTTACCACACACGAATTAGGGACTCTTAAACATAAAACTGTTGTAAAGCAAAAAGAAAAATAAAAGAGCATGTATGAAAAGATTGATGGATGTGAATGAAGCTAGAGAGGATTGCCAAGATCGTACAAAGTGGCGATCGATAGTCTCTGCCTACCCTAATGGGAACTAACGGCGTGAGAATATGTATGTATGTATGTTGTAAAGCATTAAAGTAATGCATCGCTGTTGGAGAGAATTAGTTCAAAACTGTTAGTTTAAATAGTTTTGTTTGTTTGGGAAATAGCTAGGTATGTAATTTTTATAGTGATGACACATTTTAGCTAAACTTGTTATAAAGAATATTCATAAAGTTACAGAGATCCTAAAATAAATACCAAAGAGCCTGAAGGTTCAAAACAAACAAAGGCTTGTAAGAAATATATCATTCCATATTTGCTTCGATGTCCAAAGGTCGCACAAAAACTACACACAACAAATAACCTTTTATAACCCATCTGATGTTAGGCGAGTACATGAAAAGTTCTGAACGAATTCAACAAAGGTTTATTGTTTGCTGGCGAAAGAACAATTTGGTCAGAGCATATTCGGCCTCCATGTATCAACACAAGTTTATTTGATCAAAGGAAACATAAGCACTCGGAAACCTATTGTTTACTTAATCATTCTTAACAGATGGAGGTTTATTTCTGCATTAGAAATGTTTCGTCAGTATTTTGTGCTTCTATTCTGGAAAATAAAATTGACTGGAAATTCGATCGCAATCGTATATAATAAACTACATAATCCCCACATTCTCACAACCCATTGATGTCCTACTATAAAAATTCAATAAAATAAATACCATGTCATAAATAATCATATATATCAATCATACTTAGATCATATTCCACCTCAATGGCCTAGTGAGATTTAGCGGACTAACAACTACTACCGTGATCTAAACTTTCTCCAGAACTTATCAGGCAAAAAAGGTTTAATTTTCTGGTTGTCTGGTATTTTTGTAATCACAAGCAAATCCGCTACGGCACCAAATCATTACTAAACACAATTCAGTTTAACAACCCCATTGAACTTTGTTCACTGTACGAGAGCCACGGAAACTATGTAGCAGCATAAATTAAAGCTTACTTAATGAAACAGCATTTAAAATGTTAATAAACCTACATTTAAAGACTTGAATTGCTTACAAGGCGAATTTCAGCACTCGTTCTAATTGGTGTATTCAGAAAAATATTGCAAATATGCAAATATTTTTGCTTGGTGAGACTAAGCAATTTCTTTAATTTTTTAATTGCCCCCTATCACGTGAGTACACTGTCCATGCAAAACGTGGGTACTCTGAACACCAGGTGACAAAGTCACGTGATGTTCAGAAGAATTAGTACCTCTGCCAACCCCTTCGGAACACTCGGAAAACTATTGTTTACTTAAACAAACCTAACAGACATACATACATACATACATACATACATATTCTCACGCCGTTAGTTCCCATTGGGGTAGGCAGAGACTATCGATCGCCACTTTGTACGATCCTGGCAAACCTCTCTGGCTTCGTTTACATCCATCAATCTTTTCATACATGCTCTTTTATTCTTCATACTGCGGACACCTGCCTTTTTGAGCACATTTTCTATTTGATCCAAATGTGTCCTCCGAGGTCGTCCTCTACTAACATTACCTTCCACATTGGCTCTATATATCTCTTTCACCAATTTACTGTCATCCATCCTCTCTATGTGCCCAAACCATCTCAACATTCCTTTTTCTATCTTTCTTACAATATCATCTTTTACACCACACCTTTCACGAATCACATCATTCCTCACACGATCACATAACCTTACATTACACACTTTTCTGAGGGATCTCATTTCTACTGCATTCACTCTACTTTCATGCTTCTTCTGCCACACCCAACATTCACTGCCATACATAAGCGTAGGAACGAGGACAGCATCATGCACAGCCATTCGGGCCTTTTCAGACACCGACTGACTAGACATTAGGCTATCCAGTGCTCCATTTACCGCATTACCCTTTTTCACTCTTCTCTCGATATTTTCATCACACTTTCCATCCCTAGTAAACAAACTTCCCAAATATACAAACATAAACATATAAACATACCTAACAGACGAAGGTTAATTTCTGCATTAGAAATATTTTATCGGTATTTTCTGCTTCTATGCTAATCAATTAAATTGTCTCGAAATCTTATAACAATCATATCGTTACAAATTTATCATATCGTAAGAATCGAGTAGTTTTATTTACAAAAAAGGAAAAGTATTGTGCATGAAGAGATCGTCCATGCAGACAAAATGTTCACATACCCCCAAACCATAGATGTCTCAAGTGAGGGCTTGAGCCTATCTTATATACGGTGATTTTGCCTTACTCCACCACGCTTTGGCAGTACTTGAAATTGGTGAACGTAATCATCTTCATTTCCTGATATTCGGTGATGCAAGCTGCAAGATGCTATTACAATTTTTGGGGTGCTCGCCAGAAGCGACTAACGGTATTGGGGTTTTAAGGATTTTTTGGGTGATGCGGTTGGAGTCCATCACCAAAAAACTTTATTTTACCATCTTTTGCCCAGGCAACTTACAAAAGTGGCTGAGGAATTTATGATTCCTTAGCTCTGGCTACCCTTTCTAGGGATTTATAGCCGTGAGTATATGTATGTACCCCCCGGAGTTAATCACTGAAACATGTGGATTATGACATCGCTTATAGTCCAAGATCCCGGTGCCCCCAGACGTTACTTATTTTCTCATAAGAAATATAAATGGGATAAAGTAGTGTTAGTACGTACTTTGAGTGTGTGCATACCTGCTACCTTGGGTCGACGGCCAATTCATAGGTACCAGGTGCTAAAGGTAGATAAATACAGTGCTGATTTTTCTTAAATTATCAGTGCTGATTTTTACATATGTTTTAGATATTGTTGTTAAAAATTAATAATCATTATTGCCAGACACTTTCCATCGGCGCTTACCCTTACCAGACGCTTTAAAGCTTCAAAAAAAATAACATATTCTTACTTACATTCTCACTCTTGATTTTTATGTATGATACTTGGGGAACTATTTGAACACCCCTGGTCAGCAGCCAGACCAATTGGAGGGGTCAAATATCCCCCCAGACACACATAAAGTGTCGCTAAAATTCTGCTCTGTTCGATATAATCAAGAGAGATTAAAGATTCGTTACATACAAAATGGAATCGAACCTGAAGATTACAAGGTATTTTAAAGTGATCTGGGTTGAGAAAATTTAATCTATACTTATAATAAATCTGTAGAGAGGTCAATTCTGTACATGAAATATATTTTCAAAATAACTATCAGGTGATGATTAGGGATCGATACTGATGCCAAAAATGCAATCAGTAAAATTTTTGTCTGTCTGTCTGTCGGTTTGTATGTTCCTTATGGAAACAAAAACTACTCGACGGATTCTAACGAAACTTGGTACAATTATTCTTCATACTCCTGCGCAGGTTTTTGTATACTTTCCAGCAGAGTAGTAAAGGGAAATTTTGGGAAAACGGGAGAAGTTACTCCATTTTTTAAGACTTTAAACTTACATAGAAATCATGTATGACGGAAAAATTCTGCATAAAATTATCTAAAAAAAAATCATTAACAGTTTATGTCTATCTTTTACGGTTGACTCACAATAACACGTGAAATTCCTGATAGCTTAGCAGTTCGGAACATTCTGATTATATTTGTTTCCTCTTACGTTTGTAAACCTCTCACTCATCCCTAATTTAAAAAAGGGAACATTATTACCTATTCAATAAAAAAAGGATCATAGAAATCGGTAGAAAAACACCGAAATTATACATAAAATAAGCCAGCGCGCCCGTGACCAAAACCAAATCTTTATTAATTTATATATAACATACTAGAAGGCGCCAGTAGTTGCATCCTACATCACGTAATGATTTATTTTTCAGATTGTTATAAATATTTCATAGCGTTTTATTCCAAAATTTGCTATTTAATGGAAATACTGAACCGTTCATTAAAGCGCATTCAAAATCACCAAACTACACTGTTTAGGGAGTGCTATAAATTAAATAAATTGAAAACATTGCGCTGAATTTCACAATGCTTAAACAGGGACTGAAGAAAGAAACCTCAGATATTTAAAAAAACAACGCTACCCGTGCGAAGCTGGGACGATCCACTAGTAAATAATAAATATAAGTTTCTTTAACCTATGTTTCACATCTTATCATCGAGTTAAATTGAATACTACTATTTAAAAATTCATGTTTATTAAATCTTAAAATTATACATACATACATATACTCACGGCTATAAATCCCTAGAAGGGGTAGCCAGAGCTAAGGAATTAAAAATTCCTCAGCCACTTTTGGAAGTTGCGTAGGGAAATATGGTAAAATAAAGGTTGATTGTGATGGGTCTCCAACCGCATCGCCCAAAAATCCCTGAAAAAGCCCCAATACCGTTAGTCGCCTCTTACGTACACCCACCGGAAGAAATGGGGTAGTGTTATTCTAAGCCGACACTACACAGCATGAATGACTTATCAAACTTAGACGATGATGACAGTAAAGATCACGCTGAATGTTCAAACTACAAATAATCCGAAAGAAGAAAGACATGTATAGCTTTGTATAATTTTAAGATTTAATAAACATGAATTTTTTAAATAGTAGCATTCAATTTAACTCGATGATAAGATGTGAAACATAGGTTAAAGAAACTTATATTTATTACTAGTGGATCGGCCCAGCTTCGCACGGCCAGCGTTGTTTTTTTAAATATCTGAGGTTTCTTCCTTTAGTCACTGCTCAAGCATTGTGAAATTTAGCGCAATGTTTTCAATTTATTAAATTTATAGCACTCCCTAAACAGTGGAGTTTGGTGATTTTGAATTCGCTTTTATGAACGGTTCAGTATTTCCATTAAATAGCAAATTTTGGAATAAAACGCTATGAAATATTTATAACAATCTGAAAAATAAATCATTACGTGAGAAAATAAGTAACGTCTGGGGGCACCGGGATCTTGCTCTATTAATTTAACTTTCTAATCGTATCACAACAATATGTTGTTTTTATTAAAGTTCGTAAAAAAATACATATCAAGTGAACATCTGTACTCATCATCATCGCTATTATATTACGAGTATATGTAACAGAAAACTAAAAAAACAACACAAACACCCAAAAACCCGTTTAATAGAAATAATTTAATACGTCTATTAAAATCGCGAGACCGAGCAAAAATATTTGCATATCTGCCATATTTTTAAAGTGTTGAAATTCTCTTTGTAGGTAATTCCGGTGTTTAAATGTAGGTTTTGTTAAATTTTTAAATGCTGCTCCATTTAGTAAGCTTTAATTAATGCTGCTACATAGTTTCCGTTGCGCACGTACAGATGCACAGTTCAAAATGTTTGTTAGACCTAAATGTGTTGTGCAATGATTTCATAAAAAAAACACCGGTAATACATACGCTTCTGCCTATCTTTGTAAATAAATACATATGCCTCATGCCTTGATTGCAAAAATAATTATTGTAACGAATAATTGTACCGTTATAATTTCATCGACTATGACTAGCTACTACTAGGACTATGGCCAAATCGCCCTGTATAGGGTAGGCTCGAGCCCCTTGGTGGGGACATATATGGGCTGTGAGGAATTTCATCGAATCCGACCATATAGTTTGACGGATGTACGCGACCACAAAAGAGTTTGAATATATGATACATGCACACTTAGCTGCTTTCAATAATATAACAGCTGTGATTCTCATCAAATTACCTGTAAAGAGCAAATCATTATTAAAATTACATAAAATCTATATTTATATATACTTTTTAAAGAATGCTCACGAGAGATTTTCCACTTAAGTTATGTGGGAGAAAGGTAGTAAGACAATAGTTGGTTGCTCTATTGTTTATGGGGTTTATGACCACACCGACTAAAACAATTTATAAAGCTCCAATAACGTTAGTTGACTCATACAACTCATAAAAAGAAATAGCTTACCGCTATTCTAAACCAAATCATCACATAAAAACACACTCTCATCATCGCTTTAATATTCAAATTGACTTATAAAAATACAATCAAAGTAACATCAGCAACAAATTATAGCCAGTTTATTAGAACAATCACAAACACATTAGCCTTTGTGTACTTTGCCCTAACGATCTGTACCTATATAAAAACATTGTATTTGTATGCAATAAAGTGTTTAATAATAATAATAATAATGGAGCTCAGAACGGATGTAGGGGCGGTAGTCGCGGTAGCAAGGAGCTGCTCCTCATCGACGCGGTCGTAGGCCAACTGGTCAAACGCAACCGTCGGAACTTCTCCGCTGGCTGGATAGACTACAGGAAGGCGTTCGATTCGGTACCTCATTCATGGCTCATGAGGGTCCTCGAGCTGTACAAAATTGAAAGTACAGTTCGACACTTCCTCGGGCAGTGTATGGGGTGCTGGAGAACGATCCTGAGTTTAGACGGTCAGCGGATGACGGACGCGGATGACCAAATTGATATAAGGCGAGGGATTTTCCAGGGCGATTGCCTGAGTCCAGTTTGGTTTTGCTTGGCCCTGAATCCTCTAAGTACACTCTTGGAGAATTCAGGGACGGGCTTTCAGTTTCGGAGAGGCGGACCACGCTTGCCTCATCTCCTTTACATGGATGACCTGAAGCTTTACGCCCCCACGGCTGACAGATTGGCGGAGCTACTGACGATCACTAACGATTTCAGTGGTTCCGTCAAGATGGAGCTCGGGGTCGATAAGTGTGCGGTCATTCATGTTGAGAAGGGGCATGTCGTGCACTCTGATGGTGTCGATGTCGGCACCAATCATTTGAGGGCACTCTCCGAGGCTGAAACATACCGGTATCTGGGCATGTCACAAACCATCGGTGTGAAGGTGGCAGACGTGAAACAGGGTGTTTGCGAGGAGTTTTATGAACGCCTGAAAAGTGTGCTTAATAGCTACTTGTCAGGCGTTAATAAGATCCGAGCCATTAACTCCTGGGTCATGCCTGTACTGATGTACACATTTGGCGTGCTCAGATGGACTCAGACCGAACTCGACGCTCTGGACAGACGAGTCCGCACGATGATGACCTCTCATCGAATGCATCATCCGAGGTCGTCGGTTATGAGATTGTATATCCCGCGGAAGTGTGGTGGTCGAGGCCTCTTGAGTGCCAAAACCATGCACAACCGCGAGGTATGCAACCTCAGAAACTATTTTTTGACGATGACGGGTGATAGTATTCGGGGAGAGGTGGTCGCTAGTGATAAAGGACTGACTCCCTTATCGTTGGCCTCACAGGATTGGCGAACCCCGGAGGTACTTAGCACCTCTGATCGGGAGTCCGTATGGAAAGAGAAGGAGCTGCACGGGAGGTTTTACAAGGTACTTCACGAACCTTTCGTGGACCGTAAAGCCTCCCTGCATTGGCTGCGTTTCGGGGACCTCTTTGGGGAAACCGAAGGTTTTGTCTGTGCAATACAAGACCAGGTTATCAAGACGCGGAACTATCGGAAATACATCCTAAAGGACGGTACCACAGACGTTTGTCGAGCATGTGGCCGTCCCGGAGAGTCACTTAGGCATGTTGTTTCCGGTTGTTCGGCTCTTGCTAACACTGAGTACTTGCACAGACACAACCAAGCAGCCAAAATCCTGCATCAGGAGCTCGCTCTAAAATACGGACTCTTGCAACAGAGGCTGCCGTATTACAAGTATCTGCCGGAGCCAATCCTAGAAAACGACCGTGCCAAAATCTATTGGGACCGATCCGTTATCACGGACAGGACTATTCTAGCGAATAAGCCTGATATCGTGGTATGGGATCGGTCGCAGTCGAGGGTATTTCTAGTGGATGTCACTATCCCTCATGACGAGGGTCTCGTGAAAGCCGAAACCGAGAAGCGTCGGAAATATCTCGATCTGGCCCACGAGATCACCGACATGTGGGGTGTGACTTCGACAGAAATAATCCCAATTGTTTTGTCCGCGAACGGGTTAATTCCAACCAGCCTCGCGACCAACTTGAGGCGGTTGGATTTCTGCGGCGTGTCGGTTCCAGCACAAATGCAGAAGGCGGTGCTGCTCGATACGGCTCGGATCGTTCGTCGGTTCTTGAACCTGAGCCCCTGACCCCGAACGACTGTTCTTTTGTCGGGGAGTACCGCCTCTTCCATTCAAAATTATATTTTCTTTTTCGGCCATGGGAGAGGCGAGGAACTTAAATTCATGCTCAAAATAATAATAATTAGTGTTAACATAAAACCGAAATTGTTTCCAAATAATCAGACGACCTAGTTCGCAACAGAAAACAAAGTTAATAGGCTTCTCAGAGCGTTGACGTTTCAGTGAATTAATTTTATAGCAGCAAAACCTCCTCCGCGCTCATTAACGTAACTCGGCGTGATAACGACTACGATAGAACCTACTATTAACGGACCAATTGCGTTGGCTGTCTGTATTACAACCTTCTGATAAGTACGTTCTCATTATTCTTTTTGGACTGTGATGTCTTTACCAATAACATAATAACATAACATAAACGTTCACGCCGTTTATCCCCGAAGGGGTTGGCAGAGGTACCAATACTCCTGAACTCACATGGCAAGCGCCATCTAGTTACCAGAGAAGGTACCCACGTTTTGCTTAGACAGTGTACTCACGTGATAGGGGGCAGGCCTATCGCCGTTTTGTACGAATACACTGTCACATGACAAAGTACAACTCAGCCATGTGGGTTTCCTCACGATGTTTTCCCTCACCGTTAGCAACCATGATAAATTAACCACACATATGACTTTAGAAAAGACAAATTGGTGTAGGCCCGTCCCAGGATTGGAACTCACGCCCTTCTGTTTTCGGGCGGGTGTTCTACCCACTGGACTATCATGTCGCTGTCTTTACCAATAAAATGTGATCAATTCTGAACTTAAAAGCTATACTGAGGGATTTATCAGCCGCTGTAACTACAGGTATAATAGTACTTTTATTTCTCGAAGCGACGCACATTATGCATGATGTAAACTTTATATAAATACCTTTTAAGTCATCTACTAAAGTTATTAAACTTTGATGTTTGTCTAATGTGTTTGTGATTGTTCTAATAAACTGGTCATAATGTGTTGCTGATGTTACTTTGATTGTATTTTTATAAGTCAATTTGAATATTAAAGCGATGATGAGAGTGTGTTTTTATGAGTTGATTTGGTTTAGAATAGCGGTAAGCTATTTCTTTTTATGAGTTGTATGAGTCAACTAACGTTATTGTTTAATCATTTTGTTATGCATTTATTTAATAAGTATGCTCCACTTAAGACGGTGGTTATCAAAGACGGTCCGAAACCATGGCTGACAGATACTATAAGACTGATGATGCAAACCCGGGACAAAGCTCATCACAGATGTAAAAAAACAAAAGATGAAACTCACATTCAATTCTACAAAGACCTAAAACATCAAGTCATAGTCGCAATGCATAATGAAAAACAGGCCTTCTATGAATTTACCATCAATCGTTGCGCGAAAGATTCTAAAAAACTGTGGAAGAATCTAAAGCGGGTCGTCTTTCCAAATAAACGCCCTGAGCTGCCAGTCCATTTCGATAACCCCGACGATATCAATCGCCATTTCGGTGATATCCCCGGCGCACCTGATGTCACTTTATCAAACTTAACTTTTTTTGAATTTAACAGACACGGTCAATCAAATTTGACTTTACAAACTGTCTCTGCAAATAAAATTGCAAACGTTGTTAAGACTATGAAGACAAAAGCAAAAGGTTTTGATGATATTAATATTGACATGTTACTTTTGACTCTACCTACCTCACTTGACGCATTAACCGCCATCGTTAACAAAAGCATACTCACTAACAAATTTCCTTCAATCTGGAAGACCTTCCCAGCGCTTCTAAAATAATGGAACGGGTCGTATGCGAGCAGCTCACGGAGTACCTGGAGGAAAATAAAATTTTACCTGAACTTCAATCCGGCTTCCGAAAAGGTCGATCCACAGCAACAGCATTACTTGATGTTATCGACAACATACTCAGCGACAAAAGTGATGGTAAAAGTAGTTTGCTTCTTTTATTAGACTTCTCCAGGGCCTTTGAGTGCTTGTATATACCTCTTCTTTTGTCTAAGATGGCATATTACGGCTTTGATGTTGCGACGATTCGTTGGTTTGACAGTTACTTGTCTGACAGGATGCAATTCGTAGAGCTTCGTAAGAGAGATGGCAGTAATCATACTTCTGCTACAAGTCTTGTTCCCAGAGGGGTTCCCCAGGGCTCTATTTTGGGACCTCTTCTCTTCATTCTTTATACCGCTGATATTATTAATAGTATTCATAATAGTAAGTATCACATTTATGCCGATGATCTGCAATTATACGTATCTGGTCTGCCTAGTGACGCTATGAGGACTGTCGATATACTTAATGCGGAGCTCGAGCGTATTGTTACCTGGTCTGAAAAGAATTGTCTTGTCCTGAATCCTAGCAAGTCCAAGTACATGATAATCTAAACATCAAATACGTAATACAGTGGAAGCTCTTGCGGCCAATGATGTAGCTATCAGAGGACAACCCATAGAACGGGTGGTGGAAGCAAAAAACCTTGACGTGCTGATGGACGGGGAACTACGGTTCGAAAACCATGTTTTATCAGTAGTCAGTAACTGCTTCTATCGCCTTAAAGTGCTTTATAATATTCGCGATTATCTCAGTGTGGATTTGCGTCTTCACCTGTGCGAATCGTTAATATTATCAAGGTTAAACTACTGTGATGTTGTCTATGGCAGTTGCATACTTGGTCGTTCACAGAGATTGATACAACGTGTGCAAAACGCATGCGCACGGTTTTGTCTTCGCATTCCTCCAAGATCCCACGTCACTCCTCATTTGAACGTGCTTGCCGCCGCCGGCAAACAGAACATTAGTATTTTCGGACGGCATGGCCGTAGGTTTTGGCGAAATACTAAATAAGTATCTTAATCAACAGGTCATTAACCATTGCTATACGGGTGCAAACTTTAATTATATAGTGGAACGAATATTATTAGGCACTTATGACGAATATACAACGATTGTCGTACTGGTCGGCAATAGTATAGGATTAAATAAGTATTTATTAAATAAAAGTATAAATAAACTTTTGGAAATACAAAAAATATATAAATGTAAATTTATATTTTGTACCTTTCCATACTTACTTAATATGAATAAGCAGAATGACAATATTCATATTTTGAATAATTTAATATGTCACGTGACATGTTGTCAAAGCGACAATTTGTTTTGTTTGGATTTGAATAAGTTTTTACCTTATTCAAATTCTCGACTGGGTACTGTATACATACCCTTAAATCAAAAGCGGAACATTGCTAAATTATTAGCATATAATATATCTGACCCCCATATATTTAATATAAGGGGAAACTTACTTCTAGTATGCGATGGTGGAAACCATAATTTAAACTTTTAAGAGTGACAATGGAAGAGCCTCCTGTCGTCCTTAAGTCGTCACCTAACATCAATATTGTAAACAAGGAAGGAGGTTCTTCTGGCAATATTAATAAAAAGAATACTTTACAAGGAGTCTCCCAGTTTAAACTTGTATGTCAAAATACTCAGGGGTTTTCTTGTAAAGAATTAGAAATAGAACTGTTTTTGGAAAAATATGAAATAGATTGTTTATGTGTTACTGAACACTGGCTTAAGAATTGCGAACTCATATTTGGTTTTGAAAACTATTATTTAGCTAGCAACTACTGCCGCAATTCTAAAGCCTGTGGTGGCTCCGCTATATTTTTAAAAAATAATATTAAATCAAAAATTCGTAATGATATTGTAAAGTTAAGCGTTGAGCAAGTCGTGGAATTATCCTGCATAGAGTTAAAAAACTATTTCTTAGTATGTGTGTATCGACCCCCTTATAACCAAAATTATGATAAATTCGAAAATGTAATGGAAGATGTATTAAGCAAAGTTTTCAGGAATAAAAAACGTATAATAATATGTGGAGACTTCAATGTGGATCGCCTACAAGACAGTTATCTTAAAACACGATTGATGAGTTTATTCCAATCGTTCAATTTAGAAAATTTATTCTTGGAACCGACTAGAATCAAAACATGCTTAGATAATGTATTTACTAATGCAGATTTTTCAAGTAAAAGTGTTATAAATAAACTAAAGTCTGATCACAGCGGCCTTTTTGTTAGCTTTCCTCTAGAGATACCAGAGCCAAAAATTGTTATTAAAAAAAGGCATATTACTGCTAGTAAAGTAGAAACATATATAAATATAATAAGCTCTAAGTTGCCTACATGTACAATTAATAAAAACTCAAATACTAGCTATGATATCTTTTATAATGTTCTGATAAATGAGTTTAATGAAATTTTTAATGTAAAAAATGTAATTATTACCAGTAAATTTAAGTTTTGTGAGTGGGCAACACCAAGTATTTATAGATCAAGAGAAAAACTCTTCGATTTATATGATCAAAAAGCTTATAGTAATAATAATGAATTGAGTGAATATGTAAAAAAATACTCAAAAATATTTAATAAAGTATGTAAAGAGGCTAAAGCCAGATACCTAAGCCGACGTATCCGAACATCCGATAATAAAGTTAAAACAGTGTGGAATATTATCAACACCCAAACAGGCCGAGGTAAACCATGCGATCAGGAGTTCTGTGTTCGATCTGATAAAGGTCTGACTACCTCTAATGAGGAAATCGCTTGTATTTTTGAAAAATATTTTACTGACATACCATCAAAAACAACTGAATATTTAAACACATCGGTTATAAAAGCTCAACACTTGTTACAACAAAATGTTGATAGGTGCGAAACTTTGTTTTGTTTTAAAGATGTCAGCCCTACAGATATCGAAAAATGTTTTAAATCATTTAAACTGAAAAGTTCTCAAGACATTTGGGGTATGTCAGTGAAAGTTTGCCATAATTTTATTGTAACTTTGGCTCCATATTTAGCAGATATATTTAATGAATGTATAAGAAATAAAATCTTTCCAAATCTCATGAAGCATAGTAAAATTGTACCACTTCTTAAATCCGGAGGAGATAAAATTAGTCCTGATGGTTATAGACCCATATTAATTCTGCCAGTTTTAAGTAAAATATTCGAAAAACTAATGTTCAATCAAATGCTTTTGCATTTCGCTTCAAACAAATTGTTTCATCCAAAACAATTTGGCTTTACGAAGGGCCGCTCTACCACCGATGCAGGCGTTGCCTTAATGAAACACATTTTTGATTCGTGGGAACGCAAAAATGATGCTATTGGTTTGTTTTGCGATCTTACGAAGGCATTTGATTGTGCAGATCATGAAATCCTTTTTATTAAATTAGAACATTATGGCATACAAGGTGACGCACTTAAATTAATAAAGTCTTACTTTTCGGATCGGATACAGAAAGTGCAAATCAATAATGCAATATCACCTGGAACTCATGTGAAAATGGGTGTTCCGCAGGGTTATATTTTGGGCCCATTTTTATTTTTAGTTTATATTAACGATTTGCCGTTCATGGTCGAGAAAATGTCCGAGATAGTGTTATTTGCTGATGATACTTCTTTAGTATTTGACGTTGAAAGAAATAATCAGAATATTGACGAGGTGAATAACACGGTTTCACAGATTCAAACATGGTTTGCTTCCAATAATCTTGTACTGAATGGTAAAAAAACCAAATGCATTAAATTTGTATTACCTAATGTTAGGTGCGTTGATAACGAAATAATTTTAAATAATGAAAAGTTAGTATTTTCGGATAAAACAGTTTTCTTAGGGATAACTCTGGACTCCAAGCTCCAATGGGGACCCCACATTAGCTCACTAGCTGGCAGGCTTAGTAGTGCTGCATATGCCGTTAGGAAAATAAGACATTTGACAGATGTACAGACAGCTCGATTAGTTTATTACAGCTATTTTCATAGTGTAATGTCTTACGGTATTTTACTCTGGGGCAGAGCAGCTGATGTTGGTTCCATATATTTCTCCAAAAGAGAGCAATAAGAGCCATATACAATATGAGATCCTTAGATTCCCTGAGGGAATTGTTTAAAACAATAAATATAATGACACTGCCATGCCAATATATTTATGAAAATATTATGTATATAAGAAAAAATCAGGCCTCTTTTGTGAAAAATTGTGACAGACATATTCGAAACCTGAGAGACGACAATAAAATATCCGTGCCAAAATACAGATTGTCAAAAGTAAATACATCTTTCATGGGGTTATGCGTAAAAATGTATAATAAAATACCTGAGGACATTTTAAATTTATCAGAAACAAAATTCAAAGCAGCTGTTAAAAGAAATCTTAGTTCGAAAGCCTATTACACTGTCAATGATTACATTAATGATGAAGTGGCTTGGTGTCATCAGGGCTCTGTGCAGGATGTTTCCGGGCTAACACCAAAATTGTAATGGACGTAAAAAAAGATGTGTGTTGACGAGTTTCTTACGGGTTCTTCTCTCAACAAAACACCTTCCGAATCCGAAGTAAACTTAGTATTAAGTTGAATTTTGACGTTCAAAAAACAAAGATTTATCTTTTTATTTTGAAATAAATGATTATTTTATTTTATTTTATTTTATTTTATTTTAACGACGCTAAACTATTGAAAATGCAGGCACGTAGGCAACTACATCTTGCAACGCTGCTTTTCGGTGTTGTTCGGCACGAATCTCCTGAATATTTATTTTAAAAACTGCAATGGTCCAAAAGCGATTACCAGTTTAAAGTAAGAGCGATTTTGCCAATGCATCGTTCTGCAGCGTTTCGGGGCAGTTTCAGGTTCGCGGCGTCCAAGTGCTGGAATGATCTCCCACCACCTATCCGAGATTCCACAAATAGGACATCTTTTAAGCAAAAGCTTAAAAGCTACTTGCTAGTTCAGCAAAATCCAAATTTTTCCAGCGCCGAGTCCTAGTTCTAATCTGTCAATTTAGGTGTTAATTTAGGTATTAATTTATTTATGTTTTTTTAGCGTTATCGTGTGTGTATACTTACTACTTTTTCGTATAATCGTGTTTACTTACTTTTGTTTATGTGTGAACTTCATATAATTATATTTCCGTGTATTTCAGTTATTAATTTAGTATATTTTATTTAACATGTGTATATAAGTATGTGTGTGTATGTACATATATATATATATATATATACATACACACACATACTTATATATATATATGTACATGTATGTAAATGAATGAATATACATATATATTGGTTTTATTTTATTGTATAGTTTGCATAGACTGATCAGTACAGTGTGAAGTGTCCGTGACATCACTTGTTACAAAGAGTACTGACTGAAATCAGTGTTGTGGGTTATAAAATAACTCACAATAAAATGCTGAGTCAGGTGCTCTTTTGTTGCTGACGTAAGCCATGACCAATTTTTGTTTTATTTTGTTTTATTTGTTTGTTTTATTTTGTTTATTTTACTTTTTAAAATCAATTTTGTACTGTTTTTGTAATTTCTGTATATGTTTTGTGTATTTTTTTGTTAGTCAGCAACAAATAAAAATCTCTCTTTTCTTTTCTTTTCTTTTTTTTTTATGTCCACGAAACCTCATGTGGGTATTATTTTACTGTCATTTACTAAAGTGTCCGAGAAATTTCTCATTGTGAATTATGGCTTTCCCTTTATGGAATCATAAGACTTCATTTAATACATAAATTTGCGACTTAGTAACCCTTGATCTGAACCAAAGTGATAGAAAACTAAAACAATGTAGAAATAAGTAGTCAACGACTAAACTTTTCTAATTTAATTTATTTCACAGAATAAGCTGGTATATTTGCTGACAATGTTTCAAAACTAAGTAGACTGAACCCGACTTAGCCATTTTGCATTCCGTTTGAATATGAAACGAAATATAGGTCAGTAAAAGTATTTGTGCCGACAAAAAAAGGTCTTGTTATAGCACCCTACTTGTCATAATATTATACGAAAAATATGATAATCAACATACATATAATATATATTTATATATAATTTGGTCAGCAAACAAGAAGGGTAGTTTAAACTTACAAATAAGATTGCTTAGAGATGATACGTTCCTACGGATATGTTTTATGTGTTTAGTAAAGTTTGTGATAGGCAAATTTTAAATACTTGGAATAAGAATAAACTTCACTTACCTAAGTATAGACCCAACAAAGTAACTTCTTTTTGGGATTATCTTCCTTCACATGATCAACAAAACACACATTGACATTTTGTAAAGCACCCTTTAAAAAATCTATAAAGGCTATTCTTATAAAAACCTTACTACAGCTTTTAAGTTTTTCTATATGATAAAGAACCAATGCACACCTGCCCCTTTCCATAAAGCTATAGTCTTCCTTAGTGATTCGCTGGAAGGCTTACACGTTAAGGATTTATTAGACCTACGGTATTATTAAAAAAAACAGTGAGATAGGAAAGCGACCTTTCCCTCATAAGGCGTTTACTGACGACCCTCAGATATTATATTTAATATTTTTCGTTTGAATTTAAAAAAAAAATGTATTCATGATTGGCATTATATTAGTATATAATTTTTTTGCAGCTGCTTTTGTGAAAATTATCAGTCAAAACTATTAGCTCATTGAAATCATGCCATTTATTCATCGTCATCCATATATGTTGTCTATATACCGATGTTTCTACTTTAAAAATAAAATCGCTTTCAGCAAAAAGCTATCCCAGCTAGTTTATGGTGATAAAATTTGAAATTCAAATCTCAATTTATTGCTCTCTTTATAAGCCTCAGAATCTTTAAACACTTTTAGACAAGAAATATACAACTTTTCTAGCAAAATCATTAGGAGCAAATATCAGCTTCATAATGAAGCAAACATAATGTGAGTTAAACCACTAATGACGGCATAAGAGACTTCCTTAAAATCCTTCAATCTTTTAGAATGTATAATGGGTCTTATGTAAGAAGTACTTTATACGCTCTTGCTTAAAATGTATTACGACATCG
Organism: Bedellia somnulentella; assembly: GCA_963576735.1. Taxonomy (NCBI): domain Eukaryota; kingdom Metazoa; phylum Arthropoda; class Insecta; order Lepidoptera; family Bedelliidae; genus Bedellia; species Bedellia somnulentella. The sequence continues at coordinate 4,965,006 of OY755181.1, read as the reverse complement.
AGTACTTCAACCATAAACTATCACAAAGGATTTTGAGATTACTCGCTTTGAATATAAAGTGAGATTTAGCTTCAGTGCATATTAAATGCTTCTGGTTTATCTTGCAGATCTGTCTTGCAATCTAAATATTAATGACCAAATAACAAATGTACTGACCTGCTTAATTAACGTGCTGCAAAATATATTAAAATTGTATAGTCACTTAAAATAAATTACACATTAGCTGTTTATAAAAAGGGAAATAAATACAATAAGGTTGTGTTAGGTACTCTCTCTTTTATATGTTTATATACGCCCTCAATATCAAACAAAAATTAAACTGTGCATAAGCAACCTCTTTTACAACTTTTCTTGTTATATTGAATTAATGAAAACAAATAAAATCGATGATTCGGTCAAAAGAGAGAGAAATAGGTGATGCCCATACTTGCTCATTATAATGGATATTTTCTCTTGATATCCGTAGCTTAGAGTAATTACAAAGGCAAACGTCACCAATCAGATCATTTTGTTTGATACGAGAAGTTTAATAGGCGGAGTTTAATATCACATCATGAGAATTCCTACAAGTTCAGATGAAAGCTCGTGTCGTAATCGTGTCTTAATTTAAAACGACTTATTTTAGAGGCTAAATGAAATATGTTCAAATATTAAAGCATTTTATTTTCTAAGACTACTCCATAAGATTGATTTAAGAAAGTTATAATTTTGGAGATAATTGTAAATGTAGAAAACCGTTTGCTTTAAAGTTACTTTACTTAAATATAATCTTTGTGTTGTTGTGTACTGTTATTTTAAATGGACCTTGTAACAGAATAGTACCTAAATTTTGCAACCTATTGCTCGTGTAAGTATCGGGAATTCGATATTGTTGACAACGTTTTGAAAACTCTGTATCCAGCATTCCAATGATACGTGTCTTCACAAAACTTGTATTGATACAGCGCTCTTTGAGAATGTTCGCAATTTAGACTATTTATTGTTTGGAACAATATGTTTTCAAACTTTCATGTATCTAACTTATATTGGAAATTCTTTAGTTGTAGCATTGGATTCAATCACACCCGATGTCGTTCCAGTACTGTTAAGAACTCGTTTCTTTCCTTTACTGTGCTGTGTTCACCTTTTGATTTTATAGTGTTTATGATGTGATATTTTACTTATGTACAAAAGAACAGAAAAAATATACTTTGATTTTCACCATCAACTCGATAACATTTATTTCTCCTGAAGTATTTTATTCCCAACATCAACTCTATCATAATTATTTGAATCAGCATATTCCATCCGAAATAATAATACTATTGCAAAAAAGCTTTATGTTTCTTTTTTAACTAAAGCCATTTTATTGTGAAAACTGCAACAGACATTTTCCGATACTCATGTCATTAATACAATGATTGGAGTAAGTAAAGCATACCTGTTGCGGGAACTTAGCCTGCGCACTGCCATCCGCTTAGATTAATCGCTATTATGAACGATATTTCATAACCTATTTTGTTTTAATTAACTATCAATCTCTCACACAAGGTCTTCTTTTATTATCACTTTCATTGTCTTATTGCCACCTGCATTGAAATGTTTTCTTTTTGATCTTCAAACATTTTGCGTGGCTAATTCTACTAAAATCATGTTAACACAAAATAAAAAAAAAACTAATACTTATGAATAGTTATCAAAGTAATGTAGTATGTGTAAATATTCAAAGTGAACCATAATAAAATAGCTGTAAATATATATAAATGTATGTGAATGGATAAGACTACGATAAAAATATGACTTACTCGTATTATATAAATATTTGAGAAGAATCGTATCCGTTTACCAAGAAAGACGGTGTTTTAGACAGATGGTTACTTTTTTTTATCAATTTCTTATTTCCATATTTCGTGTTTAGTTAATCGGTGTCTGAAAAGGCCCGCATGGCTGTGCATGATGCTGTTGGTTTGCTGAATGATGATGAATTTTGGGTGTGGCAGAAGAAGCATGAAAGCAGAGTGAATGCAGTTCAAATGAGGTTCCTCAGAAAAATTTGTAATGTAAGATTATGTGATCGTGAAGATGATATTGTAAGTAAGATAGAAAAAGGAATGTTGAGATGGATGATAGGAAATTGGTAAAAGGTATCTATAGAGCTAATGTGGCAGGCGTCCGAAGTATGAAGAATAAAAGAGCATGTATGAAAAGTTTGATGGATGTAGACGAAGCCAGAGAGGTTTGCCAGGATCGTACAAAGTGGCGATCGATAGTCTCTGCCCTCCCCAATGGGAATTAACGGCGTAAGAGTATATGTATGTATGTATATTTCATTGTATTATATTATATTACAAAAAAACTTTCTTGGATTACAAAGACTCATCTCAACTATGAATAACGAAGCATTCTTTATTTCGAAGTTTAAGGAGCTCCCCTGAGGTTTCTCTCGTGCAATCAGGGATAAATGTTGTTCTAAATGTTAATTCCGTGTAAACCCTCATGCTAAATTTGATCAAGATCCATCCAGTTTTCAAGTAATCCGACGTCATACAGAACGAACGAAACACAGTTGGTTTTTTGTAAATTCGCAGATTTATCTTCTTCATTGACAATGTATCGTATCCAATCGGTTTTAGAATATTTAATACAACTTTTTTTATCTAACTATAGTTATAGTTCTAATATATGCAATAGGTGTATAGAATTGAGTGAGATGTATCCTATTATTATTTAGTATGACAAATTAATCTCATAATTCACGATACAAGTGTCCATCCGGTAAATATCGGATACTGACTCACATAAATCATTAGCGGGCACGAACCGCTCATTACAACGGGATGGAATTGGATTCGGGGCACATGTGTGCCCGTAGTTACCAGTAATTGACATATATTAAAAGGTAAAGGTTGCCATAGGATGAAATTAAATAGTTTAAGTTAGTAAAGTAAATATTAACTAATAAGCAAATATTAGCTAAAAAGTTTAGTTTAATATTCCGTGTGTGAAACGTATCTCTCTTTAAAATAAGCTCTCCGTTTTATTCCTGAAACATAAAACAGGAAGGCTTTACGTCTCTCAAAAGAATACCTTTCGATACAAACAAAACAACTAGATATCGGACTCTTTCTCTATATATTCAGTAGCTGTTGAGCGAACGAGACGATATAGTTTCTAGTCGACTGAATGAGCAATGCCCAATTTGGCCCAGGGTTTTATTGTAGTGTTTGTCAGTTAAAAAAGGTCCTTTGGGTTCAATAATTTTCGAATTCGGTTGTTCTCTACGTTCAAGGGAATATTCTTCTTAAAAGGAGTTTTGCATAAGTCGGTACTGTTTCGTTTTTGAAACATTTATGTTGTAATGTTATGAGTTTAAAAAACGTTTTACTCAACGGATATTTTGTTCTGTCATGATTAAAGCTAGTATCTTTGTTTTTAATGTTTTTTGACATGAATTCCTCATGTGGGGATTATTACTCATAAGCACTACTTGAACGTGTAAAAAAGAAACAAAGGATAGAGAAATTTCGCACTGGATGCCAACTGACACTGCACTGTAGCTCAGTTGGCAGAGCGACGGGGGCTTATACCCGAAGGTCGCGGGTTCGAACCCCGCCAGTGTCGAAATTTTTCTTTCCTTTAATAACATCTTTTAGTATCTTTGTTTTCTATTTATTAAATCCTTACAATTAATTATGTTCAGTTTGTTTCGTTGATCGTCTTAAGTATCTTAATAAAGTTATGCCTAAGAAATATTTGATTGTTTGTTTGATTGTTTTGAATAGACTCCGAAAAAATCAACTGATGAAAAAAACAATATATGAAACCAAATTTCAGAAATAAAATATAGGCTACTAACTTTTAACAAAATTTCATAGACGACGACCAGTTATCGGAACGAGAATGCAGTCCAAAAAATTTGTTACTAGAGATGAAAATACTAATACTATAAAATATAATACTAATCATAGTTTAGAAATAAACAGACTAGTATTTTATCTGTTCACAGCCTGCTAAAACCACATTTATTTGAAACAAAACACAACAGCTGGTTTTGAAACAACGTCTCACTTTCACTAATGGTGACAGCAGAACTAATTAAATCTTAATTTAAAACAGATTTACTGGATGGAGCAATTGCTTTTGCAATTACGTTGTTATTTGTTGAGATAACTTAGATTCAAGTTATCTAATGTAGACTGAAATGGTCAATCCTAATCGAAGAGCAGAATGTATTAATTTCCTTTGATTGAATTCTATCTTTGATTGTAATTCTTAGGAGAGCAGCGTAAAGCGTTGTATTGATTTCAAATTATCGCGCTTTGTTACGTAACAGGATTTAACTTCAATAACCTATGCAATAGCACCATTACAGCCCTAATAAAACAAAGTAATAATTTCAATAAACCGTCATAAAATCAGATGGAGACCGCAGAATACAGTTAAATGTTGATGTGCAGAATAAAATCGGCAAGTCGGGACATAAATATTATCAATGGTTTCTACTGTAAGGAACCCAATCTGTTTCGAGAGCTTGTCATATATTTTTATTGCCAAAACCTTCTTGCGTAGTAGTATCGTGAAATGGCCTCAATGTTCTTTATATCTATTTTTATGTTATTGTAGGTTCTAGTGTATTATGGGAACGGATAGAAGTTATATTTAATAAGTGTTAATGTAATTTTAATAATGCTATCGCTGAAAAGCAATAGTTTTAGACTTTAAAAAGAACTGCAAGGTTGTCATATAATTATTAAATGCGGGTCAAACTATCGACTACTGACATGATAAACGCCGGAAAGGACGGCTAAACGAGCCCTTCGAAGCCCCGATAACTTCAAAGCTTAAAAAAATCTTTCTTCAATAGATACATACTTAAACATAAATTTTCACATCATTTATGCCCGAAGGAGTTGTCAGAGGTACTAATGTTTCTGAACTCACATGGAAACGCAATCTAGTGTCCAGATAAGGTACCTACGTTTTGCTCGTACAGTGTACTCGACGTGATAGGGGGCAGGCCTATCGCAGTTTCGTACGAATACACTGTCACATGGCTCACGATGTTTTCCCTCACCTTTAACAACTTTTAGAAAAGACAAATTTGTGTAGACCCGCCCCGGTATTTGAACTCACCCCTTTTGTTTTCGGGCGGGTGTTCTACCCATTGGACTATCAAGACATTCCGATAAAAGGAAATCTTTTCATTAATTCGTTCCGCTTTATTTGAATTGTTTTTGCAACTCAATACGGCACAATGAGGCATTTTATATATTTGGATTGACATCCGTCACCGAGAACGTTCGAGCGCGGACTCAATCAAATGGCGCTAAACGAAGATAATTTCACTCAGTTTTTACACGCGAAGTACATGCACTTGCGTCATCTATTCAAACACAGATTTGTGAACTAACCACTCTTCAAGATAGACGTAAGCAATTTGACCTACGTTTCCTGTTTAAATTATTAAATAGTAAAGTTGACTCCCCAGAACTTCTAGAAAAAATATCGTTTAGGATACCTAGACATATCATAGATAGATCATAGGCTAATTGTATTATTGTTGGATTAACCCTGATGTTTAAAAATATAAACAATACTCTATATCTACCTGCCACATACAAAAATTGTAAAATATTAATTTATGGAGCTGTAGGTCTAATTGTTTCTTTTATAACTGTGTTCATTTAAAATGTTAACGACTGTTTGTTTCCTAAATAAATGAAAATGAAATAAAATAAGAAATGCCTGTATACCGTTATATTAAAAAGACGAACACCATTTATAATGGTTTAATGGGTATTACTGAAAAAACCAGGGAAAAGATCCAATAGAAACAATAATATCGCCAAGTCGAGCGCGAAGCAAACACTGCCGTACCATCCTTTTCTGGAACCGTTTCGCCGCATTTTCAGGGCCCCATTCGAGAACCTCTGGATAGGATTAAAACGTTGAAATTTTCATCACCTAGAAATTCGTGATCACACACTTGAAATCCAAAATTTAATTCCGAAGTGAGATTAGAGCTGCTTGTTTATCTCTAAAAAGTAATGAAATCTCTAAAATAAGTGGAGCCAAGTCTAAGATTCCTTACTGCGATTTATTTATTATTTTAGTTAATTTTACGTCACTTGGCCGTTCAACATTTTTGACACGTTTAGTATGTACAAGTTTATTTACTAGGTTATTAGCAGATTTATTCAAATCTTCTAAATTTCTTTGCCGATTATGTAAAGTCCACTTGACAATTTTTTGTGATTCTAATCTATCTTTATTTTTAGTTGTAAGAACTCTGTGTGATTATTTCTATGTTTCCCTTAAACTTTAATCATAATCTACTCATTACAAGTCAATGGCCAATCCACGTAAAATTAACTATAATAATAATAAATAAATCGCAGTAAGGAATCTTAGACTTGGCTCCACTTATTTTAGAGATTTCATTACTTTTAGAGATAAACAAGCAGCTCTATCGAGACTTGGCTAGTTTTTTACAGAATGTTTTTGGTGGGATGTGACTGTCATGAAAAAAATACCATCAGCAATTATGAAACTCAATTCTAGGGTCAGCTAGTCTCCCACAATCCTATAAATAATCAATCGTGCTGGTTTCCTCATGATTTCCACGAAAAGCATTAAATGAAATTATGAAATAAGTTCCTGTAATAAAATTTAGGTTTCGACATTTATTCAACTTTAAAAAAGAGGATATGTAACTTGATGGTTAAAAAGCCCAAACGTCTAGGTGGTGAAAATAAATACTTAATTTTCTAATAAAATGGTCACGTAATTTACTATAGTAAATCTTTAAATCCTGTCTAAGCTCCTGGACCTTCGTCAAAAAATGCTATGTCTTGAAAATCCATCACAAGATTTCCAAGCAAATATAATAAATAGAACGCAACGGTAGCACGTAACCTACCAATCACCTTGACGCGGGAATCAAATTATTGATGATAAAATTGACCATTGAAATATTACCTTGTGGTACGGAATATACAAGTTACTAAACTATTTTATTTTTTTCAGGCCATTATATTTGTGAATATATATAGTTAACTATATTTGCCCTCGACTTCTTAGGCATGGCATAGTTAGTATTTTTTAAGATTTTCACGATTGCACATTATAATTGAAACAACTATTGATTTTCGGATATTTTAATCGCGATTAAAATATCCGAAAATCAATAGTTGTTTCATGGCATAGTTATTTTGAGACTATCCCAGAGACCACCACTACCTAAATCTATGAGCCTTTATCTGAGTAATTCATTAATTACAATAACATAAACGATTAGACACCTATATGGAATTGATGGAACAAAAATTATAGAAGTCTTGTATAAACTTTATTCTCCGGTTATTTCTGCTCCCGTAAGAATTTCTGGTAATCCTATTTACTAAATTTCAACCTCATACCATTGAATAAATTTCATACACACTTCAATTTCTCGTAATTTATATTCCCATGGAAATTTCAAGGATTCTTACGGGATTAGAAATCATCTACAGCACTTAACCTATCTCTAAATCTGCCTACCAAATATTAGCTGTCTAGGTCTAACCAGTTAGGCTTTCACCTATTTGACTTTTCTAAAGTCATATGTGTGGTAAATTTACCACGATTGTTAACCAAGACACATCAATTTCCATTTTCAACGTTCCTTGTAAAAATTTATTGCTTCAGTAACTATCAGTCAACCTCAGACTATCTTAAAAATAGATATTACTAGCGGAGAACAGTGTCATGACACCAGTATGGGTGCAGGTATGCAAGTCCATATTTGATATATCTGCCAGTCAATCCAAGTTGAAATCGGGTGAGGTCAGTACCTATATGTTTTGGAATGTAATCACAGGCAAAATTTATAGTATCAAGTGCTTAAAAACTAAAAAATTCGTACAGTAAGTCTACATTTCTTGGTTAGTCTGTTGCATCAGACTAACCAAGAAATCTTCATTGTAAGCTCTTTAGCGGTTAAAAACTCATTACCACGAACCTTGAAAATTCTCGTGCTTCAACAAGAAAAACAGATAGCATTAGATGTTAAAGCCCTTAGAAAGCTTATCTTGTCTATTTTAAACTTAAATGATAAGAAGCTTTAACCTTTTCCAATCAATAAGTTTCTTAATTCTATCCAATTAGTTAAGTTTAAACTTCAATGATTTTCAACTCACTTTGCTTTTATTAACTTAGTTTGAGTATTGCTAAATTACATCACTCTATTAGGCACTTAATAGGAATTAAAACTTTTTAAATTAATTATGAGAACATACATTTTTTACGGTTGTTTAGGATAACATAAAGCTGTAGAATATATTCTTTCATTGGAATCTGGCTCAAACTCATTATGCAACATTGTTTGCTCTCACCAGGGGTTTAGAGGTCTTAAACTTTGTATCTTCACCAAATTTTCACCAAATTCTAACAATTGTGATGAATGAGTAATTGGTAACGAGGAGTAACCAAATATATCATTGATAAAAGATTTGGCGATGGAAAACATCGTTAGGAAGCCCACATGGCTAAGTTCTATTTTGTCATGTGACAGTGTATACGTACAAAAAAACGGTGATAGGCCTGCCCCCTATCACGTGAGTACGCTGTTAAAGCAAAACGTGAGTACTCTGAACACCAGTTTAATATGTCACGTGATGTTCAGAAGTATTTGTACCTCTGCGACTTTGTCACCTGGTGTTCAGAGTACCCACGTTTTACATGGACAGTGTACTCACGTGATAGGGGGCAGGCTTATCGCCGTTTTGTACAAATACACTGTCACAAGACTAAGTACAACTCAGCCATGTGAGTTCCCTCACAATGTTTTCCCTCACCGTTAATAACCATGATAAATTAACCATTCATATGTCTTTAGAATAGACAAATTGGTGTAGGCCCGACCCGGGATTTGAAAACTAGTCGCTTGCACGTTGACCAGTGTTCTACCCATTGAGCTATCACGTCGTCAATATAATAAATGAATTGAGGTTTAAGTCACGAAAAAGCTTGCTACTTTTACAACAATTGGCCACAAAATCGTGTTTAATCAAAGATAAGTTTAACTCTATAGTATTATGATACTATATAACGCTTGATAGCAACTCACATATTAACTTGTTGAACTAAATTGCTAAATTGTAGGAACTAAACTTAATTTCGTACTCGTGTTAACTGGTGTGCTGATTTTCAGTGACTAGCTTGCTTAAACTCTCCAAGGTCACTGGTTTATTAAAAAAAATACCATAATAGTTACATTTACAATAACTTTTATTTAAGTTAAACTGGGAAGAAATATTAAGCCTGAATCATAAAATGTAGGTACATGTGTGTAATTTGAATATTGCTTGAATCGGAAAAACTCTTCCTTCTCAAAACTGATTATACTAACCATTTTCTTCTGCTTTAGCATATTCCGAAGCTCTTGTTGGTGTTTTTATAGAATGAACGGAAGAAAAACAATTTACAAAATAAAATGGCGTAAACGCTTTTCATTTAAGAGTAAATATAAGCGAATAATATTATTATACTAATAAATAAAAAAAAAATTGACACTAGCGGGGATCGAACCCGCGACCTCCGCGCGCGCTGAATAATTTAAGCCGTGCCGGAGGAGATTTCGTACAGGCAATGTGTTTGTCTAAAATTATAACTTGCTATTTAAATAATTAAAACAGGTGTCCTTTACCTTCATTTGTGTAATTAATTACTCAAATGTTTGTGCCGTAATTAAAACGCTAAAATCTGTTATGTAATCTTCCGTTTAATCCGAAAACAATACAACAAACAAAGGACTGTTAGGTTAGCGCTTCTATCAAAAGCAAACAAGCGATGAAATTCTAATTTACAACTTTTAGCTGAATAATTCCCATGACGTGACTGGCAAAACAAAGGACATTATTTTAGTAAGTAAAATTGCAGTAAGTAGTAAGTAAAATACCTCACTTCATAAATAGTAGTTTCAATGAAAACTTAAAAACAAGTATAGTTCAGAAGCCTAGAACGTATTTGAAATATGATTAATATTTTTACACATTATAATAATAATAATAATAAAACTCTTTATTGCACATTACAAAAAAAAACAACAATTACAAAAAAGATCGGTATAAAAGCCAAAGTACAACTGGCGGTCTTATCACTAAGAGCGATCTCTTCCAGACAACCCATTAATGGAAAGATTTGCTGGATTAAAAACATGTTCGGTAGATGTCCAATAAATTAAACTGATTTGCTTAAAAACTAAAAATTATTCATCGAACTATTATCTATCTATTTTAAGTATTACTAAATATTTATTAAGTTCTAATACACTTACAGATACAGATAGTATTCCATAAAATAAATAATATTCAATAAATACAATACATATGCAATATATATAAAGATTTTTAAATAAAATACATATATACATTTTACGACATAATATATAATAGAATATATAAACTTTTGTATGCAACACAAATAATATTATAATGTTTCGGAGAGGAAGTGTTTTTTTACCATTTTCTTGAAAATAGGGAGAGACTTGGCTAATCGCACCTCTACAGGAAGACCGTTCCATAGTTGTACAGCCTGGACGGTAAAGGAGGAACTGTAAAAATTGGTGGAATGGGAAGGGGTACTCAACAAAAGATTGTGGTAAGAACGCAGATTGAGGTCATGTGAAGAGTGAAGGAATTGGAAACGCTCTTTAAGGTAGGAGGGGGTGGCAGGATTAAACAAGATAGAGTACAGGAGAGACAGAGTATGTGCATTCCGGCGGAGACGAATTGGAAGCCACTGAAGTTTATTGCGATACGCAGAGATATGGTCATATTTACGCAGTCCGAAAATAAATCTAATACATAAGTTTTGTAAGCGCTCAAGTTTGTTCAGTTGATCTTCAGTTAGATCGAGATAGCAGGTGTCAGCATAATCAAGAATAGGTAGTAGAAGAGATTGGGCTAACGCAGTTTTGGTAGCAGTAGGGAGAAAGTTACGTAGCCTCCTGAGGGACCCTGCTGACGCAAACAGCCTCCGGCTTACTAATTCCAGTTGCGGTACCCAAGATAAGGTGCTATCTATCATCACACCAAGGTTTTTTACAGCAGCGCTGAAAGGAATGGATGTGCCATCAAATAAAACAGGCGGTAGTGATTTATAGTCAATCCTGGAAACAATTCGTGAGCTACCAACTATAATTATTTGCGTTTTATTCGGATTAACTTTCAATCCATATGCTTCACTCCATTTCAAAATTTGCATTAAATCATTATTAATTAAGCTTATGGACATATTTATTTGGTCAAAATTAGCCTGTGTGTAAATCTGAAGATCATCTGCATAAAGGTGGTAGGAAGAAGTAAGTTTATGAGAAATGAAGTTAATAAATATAGCGAATAAGAGAGGAGACAACACACCACCTTGTGGAACACCGGCATTTAACTCAATCCACGGAGACATGGCATCTTCAAGGTGAATGCGCTGCCGACGCCCCAGTAGGTAACTACGAAACCAGTCAACTACCGTTGGAGATATGTTAAGAGAACGAAGTAAAGCAAGTAATATTTCGAAGTCAACCGTATTAAAGGCGCTACTAAAATCAAGCAGTGCTAAAACAGTCAGCAGTCCCTTATCCATTCCCAAACGCATGTCATCAGTTATTTTGATCAAAGCCGTTACAGTACTATGGGAAGGGCGGAAACCAGATTGGAAGGGGTTAAGCAGATCATTCCTAGTGAGAAAATTACTTAACTGTTTATGTACCAGTCGTTCAAGTACTTTAGAGAGGAATGGCAGAATAGATATAGGACGATATTCAGAGAAGGACTTAGGATTAGCTTTTTTGGGAATAGGAGTGACCTGGGCTTCTTTCCATACCATAGGGAAGGATTCTAAGGATATGGAATTATTAAGGATTTCAGTAATAACAGGAAGAATAAGGTCTAGGATAGGCAATATCATTTTTCGACTAATACAATCACCACCTACTGCGTTTGACGTAATGGACATAATATTCTTCTTAACATCACAATCGGAGAATTGACAAAAATTAAAGGGAGGATAATCCGGAGCTGGTAGTGTAGAAAGAAAATGTAATGTTTCAGCTTTTTTAACACCATCAAAAGTAGATGTCGTGGAGAAATGGTTGTTAAGCGAAGTGATGTCTAGATCTTTTGGGATAGAATCGTGACGAGATTTTCCAACTCCTAAGGATCTAAGAAACTTCCAGACTTTAGCTGGATCGCCATTTTCAACGGATTCGTGGATGTGGTTTCGCTGTCCATCCCTACACACCTAATTGCAGTGATTCCGAATCGACACATACTTTTCCTTGTTTAGATCTGATGGTCGCGACTCAAACTTTGACTTGGCTCGTGCTTTTTTCATCAATAGATCCCTAATTTCGTCTGTGAGCCATGGTGCCGGAAAATGCTTCATTTTAACTGATTTAACGGGAGCGTGAATATCGTACAGTGCCGTAAGTTTTGTATTAAAAGTGTTGACTTGTTCATCGATAGTAGGGCAGTTCCGGCGAAAGTTGTACATTGACGTTTTCAAGATGTCCTGAAGTTTATTATTATTTTGTAAATCCGATGTACAAATATCATTTAATACACCTATTAAAATATATTGCCTAATTACTGGCCCACCAGGCAAAATAATAAAAAAATATGATTTTATTATAAAAACTATTTATATTTCACTTTCAAAAGGGGCCAAATTTCGTTTCCATACTGTCCCTAATATTTTTTTTCGTATTTAGCACGTTGTAGCTCAGTATTTATGGTCTACGACCTATAATTTGGGGATTTATTTTTAATAATTCAGATATGCGCTATCTTAAAATTAAAATATATGCATAGATAGTAGATTGTTTCTATTTTTAATTAATTTAAATAGTTTGTCCGAGCTTTTGCGCTCATCCTGACATGTCAAGGCTGTTACGGTGATTTTACTAGGTTTTAGTCGAATTATCGCCTAATTTCGGGGATTTTTCGTTAGGCACGGTAACACTTTGATCACAGATTAACTAAACTCGGTCCACCATTCTGTTACATCAGTGGTGGACGGGTCTTTGTGAGCGGCGGTCATCTAATGTTAGTTTTTCCCTCTTTTTTTGTCCACAAAGTTACGCCATTTTTACAAAAATGGTTTAGGCTGCAACACGTTAGATTATTGTGAGGCAATCTTTATTTTGTCTTGTTCATGATATTGAAAGAATAATTTCCTTAGGTCCTCATTGAAATAAATAATCGAATAAAGTTTAGGCATAGGCCCCATAGCGTTACGTCAGGAATGTTACGATTTTGTTAATAACGTATAGCCTGACTTATAATCGTAACGGTCTGACAGCCTAAAGTTGAAGATACATACACACATTGTAATACATATACTCACGGCTGTAATTCCCTAGAAGGGGTAGCCAGAGCCAAGGAATTATAAATTCCTCAGCTACTTTTGGAAGTTGAGTGGGGAAAAGGTAGTAAAATAAAGGTTTTTGGTGATGGGTCTCCAACCGCATCGCCCAAAAATCCAAAAAAGCCCCAATACCACATTCTAAGCCGGCACTACACGGCAATTCTAAGCCGGCACTCCACGGCAAAGTACATTGTAATAATAAGTGCTATTTATTTCTTCTTGATGATTGAGGCACGGAGATTTACAGTCAAAAACATTTCTTTATAATCCGCTGCACAATGGCTCGGATCCGGAAACTCATTGACTGGTGCTAAATTGGAATTTCGATGTTTTTATGAGTATGGTTGATAATTTTCGGTGAAAAATGCAAAGCACCTTTGATACTTAACCAGATCTCAAAATGCATGGTGTGCAAACAATGGTTCTGTTGGGAGTGTAGCAGTGGTCAAATCTCAATTGATTATCTTTGTAATGTTTGTCTTGGTGCTGATTATAGTGATGAATGATCTCATTTGTTATCCTCGATTCATTATCAGCTTTTTATTATATTAGGTTTTTACAATAATGTATAAATCATAAACCTATTATCATATCACTTTGAATTTAGTTCTTTGATATTTGTTTTTCTCACGTAAAAAATATTACCACATTAGTCCAAAGAGAATAAAGTTCACTATAAATAAAAAAAATTTACCTGTGATAGTAGACTAGTTATTTAAAAAAGTATTTACGGTTGTTACTTACCAGAGTACAAACTATTATCTCAGTGTGATCTCAACTTAAACTTGTCAGCCTGTTACGTAATTGTCAGGGTCAGTAATTGTCCCGCTATGTTTTCGATAGATATATATTATTATTTTTATTTTTTAATACCTAAGCGTCTAAATTTATGTTTCATATCTTCTTTGTAATAAATGCTACCTTGTGAACTGTGATTACATCCCAAAAAGAGCAAATTTCAGTATTAAAATGTAAATGTTCAACAAGATTTTACAGAAAACGTAACATAAATTGTTTCGTGTGGTATATTTATTGAGTTATTATTGCCACGGTGAACTTATGTTCTGTAATATGTTTGTAACATCTATCTTTATAAATTAGACAAGTATTTAAAGTTGAACTGAGTTTTATTACTGAATTACATTAAGATTTTATAGTAACGGTATGACCGTCAGGTTTTCGCCCGTTACACAAAAATAATAATTTATTGAAGGTAAATAACAAATAAATCAAAAACTAATACAATCCAGTTAAGATCAAATATATTTATGAACTATCTACATTAAAAAATTTGAATTTATGAACAATTTATATTTTTCCTTACTTTTAAATAAATGTACAACATTCGGCGGAACTGCCCAGTAGCCGCTGTGGTACATGTCATCCAGTCAATATTAGAAGCATCATGTCTCAGCTTATCCAGATCTATACTACCAAAACTGCGCTGCAGAAGAATTTTAGACTTATTTTTAGGGGGCCGGACTTTATAGGACAAGAATATTAGATCGTGATGAGAAAAAGCATCTGCAGCAGTTTGGCCATGCAGAGCCACGTGGTTAGGGGAGGAGACCGCTATAAGGTCGAGAAGAGATGGCGTGCAATTTGGTAAGTTATGAGTGGCATTAAGGGGTAATATATGAAAATTACTGCCATGGAATATCGAAGTTAGGGATTTAGAACGCGAATCACCTTTTAAGAGGCAGGTATTGAAGTCACCCATAATAATTGAGTGATCGTAAGAGGGGGTGAGATCTTCTAAGATCTTCTCAAAAGAAGGAAAAAAATTTAATTGAAGTGACGGACTATAGTAGACACCCAATAAAACCTTATTGTGTCCTAAGACTAATTCTAAGAAAAGGTGTTCACCGGCATTTGATGGCGGGGGTTGGGTTGAGGTGCTGATAACTGAATATGGAATATGGGCCCGGAGAAAGATAGCAACTCCGCCACCACGGCCGTTTACACGATCGTTTCTTATTAGCTGAAAACCTGGTAAAGAGTATGAAGCTGAGGGAAGACATGGTTTGAGCCAAGATTCAGAAACAAGAATTGCGTGAATACTGTTACTATTGAATGAAGACAACATATCGGGAAAGTGAGCTGGTATGCTTTGAGCGTTAATATGAATAATATTAAAATTTGTATGAAGTGGAGAGAAATGGGCATGTATCGTTTCAGCTAGTGAGGGAACACTGTAAAAACTGCCGCTACTGTCCAAGTCGTCGTCAGAGGAAGAGAAGGATTGGTAAACATCACTCGTATCATCATCACTCGGGTTTTGTTGCATAATTATTATAGACTATAAAAATTAAGTGTGTATTTTAATATATAATGAATAAATACGAGATATATATATATATATATATATTTATAATAATAAATAGTTATCAATACTAATTAAAAAACTTATAGGTTTGTATACCAAAAAATACAAACAATGAACCACCACTTGCCAGCTGGGTGGATGAAAAGCTATTACAAGTACATTATATAAATAGTTCCAAGAATGTAAGCAATTTAAAAGAAACCTCGAAAATAAGTAACATTAAAAAAAAGTTAATTTGGCTCCAATATGTAAGTACATAAAACGCAATAATTTACAAGGTAATTTGTAACACACATTGGCGAAATTATTAAACTAATATGAAAGAAGCCACAATCCAAAAATTGGCTGCATGGTTAAAAAAACCTTTGCCTGTTCATTAAACTAGAGGTGGGTAAGTACGTGGATTATCAAAACTGTAATGGTACTCAGTATTCTCGATCAATAATGAGTACTGATACTGTGTATCAGTATTCAACAGTATTCGGTAACGGCACTGGCAATACACTCAATACAGAAGTATTGTATTAAATACAGTATTGTGACGGATGATTCTAATATGAACCCTAAAGTCAGTCTGTTTAAGTTCATAGTTCAATGCAGTACTGCATGCAGTATTATCAGTTTGAGTATTGTGTGACTGATGATTCTAATATGAACCCTATAGTCAGTCAGTTTAAGTTCACAGTTCAGTGCAATACTGCAGGCAGGCTAGTACTATGAGTTTGAATATTGTTGGTTGAAGTCAGTCCAGTCCAGTCTGTAAGTCCACGGTTCAGTTCAGTGCAGTTCCGCGATACTGAGTTCGCCCGATACTATGTTTTAGAAAGACACAGTACTGTACTTACAGTATTATACTGAAACTGAGTATCGACACTCAGTACAGTTTGTACTATACACCGCTACATTAAACATAAAAGAGAAGAAAAAAAAACTGAGGTTGTTATTGTTATTGTCAAAAATTATACATCGAAAAATGAAAAGAAAAAGTTTACCATTTACCCTGCAATGAAATTGTGTTGTACAAATCACCTTAAAGTAGTAATTTATGTGATTAAAACGTTACATTTAAATAAGAAGAATGTGGAGCAATTTATACTAAAAACAGAAAAAATAGGGATGTTTTAGCCTACTTATGAAAAACATACAATATAGATTACTGTTACTTCTTTGCTGCGCGTACGGGCCTGGTTGTCTTCGTCTTCTGGGGTTTCGGAGGTAAATTAGAAGTGCCTGCATTGGAAACAACGGGTGCAGGAGCGCTCGGAACTTTTCTCAACTCAGCAACAGTAATTACACGATGCCGCGATCCATCCGGTGCCAAAATATGAACAAACCCTTCGCGGGTCCAGCATTGCGTCACTCCAAACTTCTCCCGCGCTGCAATGAAGGCATCGTGTCGCCGTTTAGTCAGGAACTCTGATAATGTGACTCCAGTACCCTTAAGTCTTGTTTTGGAAGACCATGCCTGATCCCGAACAGCCAGGTCTCTAAACTTGAGCAATATAGGTCTAGTTCGATTGCCTATAGAGCGCCCCATACGTTTACAGCGGCTAATGTCAGTGGAAACAAAACTAGTAACACAGAGCTTCTCAGTGACCAACTTTGTAGCGAGCGCAGTTGTGTCTTCATCTTTGGTCTCAGCCACACCATGAATGAGAAGGATTTTGCGCCTGCTTCGCATCTCCAATTGGTCTGTCTCGTGGGCTAGCATCTCTATCTGCTTCTGGAGACAGGATATCGTCTGGGTTACAAACAGGCGGAATGCAACAAATTCTGCGGAGATACCAGCGACAGAAGCTTCAGGTGCACTAGAATGATGCAGCTTATCTTCAAAGGCTGCCATCCGCTTATTGAGTGCATCCTTCATACCATCCAGAGAGTCTTGGATTAACTTGGCCTCCAGTGTGCAGGACAGTGTAGTTTTTTAAGGTTAGTTTTTTAAACCTGATGGCTCCTTATAGATAATAATTGCTGGCAAGTGTTAGTTCACTAAGTGACTTTAGAACATTAATTTAATCACTTTTATGTACAAATCAATTAAATATTAAATTTTTATCAAGAGAGCACTGTTTCATTTCTTACATCTACCCCCAAAAAAAAACATATATATATATATATATATATATAGTCATATAGTCAATCAGTTTTGCCTTTTATTTATATATATATATATATATATACATACATACATATACTCACGGCTATAAACCCCTAAAAAGGGTAGCCAGAGCCAAGGAATTAGAAATTCCCTAGCCATTTTTGGAAGTTGCGCGGGGAAAAGATGGTAAAATAAAGGTTGTTGGTGTGGGTCTCCAACCGCATCGCCCAAAAATCCCTTAACACGTTCGACCGCGGTACCTGGGCCCCCCTGTTCACGCAAAAGCACTAGTTTTTTCCATACAAATTCCAACAACGGTGATTACAGTACTGTCAAAAATTATCTATCAAACTTACTTGCCTGCGTCCCTAACGGGTATATCCGTAGTACGGGAGTAGCCGTACTGTCAATAAGAAAGGTTTTCGTCAGCTGAAATATGGCAGTATGGGTGTCACCGTACTACTGTGTCCACCGTACTGTCATTTGGAAATATTTTCTTCAGCTGAATTATGCCAGTACGGATATCACCGTACAACTGTAATAACCGTACTGTCATATTGCATATAAACTGATGTATTGATACGCGCTGTACGGATATGACCGTGTTACGATCGTAGCCGCACTGTCATATTGATACGTGTTCTTATTAGTAGCAGAGTGCAGCTACAGCATCTGCCGTAGGACGGGTATAGCCTTGATTTAATTATACATGCAATAAAACAAGTTATTATGATTTGTAACAATTTAGTTTATTTCAGACTTAGTCTCAGAGAAGTAACTTCAAAATTACTAGACCCATATAGTTCAAAACTCAGTCTTACAAGAAACATACAAAACACAAAATTATTTAATAATGGCGTTCCTAGAAAATACTCTGAACGAGTGATCTTAAAATAACAATTCTTGAAATACTTATGAAATACTAAGTCAACAAAGACTAGGATGACATAAAATCTTTTCAGTCTTACAAGAAACTAATAAAATTAACTTAATTAAAAATTGAGGACAAAAATACTGAGAAAAAGTAATCTAAATATCTCTTAAATCTAATCTCAGGAACTGTTTTAACTTATAATAATATAACTTTTTTCTTTTATAAAAATTACGGAAACAAAATATCTTTTTCTGAACACAATTCAAAATTTTGTCTCACAAGAAACTTACATAATTAGCAATCAAAATTTAACAACAAAAATACCCTGAACGAGTAATCAACAAATACAATTCTTAAGAACTAGGTAGGTATGTCAATAATCATTTGTTTCTTCTTTTATTATAACTACCATAACATTCAACCTTCTTCTCTTAATTTGTATGCTTAATAAACTTAAAATCAATCAGTCTTTATCAGTCGATTCGTTTTCAAGCATAATTCTCGTGCCATTCCTGGAAGCACTGAGGACATAAAGGGGTCTTCTTGATGCACCCTTTGCATTTGTACCTGGTCTCTTTTCGCTTTTTATTTTTAGTGCACAAGCAGCAGTTAAGATATTTCACATTCCTTTTAGCGTTTTCAGGCACTGGAATTTCCTCTGGCCAGTGACCGTTTGGCAATGAAGAGTTATGTGCCAATGATCTTGCTGGTGCGGTAGCTATAAAAGCACTGCGTCTACTCGAGTGCATACTCCCTGTTCTAACCGTGTCTCTTCCCTTTAGATCTTTGCAGACGACGTTTGTCATTTGCTTGATGAGTTCATCGCGGAAGTCTATAAACTCATACTTGCGGCCTCTTCTGTAGTATTTTTTGTAGAGATAAAAGGAGTTCCATACAACAACATCCAGCAAATGAAAGAACACTTTTTTATACCAGCGAATGGTCTTATCTCTTAGGAATAATAGGAAACCATTTGATCTTTTCGATCAATACCGCCCATAAATTTGTTATACTCTGCCACTTCTTCTGGTTTTTGGGAGAGTTTTCCGTATCTGTTTAAAACGTTTATAACGTTGGGATGATTTCTGGTTGTTATAGCGTAAACTGGTCGCTTATCCCTCCAAACAGATACGTAAACCTGCTTTTTACGACTCCAAAAATATTGACCTTTTTTTAATTTTTTTGTCATCAGTCCCTTTGGATTCGATTTTCTATCTTTTCTGAGTGTGCCACAGGTATGAGTGCGCAAATCTAATAATTTTTGGCTTAACTCTACATCATTGTAAAAATTATCCATAAAAACATGATGTCCTTTCATTAAATATGCTCTTATTAACTTCATCACAATTTTTTGAGTCTTTTTTGTACCATCTTCATTGTCAGAATCGTCCTTGCCTGCGTACATGAGTATATTGAGAACATAGCCGTCCGCTGATGTCAGCTCATACAATTTAATACCGCGAGCTTTTTTACTTTTGATATATTGCCGAAAAGATAATATTCCTCTGAATAGTATCAGGGACTCGTTAATTGATAGCTCCTTATCTGGTGCATATATTCTACGAAAATTTTCGCACAATGCCTCAATGAAGTCTCTCACTTTTTTATCTCCTTTAGTGTTAAGCTCTGCAAAGTAAATGCAGCGTAAAATTTGCTCATATCGTCTTCCGGACATAACATACGTATAAAACGGGTGGTAATATAAGGGATCTGAGTATGAAAACATTGTTCGTCGTTTAGGTGGTCGAACCTGTCCCTGTAAAAGGCATAATCCCAAAAATGCCAACATTTCTTCTCGATTAACTGGGCGAAAAGAATTTCTTCGACTGTTTCTCGTATGTGGGCGGTTACTGTTAACTAACTGCTGACCATAATCATTAGATCTTGAAACGACGAAATCCAACAACTCTTCTGAAAACACCAACTTCACAATATCTAGCGGTGTAGCATCAACGTCCATTTCAACGCGAAGTCCTGAAGAAGTAATGTCAAAACCAAAGTCGGGAATTTGTTCTACAATAGTAGTCCATTGGTCATCTTCTACAGGTAAAGTTTCCACACTTTCAGGAGTATTCATTCGAATATTGCCATCTTCAATTTGATTTTCTGGGTGGTTTTCAGGGGTAGTCCCGACGGTAGGCACATTTCCTGGTTGGTTTTCAACAGAAAGACTGATAGCAGACCGGCCATGCGTATTTTCTGGTTGGTTTTCAGGGATAGGACCCTCATCAGACCAAACAGGTGCATTTTCAGGTTGATTTCCAGGGGTAAGACCATCGCTAGGTACATTTTCTGATTGGTTTTCAGCTGAAAGACTGTCACCAGACCGGACAATTTCTGGTTGATTTTTATATGAAAGACCATCGCTCGATTGTCCAGACATATTTTCTGGTTTGTTTTTAGTATAAGGACCGACGACCGCTTGGCTAGTCACATTTTTAGACTGGTTTTCAGGTGAATCAATTTGGATCTTAGATACAGGAGTTACTTGAGACATGACGTCGCTAGAGTCTATATCCATAGGCATGCTATTGGCAGGTACAGATCCAGATACACTTTGCAAAGACTCTGATTGGCTTTCAGGGGAAGGACCGACGCTGTTTACATTGGTTTCATATAGGACATTATTTTGGTGATTCATAGATAACTTGGGACTATTTGGAGAAAATGGCAGAAATGAATGAGGCAAAGGCAACGATACCTTCGGAGACGGAACTGTTCTTGGTGGTTCTTTTGGCACATGTCTTCTTTTTTCATGATCTTGAGATAACTCATCTGAGCTTGATTCTTCTCAAGAAGAACTGGACAAGTCATCGCTATTTGGACAATAGTCCCCATCAGAACCATACTCGCCATTCTCATCACTGTACGGATCGTGTTCCGCTTCCGATGATTCCGGAGTAGACACATCGTCGTATAGTTTTCGTAAACGTTCTTCGTTTTCTTCGTGTAAACGTTCTTCGTTTTCTTCGTAACTCATCTAAAAAGAATAATTAAAAATTATTAAGCAATATGAAACATGATTATTTCAGTGAATTACGTAAATATATAGATAACACGATACACAATAACTATGGTTTGGTTATAATCAACACATAATTAGCAATATTTATGCTTACCTTCAATGATTTAGTGCAAAAATTTTGGCGCGAAAGACGCGCGGCATCCAGTTATCCTCGGTCGCACTCGGCGAAGCACTGGCTGGCGCCCGCGCCCCACTATCGACGGAACAAGGACCACGGGTATAGCCGGACTGTCAATATTACGAGACCCGTTTGTCGGTGTGCGTGACCTTCATTCATTGACATATATTTTTGTGTACATGTGACGGAAGGATTTCGTGTTCACTTCAAAGGATGACAGTTGATCTTCTCCACATACAATTTACACGGATTTTCCACGGCATTCACCGTTGTGTTCTTACTGATGTTTTAAGAAACCCGGGGTACGCCGTACTGTCTTTAATGCAAACTCGTCAAGAACGGTGTATGCCGCTGCCGCCCCTGAACGTGTTAAAAAGCCTCAATACCGTTAGTCGCCTCTTACGAACACCCATTGCAAGAAATGGGGTAGTGCTAATCTAAGCCGACACTACACAGCAGTGTACGAAGTGTGACCAGGATAACTCAATCAGAGTTCCACTGACAAAGAGTTAGATAGATTTTAGGCATGACTGTTAGAAATAACGACGGTGAAGCAATTTTAGTGGGTTAATAATAAATATGAGTACACTGTCCAAGCAAAACGTGGATACTCGGAACACCAGATGACGATGTCCAGTCCCAGTCCAGTATATATATATATAAATAAAAGGTAAAACTGATTGACTGACCTAGAATCAACGCTCAGCCGAAACTACTATAGGTACCTCTAAAATTTAAATTTTATCCAGTGAGTGATCCAGTAAGTGCTTTAAACACTAAACAATATCTGAAAATGAAGTCAAAAGATAATCTAGTAATAGAATATAAAAACGACAGAAAATATTCATGAGACGTTGTTTTAAAATCTTTTTTTGTCATCTCTTAAACAAGAGTATCTAATGTGAAACTTTGCTCTTCGCTCTTTAGCGAATTTCCACCGATTTTTATAAAATATTTTCTTATATTTGGGGTTGTGTTAATTGTACTGTAGGTCATTTTGAATCCATCCATTATAAAAATTTATTTTATTTTATTATCTTTGGGGGGCACATATGCATAAAAATAAAGAATACCGAAAACAACAGAGATACAGAAGGCTTAACTAAAAAGGAACTTAACTAATTAATAAAACAACAGCAAGAAAAATGCACCGTAACAAATGATGTGATGATAAACCAATGTTCTGCACAAGCAACCGCTAATTTTAAATACTAAAATTTAAAAAAGTCATTTGCAAATGATCGCTTAATGTGAGCTATACTGTTATGGAATAGATCCAAAGTGAGTTTATCATTATAAGAATTCAATTCATTGCTAGATCTGATAAGATAGGCATTACGTCTGTAATTTATTTTGGCTGGGGGGACATGAAGCAAATCATTGCTACGCAGTTTTTTTGAAGGACCTCTCAAGCAAATTTTACTGAGGTGTTCAGGACAATCAATATTACCTTGAGCAATCTTGGCTAGTAGACAGATATCTGCTATATTCCTACGCAAATGAAGAGGCAAAAGGTGTTGAACGATGCAAGGGTTATTATAATCTAAGTATGCAAGTTTAAATTTGATAGACAGAAATATAGATATAATTTTAAATCTCCTCGTATATTTTCCAGTAGGCTGGTGCCTTGTGTCAGGTATCTTAGGATTTACCTTTTTAGTCCCCATTGCGGAGGAAGAGGATATTACTTCAGTGATGCAGAACGTTACAAGTCCCATCACCAACTTTCGAAAGCTACACTTCTTTTTGGAATTAATTACTGTAAGTATAGGTAGGTACCCGTATATTTTGTGATAACTACCTAAGTAGTCCAACGCTTAGAGAGTTACCCGAGGTCAATTCCCAGGTAACATTTCAACATAAAAATTTAATAATGCGGATTAAACGTCTACCAACTGTGGTGGACTATGGCTAAATCAATATTTTCAAGTTCCCATGATAAATCCATATTTTTAATTTATTTTAAAACTCAATATAATATAACTTGTTTAATTGATGAAATTAGATCTTAATAAGTAATAAAAAAACACAATACGAACGTTTTAATGAAAAACAAAGCCAGGCACGAGAGTGAGAGGGCATTTGCGCATTAGGGTTTAGTCGTTAAAAATGTATTACTTCAAAAACATAATTGAACTAAAATAAAGTTGTTTTTTCTAGAATTACTATATTAAAACTATCTTTGTGTACAACATATATAACAAATTGCTTCAATCGGTCTAAAGCTATTTGTTACGCAATATGAAGGAAAAATACAAAGAAAACCTCGATTTTGCTCGTTACTAAATTTGCGCGACCCAAGTTGCTAATGGAAAGCCTGATATATTATAATTTTGATTGCTACTGGATTTGAGAGAATATGTAATAATATAGTTATGAGCTTAGCAGGACATTCAAATTTCAACATTTGAGTTAAATAATTCAATAACTAATACGACTTATTCCCAAAGTATTTTAAAATCTACTTCAAGCTTCGACCGGTCATAAAGTAATTTACCTTAAAATTCTCCAAGGAGTAATCAATACCGTAAAGCTAATTTGTTATAAGCGTCTTAGATACCTTTTAGTTTCGTGTTTGTTGCGAAACAAACGCAATTAAGACGGATAGCCTTGCAATATTCATTATACTCGTATATTCGTATAATCTTTTGATAATTTATGTAAATGGCGATTGATTTACCTATTTTAACGGTTTACACAAAATTGCAAAATTTAATTAGGAACTGTTATGTCAGGTTGTCATTTTAAATGAGTTACGCTCCTGGCGCTACTTTAATAAATAACAAATGGCTAGCTGACGTATTTCAAACACTAAAATGGTCAACTAAAAGCAGTGGAAACAAAGCACTAAATCGGCCACCAAAGGTTAACTTAGTAATTGAGTTATATCCAAACAATGTCGGTGACCGTTAGCAAACTTTTGATAAAATGTCAGTTTGCCATTTTGTAGACAGAAAATAACAAGGAAAATGTTTTGGTACTATGCTTTGCTTACTACTTAATATACTATCGGCTATAAATCCAAAAAAGGATAGCCAGAGCTTAAATTTGAAATAGAGTCCAGTTTCAACTATTTAGAAGAGAGCTCTCAGAAACTTAAAAAGGATTTAGTGGATATAATGGTGTTGGGTGTTGAATATTCAATGTGTTTTCGATACTTTATAGGTTAGTCTCAATGTTCTTACCAAACATAATTCACTTTCTTCTTCTTCTTCTTCAAGTGCCTTATGTGCCATTCACTTTACCAAATGAAAACATAACGTGAACTACGTCTAAGTTAACCTTGTCACATTCCTTCATGATGTATTTATGTGTACAAACATAATATACGGTTGTATGTACAAGGATTGTTGATCTAAGCTCGGCTTCTGTAACTGGATTTTATCGGATTACCTTTGAAGTGAACAAATCTGCGCTGCTCTCACATAACTCAGACATAGTAATAGGACCCTGTTGGAATCAATTTAGCTTCTGAAGCTCTGTGTAATATTATGCTTATCGATTTTAAATTGAAAGGCATTAACCGCCTTTGTACTGAAATGTGTAACTAATTCACTAAGTAAGAGGTAAATATGAGGATAGTTAAAAATACCGCTTGTGGCCTACTTTGTAGAAGGTGGCGGGTTCCAATCTAGCTGAGGGCAACATTTATATGATGAAGATGAAGGATTATTTCTTTGATTAGGATGTTATTCAAAAGTGTATTAAATATATCGTTTAAATAAATATTAAGTATCCTTTCCTTAACTTTTTGAAATGAGAGATATTAGATTTAGGCAAATCTTGTAGCATATTACCTGAACAAGCTCTCCCAATATAAGTTTATAAAGAAAAAAAAATAACAACAGTGCATGTATGGTTGGTAACAGTGGGTTTTGGATAAAAATATTCAGTTTTCTGCCATAACAGCATTCACAAAAACGAACAGACTTAAGTTTCATTTGGATCTCTATAGATTTTTTTCATGAATACCTTTTAAGGTTTTAGTTATTTTAATCATTCGATAATTGAGTGCAATCTTGTGGTTGTATGATTCGAAATCAATATCAAAGCTGACAGAAGAATAAGTAGAGGTGTTTACAAAAATAAAATAGCCAAAAGTCACGGTTGATCAATCTTTGATGAAAACAAAACTATGTATAGGGGGATTTAACCATGGTCTATTTTACGCTGACCTGGTCCGGGTTCACAAACAGACCACTTTTTCCGTGGTAGTAGCAGGAGCCAACAACGTTTAGTGCTTTGTGTATTACGGATTCACCTTAATCTCAAAATAATCAGGTTTGTAACATGTTAAATCCTAACTAAAATTGGTGTTATCGCAGTTTTATTTTTTAGTGTTTCCTCTAGAACAGAACATCAACTAACCGTTGGATTAGGAAACAATTAACTTTATACAAGCCTTCAGCAGCAGTAGTTTGTTAAGCATAACTGTGACGCGCTGGCCGCTTACATTTTCACTCTAATGTTTCGCTTTTCTACAAACTAAAACCAATAAAAAAAAAATATTTCATAAGTTTTGATTTTCGCTGGGAAAGATTTAAATGTTTAGTATAAAGTGTTTTTTTATTACAACTCTTACATTATCTGTAAGAAATTATTGTTAGACGGTACTCTACAAGTTTTGTCAATGTCAACAACATTGGATAAATAGTGCTGAAAAGATGCTATGTTAGCTGCGTAATGTCAACTGACAAAAACATTACCCCATTTTCCGGTTATTGTTCGTAAATGACGACCATGATACACAAAAGGAATAATTTAAAATACGCCCTATTATTTCTCTACGCTCCGCCCCTTATCAATTAGTTTTAAAACTTCACGTCTGACTAAACACTCGAAATTTGGATAATATCGAAGTCCAAATAGCCATTATGCCAATCCGTCGCCCCCGGTTGTAACCGACCACCGGAGTTGAGTTACGCCAGTAATTACTGAATCCGGCTCTGACCAACTCCTTGAATTATGCATAAACTATCCAACATTTTGTGACATGCTAAAGGCGTGAACTTGACCTCTGTTTTAAAGATACGCGGTTTTGATACCTCACAGGGAAGATAAGTATTTTTATTGTAGATGTTGATATTAACAAATCAAAACTAATAATCACAGAAATCATAATATCACTAATCGTACTCAAGATTTGTAAAATATTTTTTCAATTACGCTGACCACTATATATATATATATATATATATATACTTCCAGTACTACTCTCTTTAGTGCTCAGCTCACCCACATACTAATTTTATCTTACGATTAATGCGGTCTATTTGGCGGCTGCAGGTTATCAAATCAATCAGTCACTAGTAAAGTTAAATGACTATAGATATAAACTTGCATATAAAATAACTTTAATTAACTTAGTTTTTATTATTCACGACTCTGGTCCCCAAAAAAGACGGTCCGTAATAAAAAAAACCGTAAAAAATACCCTTGCCAAAATAGGATATTGGGCAAATAATTAGAATAAAGTATAAAATATAAAATTTGTGTAAATGTTTACCATTCGCATGTTTTGTCTCAATATAAACGGATTATTAATATTCGCTGAAAATGCTTTCTTTGAAGTTTCGAAATTTCTCAGATGTTGTGAGATGTTAAGTCAATTGATGTGCTTCATCAAGTTGTTAGCGGATAAATTTGCAACCCAATTACCTCATTACTGCCCGTGGATGTTGTCAAAAGTAACAAACCCTAAAAACTTAAGATACTTTTGGATGCTTTGAGATTATATTTAACCTTATTTTACTTTCTATAATATTAACTCAACTACTTGTACAAGCTACACCTTATTTTTTTCACATACAGTATATAAAATAATACCACCATTTAAAAGATTACACTTAAGTTTTTTAAACAGAAATTTTGATATACAAAAAACTTCATAGTGATTTTAAGACGAGAAACAATACTAAAAGTTTATCTCTTCTATGCGCAAACATTAATTTAGCTCTTGGCGTGAAAAGTATGGGTAATTATGTCTTGTCACGAACCCAACTTTGTAAGGGTTTCATCCTTTATTTGTTTTTGCAATCCCATCCTTACTACACACGAATTAGGGACTATTTATTGAAAACATAAAACTGTTGTGAAGCATTAAAGTAATGCATCGCTGTTGGAGAGAATTAGTTCAAAACATAAGGTTTGTTTGAGTTGATAGGTCACGAATGAGGGTTTATTAAGTTATCCGGATTTTTTTTAGTTCATTACTAATTACAATAAAATTGTACATAACTGTTCGCGCCGGAGCATTTATCGTAATGAGGTATTTTATGTAAAACGTTTTTCTGGCGGCATTTTTTCACGGATGACTTTGTTATTTTTGTTTTTTGACACTTAGACTTTCTTTTTTGCTCAGTTCATTCCGTGGGTGACGAAATGAAATAGGATAGTTAAGAGGTGACTAGGGTATTTGGGCTCTTTAAATTATAGTTTCACGATGCAGATAGATCTCGAATCTATCCCAAAAAACCTTAATTTTATCTTTTTTTCACCCTTCAATATTTGCAAGTGGCTGAGGTAATAAAAAAAACCTAATTCTGAAGCTCTCATTACCCCTTTTAGGAATGTTTAGTTATGAGTATGTATGTTTCCGAAGTAAAACGGAAAAAGAAGATGGAATGAAATATAATTGTCTGGGGCTCTAAACACACTGCCAACTTGTCAATTGAAAAACCAGAAAGTTAATTCACCTGAGATAACCTACTATAATTTAACACTATAAAATATTGTAGCGGTGCGCTGTCAGTACATAGAAACGCTGACAGTGCAAGAAGTATCACATTCGACAGCAACACGTAACCAAGCAATATACGTCACACTCGTCATCAAGACTCGCCATACAAATCGTACATCGCGCAATCGAAGTTTCTAAAATGTTTACTATATATACAAGTTCCAACTTAATACAGTTGGACCGCGGTCCCCAGGCATACCACCGCCTGGCGGAAGGTCTTCCTCCACAAGATCATTTGAAAGTCATCATAATGTTGACCAGGCGACGATGAGTGAACTACATTAAAAAAAGAGAAAAGAAAAAATATGCCTTTTCCTTTGTCTTACTACCTAGTTTAAAGCTAAATTTGCAGATACATTAGTACACGAACTAATAATTGCATCCAAGTCAGTTGAAATTGTTATGTAATTCAAATTAATAACATTATTGTATATAATATTACGAGCTAGTAACATAGCTAGACGTTTTTTCTAAAATGTTTACTATATATACAAGTTCCAACTTAATACAGTTGGACCGCGGTCCCCAGGCATACCACCGCCTGGCGGAAGATCTTCCTCCACAAGATCATTTGAAAGTCATCATAATGTTGATCAGGCGACGATGAGTGAACTACATTAAAAAAAGAGAAAAGAAAAAATATGCCTTTTCCTTTGTCTTACTACCTAGTTTAAAGCTAAATTTGCAGATACATTAGTACACGAACTAATAATTGCATCCAAGTCAGTTGAAATTGTTATGTAATTCAAATTAATAACATTATTGTATATAATATTACGAGCTAGTAACATAGCTAGACGTTTTTTATAAAATGTTTACTATATATACAAGTTCCAACTTAATACAGTTGGACCGCGGTCCCCAGGCATACCACCGCCTGGCGGAAGATCTTCCTCCACAAGATCATTTGAAAGTCATCATAATGTTGACCAGGCGACGATGAGTGAACTACATTAAAAAAAGAGAAAAGAAAAAATATGCCTTTTCCTTTGTCTTACTACCTAGTTTAAAGCTAAATTTGCAGATACATTAGTACACGAACTAATAATTGCATCCAAGTCAGTTGAAATTGTTATGTTATTCAAATTAATAACATTATTGTATATAATATTACGAGCTAGTAACATAGCTAGACGTTTTTTAGAATGGTCAGGTACTTTTAAGGTTTTTTTAGTCATTAATGATTTCTTAATACAATTATTTATATAAAAATTAACAATTTTTTGCCTATATCCCAAAGTCAAATTATATAGTAACATATTAAATTTATATATCCTAGTATTAACCTTATAGCTAAGATGCTTGGAATATAGGAAGTCACTTATAATTATTTTTCTTACATTTAAATTAACCAACCTCTCAAATGATTTCTTCAAGTCACTTGGATTCACCTTATTACTTGAACCAATTAAAATAACTAAAGTAGTGTCGGAGTCATATTGTTCTTTTAAAATATAATTTAAGTTAATTTTATTTAAAATAGAAGTTAAATTTTATTTAATATAATTTGAATAAGTGCAACTTAGCCATGTGGGTTTCCTCACGATGTTTTCCCTCACCGTTGACAACCATGATAGTTAACCACACTATGTCTATAGGAAAGACAAATTGATGTAGGCCCGACCCGGTGTGGTAGGCCCTACCCACTGAGCTATCGGTTGCTCGATAATAGTGAGCTCAAGTCATATAAAACACTACATATATTCAAACAAAAACCATTTCCAGAATATTGTAGATAATATTAGTCTTGTATATTCATAACCTAAGAATTAAGAACTAAGTTATAATCGTTATGTCGTAACTTTCTTCATTAAAACTTTTTGAATGGCCGAAAACAAGTGAAAACAATTAGGTCTAATCTAGTGTGTTTTGTGAAGGATTTAGACCATTATAATTTTAGATTAGTGGATTGAGTAAGTTTGAATTATTCTCTTTATGTTTCGTATGAGAACCTTTGAGTTTTCTAATGGAATTTAAAATGAGTTATACGAATAGCTTAGCACCAGTCTATATGATGAATATAATACCATGATGCACTGCAATATAGAGATGAGAAAATGTTACATACATACATACATACATATACTCACGGCTGTAAATCCCTTGAAGGGGTAGCCAGAGCTAAGGAGTTAAATTCCTCAGCCACTTTTGGAAGTTTAGAGGCGAAATGATGGTAAAATAAAGGTTGTTGGTAATGGGTCTCCAACCGCATCGCCCTAAAATCCCTTAAAAGCCCCAATACCGTTAGTCGCCTCTTACGTACACCCACCGGAAGAAATGGGGTAGTGCTATTCTAAGCCGACACTACACGGCACATGTACTGAAAATGATATCCTACACCAAAGCAAAACATAAAAAAAAAGTTACTTTGGGTAGTATTACCTTCATTAATGTTTATAATTACAACTGTAGGCTAAACATAAACGGTTTATGATTAAGACATTTATAATTACTTACTGAAAATATTTTCTTTGAAGTTTCGCAATTTCTCAAATTGCAAATTGATGTGCCTTATCAAGTTGTTAGCGGATAAATTTGTAACCCAATTACCTCATTTTTCCTCGTGGATGTCATAAAAAATGTCAAGAAATAAAAAAAAACTCAGTTATTGTTTTCGAGACGTAACTTAATGATATGATTCATGATGATGATCATTTCACATAATATCGGTTTTTTAATATACATATAAATATTGGAAGAAACCCTCACAAAGTTGGGTTCGTGCCAAGACATAATTAGCCTTACTTTTCACGCCAAGAGTTAAATTGATGTTAGCGCATAGAAGAGATAAACTTCCAGTATCGTTTCAAGTCCTAAAACCACTATAAAGTAATATACATATATATATATACATATAACATAAAATTTGATACTAAATTGATTGCTTAATAGAGAATCCCGAAATTGACAGCGTAAATTCAAGGTTTAGTATCGCACATTCCATTCTTCATAAAATAAGAATCGTTGGTAAATGTATAAATAAATAATCTCATTTACTCGCAGCTACGACGCGGGCAATTTTCATTTGATTACGTTAGCCGAGATACCGATATTTCGTCAAAATATGTTTAGGACGTTATGACGAGAAATCGAAAATTGTACGGAAAATAATACTTTTAGTAGTATTTTCATGTCACTAAGCAACGCGTGTTAACTGTATATAAACAGATTTTGACATATGCGTGCGTCCGTAGAAGTACTGAATTGAGCGAGCTAACATGCAATAACGGTTTTTAGACAGTAGATAGCACGTATAGCGCGTCTATGGTTGGTTATAATTTTCCAGACATATCGCCCCACAATTACTTAAAAGGTCCCTCTGAACACCCAAGGAAAGAAATGAGTACGCAAATTTATATTCATTGAGTATGAGGCACCTAAGCACTTAAGCGATTTCCTTCGGGACTTTCTTTAGCTCTTTTTTTATGAACCTATTGTGTCCCACTGCTGGGCAAAGGTTTCTCCCTGGATTTTCCATTCATCCCTGCTTTGGGCCTGCTCTCTCCAATCTTTTCGAAATTAGTCCAGGTCATCCCGCCATCTCTTTCTTGGTCTGCCTCTGCGCCGGCGGCCGTTGCTAGGAACTCATTGGGTTATATTTTTAGCCCACCTGTCCGGTGGCATACGGCAGACATGCCCCGCCCAGTCCCACTTCAATTTGGCTGTCTAAGCACCCACGACGGCTATTTGAGTTTTGGAGCGTAGGTCGGTGTTGCAACTTTAGCTTTATCAAAACAAAATAGTATGCTCATCTTTACACAACCAATATGAAGAAGTATACCAAGACTTGGAAAAACATAAATTAGTTTCATAAGTTGTATCCTAAATCTTTCAATGTTATAAAAGTTCTTTAATACTCGTAATGTGTTTAATCATTGCAATCAGAGCCATTATTTACTAAAATATTCCAAGAAAAGACGAGTGTATCATTATTCTAAATGTAAGTTTTTGAGCAATATTAAGAACAAAAAAAATATTACGCTTTTGTTTCGAATTCCACCCACAGCCAAAACCTCAAAAAAAAACCAGAAACACGATCTTTTTTAATAAAAAATAATCATTAAATGGCTTCTCGCTACGTTCTAGCCAAACGTAAAATAAATTTTATACGATCACGCGTTTACTGTCAAGTTGTACTTTAATTTGAATAAAGTATGCAAAATCCAGAAACACTAAACGTGAGTTATACGGATTTTAGCTATTATAGTTAATTATTGATAAAGGAAGATGTATCATTATTATTATCGACAGCAAATTAGTGCTTTAATAATATTCTAAAGTATAACACATACTTTCGTTTTTAATGTTTTTTTCTATATAATTACAATCAGAGATCGTTTTGTGTTATTATGATTCTAGTATCAAAGCAACGTTACATGCATTTTGATTCCATATTTTAAATAGTGAAAAATTTAAAATATTAGCTTAGAATAGAAAAGACCTGTAAGATTAAGTTATTACAAAAAACTTTTCGGTTATTATTTATCCACCACATTTGTTAAAATATAATTCGAAAGTCTTGGCTTTTGAATGAAATTGTTTTTAAATGGGAATTATTTATCTTTTGTATAAATCTTTCAGAATTTTTAAAAAAACATAGTAACTCAAATAATGTAATTTGCAGAAAAAGCAATAGTAAACCTTCTGATGGCATAATTTCAGTTCTTTTATATCATACATTCCCCATTGCACGTATACAATCAAAATATATAACCGACATGCTTATTTATGATTTATTATGAGTTGATTGTCACATCTTATCGATTTAAGTTATTAGTACGAAACACTTATGGGGATTGGGGCTTTTTATGTGATTGTTGGTTGATGTGATTGCAGACTCGTCACCAACCTTCTTTTCTACAATTTTTTCCATCTGGACTTTTAAAAGTGGCTAAATAATGTCTTATTATAAAGCTCTAGTTATGGTTTTTTGTGTATTTGTCACGATTGTACTGTATGAAGTATTATTTTACATTTACTGGATTTCAGTAATTTGTGAGTATAAGATATGCATAAATGTAAGCGCCAGTTTTGGAAAAGATAAAGTAGGAATTTGATGGTCTGTTTTATTTGGGTACTTGCAAAATATTAATCAAGAAAAGATAGAAACCAAATAATGTGTAAATATTCCAGAAATTTTAAATATTTTTTTATAAACTATCAAAAACTAATAACTACGACAAAGATAGTCTTCGTACATATACATATTGATACCTATATTGCCACATGAACGAACACTGATTGAAAACTTAATTGAAATGTCTGGTAAAGTGCGCCACAGAGACATCGCTATTCGATTAACCTGGAGTAAACCATTTTTATTGTAAAACAAACTATTATGATTAATTTTTAATATCTTCTCTAAACTAGTTGTTTCATATTGACTAAAGTTCTGGTTAGCAGTAAAGCGTTTGGCTCATTATACGGATGTTTTTAGATCGTTTTTCGCGGTATGAACAACAGAATTAATGGGTAAGATTTAACTTCATTCAGTAGGATATTTTTGGCTTGTTTTTTTTGGACGATGAGGTTAGAGACCCATCACCAACAACCTTAGGGATTTGTTTTATACGAATTGTTGGGAAGAAAACAGCGCGAACTCATCCCTATTGCTCAAATTGTTCATGCTGGGGTTGAAAACTTTGACAGGTGCGTTGTGAAAGTTGCGTCGCGCCACAGCCAACATAATGACGCTTGAACAAACTTAATGAATATCAATAACTCCGGCGGCTCTCAACTTGTTTGTCGCAGGAAATGGTGTGTATAACTTTGTTCGTAACTTCGGGTAAGGTCAATGTTGTGACTATTTGCTTTCTAACACATTTATTCAGATCCTTCTTCTATGTTGCTTTGACATTTTATGTGAAGAAAATTTAACATAAAGATGATTAATATACGAAATTGCGACTGCAAGTCGTCGGAAAGGAGAAAAATTATATAAATTATTAGCCGCTCTCTTGAGAGTACCTACTGTTATTTAGAACATACTTGTAAAAAACCGTGATAGCCCAATGGGTAGAACACTCGGTTATCGTGAAAACGACTAGTGTTCAAATCCTGGGTCGGGCTTACACCAATTTGTCTTTTCTAAAGACATATGTGTGGTTAATTTATCATGGTTGTTAACGGTGAGGGAAAACATCGTGAGGAAACCCACATGGCTGAGTTGTACTTAGTCATGTGACAGTGTGTTCGTACAAAATGGCGATAGGCCTGCCCCCTATCACGTGAGTACACTGTCCATGCAAAACGTGGGTGCTCTGAACACCAGGTGACAAAGTCACGTGATGTTCAGATGTATTAGTACCTCTGCCAACCCCTTCGGGGATATTCGGCGTGAACGTTTATGTTTATGTTTATTGTAAAAAACAAGGAAGATATAACTCACAATTAGGAATATATGTTTTTATAAAGAAAATATAACATGAAACAATCAAGACAATCAAATATCGCATTAAATTATAGTCAAATACGTACCTATGTCACAGCATAGGGACGTGGGATCTCTTAATATATATATTTTCTCCTGCATTAAAGGATCTAAGAATGTAACATTTTAATCCATCAAAAAAAAACTAACAATACTTATGCCACAATACATCGACTCAGAAAACGAAAAGCCAACATTTCACCGGCCACAGCAAACAATCATATTACGCTCCAATAAATGATTGATTGTCACATCTTATCGATTTAAGTTATTAGTACGAAACACTTATGGGGATTGGGGCTTTTTATGTGATTGTTGGTTGATGTGATTGCAGACTCGTCACCAACCTTCTTTTCTACAATTTTTTCCATCTGGACTTTTAAAAGTGGCTAAATAATGTCTTATTATAAAGCTCTAGTTATGGTTTTTTGTGTATTTGTCACGATTGTACTGTATGAAGTATTATTTTACTTTTACTGGATTTCAGTAATTTGTGAGTATAAGATATGCATAAATGTAAGCGCCAGTTTTGGAAAAGATAAAGTAGGAATTTGATGGTCTGTTTTATTTGGGTACTTGCAAAATATTAATCAAGAAAAGATAGAAACCAAATAATGTGTAAATATTCCAGAAATTTTAAATATTTTTTTATAAACTATCAACGACAAAGATAGTCTTCGTACATATACATATTGATACCTATATTGCCACATGAACGAACACTGATTGAAAACTTAATTGAAATGTCTGGTAAAGTGCGCCACAGAGACATCGCTATTCGATTAACCTGGAGTAAACCATTTTTATTGTAAAACAAACTATTATGATTAATTTTTAATATCTTCTCTAAACTAGTTGTTTCATATTGACTAAAGTTCTGGTTAGCAGTAAAGCGTTTGGCTCATTATACGGATGTTTTTAGATCGTTTTTCGCGGTATGAACAACAGAATTAATGGGTAAGATTTAACTTCATTCAGTAGGATATTTTTGGCTTGTTTTTTTTGGACGATGAGGTTAGAGACCCATCACCAACAACCTTAGGGATTTGTTAACACGCTTTTATTAGGTCGACCTGTATGTATGTAACTATGTAATCAAATCTAAGAAAACTAATTTAACCATCTTCTAAAGGTCATACCGTTATGAAAATTGGCAATCGTATGTGATTTCGATGACAATACAATAATATGGTACTGTCGAGCTGATCTGATGATGGAGCCGGAAGATATGAACTGGAACTTCATGATGGATGATCGTATCATAGCCGTGTTTGGACTTGTTATAAAGGTCTTGTAATGAACGTTGACCATGACTAGGTTTCAAGGTCTGATGATGAAGCCGGAAGATAGGCACTAGCATTCCATGATGAAATATCGTATCATAGCCGTGTTTGGACTTGTTAGAAAGGTCTTGTAATGAACCTTGACCACGATTAGGTTTCAAGGTCTGAATACAATAATATGGTACTGTCGAGCACATCTGATGATGGAGCCGGAAGATATTAACTGGAACTTAATGATGGATGATCGTATAATAGCCGTATTTGGACTTGTTAGAAAGGTCTTGTATTGAACTTTGACCACGAAATGAACTTTGACCACGATTAGGTTTCAAGGTCTGAATACAATAATATGGTACTATCGAACTGATCTGATGATGGAGCCGGAAGATTTGAACTGGAACTTCATTATGAATATTAGCATATGATGTATCGTTACCAACCCATAACGTCCCACTGCTGGGCACGGGTCTCTTCCGTGAGGAAGGTATTAGCCATACTTCACCACAGGGGCCAGCCGGGTTGGTTGAGGTTTGTAAGGCTAGTGGTCACCTTACCGTTAGATGTTATCAAGCCGCCCGTTTGGGTCTCTGACAAAGCTTGACGACTGCTATCTTACGATAACGATCGGCACCAACGGCTTTACGTGCCTTGCGAAGCACGGTAGCGCCCGAGATAAATACCACTAGGCGGTTACCCATCCGTGGACGGACCGCAGCTCGCGTTGCTTAACTCGTAAATACGATCACATCAGTCCAACTGAGCTACAGGCGCTACTTCGATACGAAGTATATTGACGTGTAAATGGGGTAGTAGCTTGTTAAAGATCCCACCCAAGCCAAGGTGAGAAACGTGCCGAGGGCTGAATGTAATGAGGGTGGTTAAAAATGTCATGTCGCTAGCGTCACCTCAGGGATCCGGGCGAAGTAGCCTGTTGTAAGTAGCCTTGCTCCTCTACTCGGACCTCTGGGGGGGTTGAGATGCAGAGGATGCGGGCTCATTCGTCTATTTGAAATAAATGTTTAAAATATGCCATTAGCAAAGACTAAAAAGCATAAAATAAATTAATAGTTTAAAAAACACTAAAAAACACGCTTTGATAAGTGCACTTAAAAGTCAAAAATAAATTACGGGTCGTTCAAGTTGTCTGTATTTCTGGGCTGAAGTGTAAACTATGTGCTTTTAATTATAATATTTGGTTGTAAAAGCGTGGGGCGCTGGAAAAGGAAAAACTTTCTTGTAAACAAATACACAAACAAGAACTCTACATTTTGCCACTGTTGACTAGTACTTTGAACAGACGGTTTAATATAGAGCCTCCAACTAGTGGTGCTGCAACTCTAGTAAGAGTGCCGATCTCTGTAACCTGCTTCCCGAAACATCGCTTAACTTGATTTCTTAGCAAGGTAAACAAAAAATCTTTCCTTTTACAGCGCTCCCCGCTTTTACAATCAAATATTACAATTAAAAGCACATAGTTTACACTTCAGCCCAGAAATACAGACAACTTCAACGACCCGTAATTTATTTTTGACTTTTAAGTGCACTTATCAAAGCGTGTTTTTTAGTGTTTTTTAAACTATTAATTTTTTTATACGAATTGTTGGGAAGAAAACAGCGCGAACTCATCCCTATTGCTCAAATTGTTCATGCTGGGGTTGAAAACTTTGACAGGTGCGTTGTGAAAGTTGCGTCGCGCCACAGCCAACATAATGACGCTTGAACAAACTTAATGAATATCAATAACTCCGGCAGCTCTCAACTTGTTTGTCGAAGGAAATGGTGTGTATAACTTTGTTCGTAACTTCAGGTAAGGTCAGTGTCGTGACTTTTTGCTTTCTAACACATTTGTTCAGATCCTTCTTCTATGTTGCTTTGACATTTTATGTGAAGAAAATTTAACATAAAGATGATTAATATACGAAATTGCGACTGCAAGTCGTCGGAAAGGAGAAAAATTTTATAAATTATAAGCCGCTCTCTCGAAAGTACCTACTGTAACCAGGGATTATTAAGCATCTGGTACATGTTATACTGTTCTCTTTTAAGAATATCCCGTGTAAATTATAGTAAATATGTTATTATTTATTATTTTATTTTCTTAGGAAGATTAACAGATTAATACAAACAATATAATACTAATTATGAATACACAATGCCATTTACAAATCTCCACCTATAGAAAAATTACATAATACTTACAAAACTGAAAGATTTAGGTAAAATTGCAATAATTATAATGTTAAGGTTAGTGTAGAAATTATTGGCCGAAATGTTAATTTGTTAATAATTTTCTTACTCTTGTAATGCTTGTATCGAAAATATCTAAATCTACTAATGATTCATTAAATTTAGTACACGCACATAATAGAAATGAGTTACGCCTATAATTCATCATATATCATTCATTTAGTTAAGATTTATGTTTTGTTTAAAAGAGTTACGCTGTATATAACGATGATAAATTTTCATCAAATTTAAATCAGAGACTTTTACTCAAAAGTAAAAAGAACCTACAATAAATACTGAACAGCCTGAAGGTACAAAATGAACAAAGGCTAGTAAGCAATATTTCATTTCATATATGGTTCAATGTCAAAAGATCGCACAAAAACTACAAACAACAAATAACAAATAACCCTTTATAACCCATCTGATGTTTGGCAAGTACATGAAAATTTCTGAACGGATTTGACAAAACTTTATTGTTTGCTGGTGAAAGAAAAATTTGGTCAAAGCATATTTGGCCTCCATATATCAACACAAGTTTAATTTGATCAAAGGAAACATAAACACTCGGGAACCTATTGTTTACTTAATCATACTCAACAGATGGAGGTTTATGTCTGCATTAGAAATGCTTCGTCGGTATTTTCTGCTTCTATTCTGGAAAATAAAATTGACTGGAAATTCGATCACAATCGTATATAATAAACTTCATTATTTATTCAAGAATTTTAATTCGCAACGTTCTTTAAAAAAATACTTTTTAGTAGGAATCGCAAGAAATTGCATACATAATCCCCACATTCTCACAACCCATTGATGTCCTACTATAAAAATTCTATAAAAAATACCATGTCATAAAAAAAGTACTTTGATCACATTAAACCTCAATAGCCTAGTGAGGGTTAGCGGACTAACAACTACTACCGTGATCTAAACTTTCTCCAGAACTTATCAGGCAAAAAAGGTTTAATTTTCACGATTGTCTGGTATTTTTGTAATCACAAGCAAATCCGCTACAGCACCAAATCATTACAAAACACAATTCAGTTTAACAAACCCATTGAACTTTGTTCACTGTACGAGAGCCACGGAAACTATGTAGCAGCATTAATTGAAGCTTACTTAATGAAACAGCATTTAAAATGAAAATAAACCTACATTTAAAGACTTGAATTGCTTACAAAGCGAATTTCAGCATTTGTTCTAATTGGTGTATTCAGAAAAATATTACAAATATGCAAATATTTTTGCTTGGTGAGACTAAGCAATTTCTTTAATTTTTTAATTAATACTTAAGGTTTATCTCTAATAAAATAGGGCTTAGTTGGATTGTCTTGTTATTTCCAGTTTTTGTAAGATATACATATATTTTTTATATTATTTTAGATGCGAGATATCATGAGAGAGCACCTTCACTGCACTAGATATGATATAACATAACATAAACATAAACGTTCACGCCGCATATCCCCGAAGGGGTTGGCAGAGGTACTAATACTTCTGAACATCACGTGACTTTGTCACCTGGTGTTCAGAGTACCCACGTTTTGCATGGACAGTGTACTCACGTGATAGGGGGCAGGCCTATCGCCGTTTTGTACGAATACACTGTCACATGACTAAGTAAAACTCAGCCATGTGGGTTTCCTCACGATGTTTTCCCTCACCGTTAACAACCATGATATGATATCTTTGAATATATTGCATTTTTTGCACTAAATATACGCGAGGTTATAATATACGCGATCTCGAAAGAGTTTGAATATATGATCCATGCATACTTAGCTGCTTGCAATAATATAATAGGCGGTGATTCTCTTCAAATTACCTGTAAAAAACAAGACATTATGAAAATTACATAAAATCTACATTTATCCCTCCAATTACTAAAAATATACAAATAATATCCCTCTAATGAGGGATTTCTTTTTAGTTATTCGGGAGAAAGATAGTGGAACAATAGTTTGTTCCTC
Organism: Bedellia somnulentella; assembly: GCA_963576735.1. Classification (NCBI taxonomy): domain Eukaryota; kingdom Metazoa; phylum Arthropoda; class Insecta; order Lepidoptera; family Bedelliidae; genus Bedellia; species Bedellia somnulentella. The sequence goes on along the minus strand of OY755181.1, from coordinate 4,924,534 downwards.
TATTAATGTGGTTTATGACCGCATCGACTAAAACACTTGTGAAGATCCAATAATGTTAGTTAGTTGTTTCATACAACTCACGAAAAGAAATATCTTTGTACCATACATCAAAGACACACTTTCATCATCTCTTTTATATTCAAATTTAAATAAAAATCAACATAATCAAAGTAACATCAGCAACAAATTTCAACCAGTTTATTAGAACAATCCGAAACGCATTAGTGTTACCATAAAACCGAAATTGTCTTCAAATAAATAGGACGACCTAGTTCGCAACAGAGAATAAAGTTAGTAGGCTTCTCAAAGCGCGTATCGTTTCAGAGAATTAATTTTATAGCGGCGAAACCTCCTCTGCACTCATTAACGTAACTCGGCGTAATAACGACTACGATAGAACCTACTATTAACGGACAAATTGTGTTACCAGTATGTATTTCTGTATTACAATCTTCTGATAACAATAGCCTTATTACTTATTATCTAAAGACTGTGATGTCTTTATCAATAAATTGTGCAATCGATAATTACTAAAAAGTATTGCTGAAATGTTTATGAACCGCTGTAACTACCGGTAACCGGTGTAGTACTTTTATTTTTTGAAGTGACACGCATTATACTTTTTGCGCACTATATATGAATACGTTTTACGTCATCTACCATAGGACATTTACGACACCAATGTGTCTGAGAAATTTCTGATTGTGAATTCGAGCTATCTCTTTATTTAATTATAAGCCTTCATTAAATACCCATTTTCTCTTTCAAATTTCTTATTTTATTTATTTCACTGGTATAGAGCTAGTATATTTGCTGAAAATGTTTCACAACTAAGTAGACTGAACCTGAAACACCTGAACAACTGAAAACAACTGAAACCAAAAATATAGGTCAAGAAAAGTATTTTTAACTAGCACAAAAAGGTCTTGTGATAGCACTCTACTTGTCATAATATTTTATGAAAAATATGATAATGAACATTCAAGTATTTTTTACGTCAGCAAACTAAAAGGTCAACTTGAATTGCATATATTTTTTTTAATGTTTAGTTAAGTTGTAAAGTGACAGACATATTTTAAACAACGGGAAAAAACCAAACTGCAAGCACTGAATTATAGCCTTAACAACGTAAATAACTAAAATAATAACTAAAAATGCTTAAAAATAAAACTGCTGAAGTGTTTAAGATTTTAAAAATGATACAGACACTAAAACAGCGCAAATGACCGACGGAAATGTATAATTCTGCCCTTTAATTCTCTGAAAGGCTTTTATGTTGGGGAATATAACACCTTTGTATATTACATAATATAAGGTATTATTTTCTTAAATCTTAATTTTCATATTTACGCTATATACAGCAAATCCTACTCTGATAACTTCTTTAACAAAAACAATCAAAGAAACTTTCAGTGAAAAGCTTTCCCAGCTAGTTAATAGTTTCTTCAATTTAAAACTCATCAATTCATTTATTACTCACCTCGAAGTCGCAGTCGCAGGTAAATATCTGTACGCTGACACACATAAATCATTAGCGGGCACGTACCGCTCGTTACAAATTTTAAAGTTGCCATAGGATGGAATGAAATATTTGTAGCAATTTAGTAAACTTGAAAAATAAGCATAATAAGGATAAACGTTCACGCCGAATATCCCCGAAGGGGTTGGCAGAGGTACTAATACTTCTGAATATCACGTGACTTTGTCACCTGGTGTTCAGAGTATCCACGTTTTGCATGGACAGTGTACTCACGTGATAAGGGGCAGGCCTATCGCCGTTTTGTACGAATACACTGTCACACGACTAAGTACAACTCAGAAATGTGGGTTTCCTCACGATGTTTTCCCTCACCGTTAACAACCGTGATAGATTAACCACACATATGTCTTTAGAAAAGACAAATTGGTGTAGGCCCGACCCGGGATTTGAATACTAGTCGTTTGCACGATAACCGGTGTTCTACCCATTGAGCTATCACGTCGTAAACTTGAAAAAATACGAGTATTTGGCAGTACTAACAGTTTAACATTCCGTGTGTGAAACTTATCTCTCTTTAAGCTTAGCTCTCCGTTTTATTGCTGAAACATAAAACAAGAAGGCCCGTATGTCTCCCAAAAGAATACCTTTGGATACATCGGACTCTATCTAACTTATTCAGTAGCTGATGAGAGAAAGATAAGTCATATTTTCTAGTCGACTGCATGAGTAATGCCCAATTTGGCAAAGGTTTTATTCTAGAAGTAGTCTGTTACAAAGGGTATTTTGGATTGCAATAATTTTCAAATTCGGTCGTTCTCTACGTACAAGAGAAAACATTTTTAAATGTTGTTGTTAAAATGACTTTGTAACATGTTTTTTTGTAACACTTACTAATACGAGTTTAAGTTTCGTTCTTCTTGCCGGGTATTTTGTTCTGTCATGCATGACATTTCTAGTATCTTTATCTTTGTCAAATATTTATAATACTAACAATTAAATTATGTTTAGTTTATTTTGTTGTACTCCGGAACTATCTAAATTTTTGCTAGGAAAACGTTGCATGTGTGTTTATTTGGTAGTATTGAATAGATTTCCCAAAAAACAAACAGTGAAAAAAACAATGTTTTATCCAACGTTTCGGGAATAATATAGGCTATATACAACTTCTGGTTAAATGGCAAAGGCAATCACCAGTGATCGTATCGAAAATAAAGTCAAAAACTTTGCCACAAAAGATCAAATACTCGTCCAAAGCCGGGACAGACCAAAGTAGCATTTAATCGGTTAACAGCCTGCTAAAACCGTATTTATTTGAAACAAAACACAACAGCTGGCTTTGAAACCACATCTCACTTTTACTAATGGTGACTGCAGAACTAATTAAATCTTAATTTAAAACAGATTTACTGCACTCGATCAAGCAATTGCTTTTGCAATCACGTTGTTATTTGTTAGAATTACTAAGATTTGCGTTATTTAATGGAGACTGACTTAATTTACTTTGAATGAATTCTAATGCAAGTTATAATCTTGGAAGAACATTGTAAAGCATTTTATAGATTTTTGAGACAATTTGGTTACATAACAAACTTTAACTTCTATATATATATATATAATATCGCCATTACAGTCCATAATTTAAATCTTTTTGTTCATGAAAACCTCATATGGGGATTATTACTAATAAATAAAGGAAAGAAAAAAAATATGAGGTTTTCATGAACAAAAAGATTTAAATTATGTGATAGTTACGCGTTTTCAACATTTGCATTCTATCTGAAAAGGTAGACAAGTGGCCTTCCGAATTAGTAAAAAATTCGGAGGTAGGAAACGCAAACACTACTTAAACGTGTAAAAAGAAATAAAGGATAGAAGAATTTCGCACTGGCAGCCAACTGACACGGTAGCTCAGTTGGCAGAGCGTCCGGGGCGTTTACCCGAGGTCGCGGGTTCGATCCCCGCCTGTGTCGAAATTTTTCTTTCCTTTATTTATTCTTTATTTATTAGTAATAATCCCCATATTGTCATATTTTTATGAATTGGCAACACCGACAGTGTGCCGTGACCCGTCAATGGATGTCAATGTCAAGATGAGTGAAGGATGAACGCGGGATTCCAGTGTGGATGCGCGGGAGACTAACTTGTGATCAATATATAAAATAATGTAGATGAAATAGAAAATTAAAGTGGTAATATCATTTAATAGTCGTTTTCTTCAAACTTCAGAAGCGGTGATATATTCACGTCCATTCAAGTATGTACATTGCTTTTTGTTTATTCATTTATTTTTCTTTTCCACATTGTTGTAGTGACGCCATTTAACATTTTATGATTTATAATATAGCAAATTAGATGCCTTGGGCTTTTCCTCTATCTCAATTAGTTTTAGAGATATGGGCCTCCAAAGTTTCCTCAAATGTATGGTCAAAAGACTTAGAAAATTTTCGTAATATGGCTAGCTAGCTTCTGTTTAAATTGTGGCGTCACTATGACAAATTAAATTATAAGTACACTACGTATTTGTTAACAACACAAATCAAATAAGTGATTAAACTTTTGTTCTTATTGGAAACAATTTCAAATTCTTTATCCACCATATTTATTTTGGTTAGATGCAATTAATTGTGATTATAAGATTAAATGAGTATATCAGTAATATATATGAATAATACCACTTTAATTTTTACACATTTTTAGACTACAATTCAAATTTGGAATTCTTCTATTTCTTATGCATTGAATATATTAATACTTAGTGAATTATTAATCAATGTAGTAATTTATTCGCTGTAAATGTGGGTTACAAGGTGGTTACAGCATATAAGTTATTGTTCCCTACACATTTTGTTTTTCCAAGCTTACAACATAAGTCTTTACATTTTATTAGTATAGGAATATGATTTTAAATTATAATAAAGACAAAAATAAAGAATGACTTAACTAATTACATGTCACCCTAAGTTTAAAATGTCAATCTCACAGCTAAAACCATATTCAAATAAAATATAATAAAAACAATATCCTAATAGCCATTCAAGCATTCAAGCATTTCTTTTATTTTTTTTAAAATTTATTAAAACATAACAATTTTATATTTATAGAATTTGCATTATAAATTCTACAAGCCATAATAAAAATAGTTTTGCTGCTTGAGGCTAATTAATAATTATAATGAGGTACATATAGTTTGTCTTTATTGAGATTTTGCAGACATTCAGAGTGAAATCTTAGGGGAGCGCATGTATAATTATAGATTTCTCTCTTAACTAATAAAGCAGCTTCATAAATATAGGGGAACATAATAGAAGAATTATAATATTAAAAAAAAATTAATAATAATAAAAAGTGGGTGGCGAGAAACCATTTGAAAGGTAAGTTTCTCTCGCTACCTATTTATTTAATGCAATGTAGTGACTGGTACGTTTCCTTCGCTACTTATTTATTTAATATATTCTAGTGATGGGTACGTTTCCCTCGCTTCTCATTTATTTTATACAATGTAGTGACTGGTACGTTTCCTTCGCTACTTATTTATTTAATATATTCTAGTGATGGGTACGTTTCCCTCGCTTCTCATTTATTTTATACAATGTAGTGACTGGTACGTTTCCTTCGCTACTTATTTATTTAATATAATCTAGTGATGGGTACGTTTCCCTCGCTTCTCATTTATTTTATACAATGTAGTGACTGGTACGTTTCCTTCGCTACTTATTTATTTAATATAATCTAGTGATAGGTACGTTTCCCTCGCTTCTCATTTATTTTATACAATGTAGTGACTGGTACGTTTCCTTCGCTACTTATTTATTTAATATATTCTAGTGATGGGTACGTTTCCCTCGCTTCTCATTTATTTTATACAATGTAGTGACTGGTACGTTTCCTTCGCTACTTATTTATTTAATATAATCTAGTGATGGGTACGTTTCCCTCGCTTCTCATTTATTTTATACAATGTAGTGACTGGTACGTTTCCTTCGCTACTTATTTATTTAATATATTCTAGTGATGGGTACGTTTCCCTCGCTTCTCATTTATTTTATACAATGTAGTGACTGGTACGTTTCCTTCGCTACTTATTTATTTAATATAATCTAGTGATGGGTACGTTTCCCTCGCTTCTCATTTATTTTATACAATGTAGTGACTGGTACGTTTCCTTCGCTACTTATTTATTTAATATATTCTAGTGATGGGTACGTTTCCCTCGCTTCTCATTTATTTTATACAATGTAGTGACTGGTACGTTTCCTTCGCTACTTATTTATTTAATATAATCTAGTGATGGGTACGTTTCCCTCGCTTCTCATTTATTTTATACAATGTAGTGACTGGTACGTTTCCTTCGCTACTTATTTATTTAATATATTCTAGTGATGGGTACGTTTCCCTCGCTTCTCATTTATTTTATACAATGTAGTGACTGGTACGTTTCCTTCGCTACTTATTTATTTAATATAATCTAGTGATGGGTACGTTTCCCTCGCTTCTCATTTATTTTATACAATGTAGTGACTGGTACGTTTCCTTCGCTACTTATTTATTTAATATATTCTAGTGATGGGTACGTTTCCCTCGCTTCTCATTTATTTTATACAATGTAGTGACTGGTACGTTTCCTTCGCTACTTATTTATTTAATATATTCTAGTGATGGGTACGTTTCCCTCGCTTCTCATTTATTTTTATACAATGTAGTGACTGGTACGTTTCCTTCGCTACTTATTTATTTAATATAATCTAGTGATGGGTACGTTTCCCTCGCTTCTCATTTATTTTATACAATGTAGTGACTGGTACGTTTCCTTCGCTACTTATTTATTTAATATATTCTAGTGATGGGTACGTTTCCCTCGCTTCTCATTTATTTTATACAATGTAGTGACTGGTACGTTTCCTTCGCTACTTATTTATTTAATATAATCTAGTGATGGGTACGTTTCCCTCGCTTCTCATTTATTTTATACAATGTAGTGACTGGTACGTTTCCTTCGCTACTTATTTATTTAATATATTCTAGTGATGGGTACGTTTCCCTCGCTTCTCATTTATTTTATACAATGTAGTGACTGGTACGTTTCCTTCGCTACTTATTTATTTAATATATTCTAGTGATGGGTACGTTTCCCTCGCTTCTCATTTATTTTATACAATGTAGTGACTGGTACGTTTCCTTCGCTACTTATTTATTTAATATATTCTAGTGATGGGTACGTTTCCCTCGCTTCTCATTTATTTTATACAATGTAGTGACTGGTACGTTTCCTTCGCTACTTATTTATTTAATGCAATGCAATGACGGGTAGAGAGAGTGTGTATGAATATAACATAAACATGAACAAGCACGCCGAATATATATGAATATATTATTTCTGTAGACCTATTTTATTCATCATAGTTGACGATTACTTGTTCAAATAATAAGCTACTTAAGAAAATGAATGTATAAATACTAGTAGTTGAATTACATAACGATACTAATTTTATTTGAAAGGCTATAATTGCAACAACTAGTAACTAATACTAAACATATTGTAGGTACATTTTATTGCCAAGTAATTTGTTAGCTAAGAATGGTGACTGAATTGTTTTCTTGTTACCGAATTGTTTTTATATTTACCTGCTTTTCTAATTATTATCATTACCGTTTTTTTCTATTTATCTTGCTGGATCATTATGAGTCATTATTATCACTGTTGAAAAGATCATGAACTTCATTTTATTTTAATTTATGTTTATTTGAGTAAGATTATTAACGTAAACGTCTGAATACATTAATATACTTTGCTACTTGCTTATGACATCTATGAAGAATAGTTTACGTTTCGGATATTTTAAACATTTCAGGTTGAATGTGCAATGTCCGGAGACAAGTCTAGCATTCCAATTGGCAAGCCTCCAGGGCTTCTCGGTGCCATAGACAATCTAAAATGAGGACTTGGAGAGGTCCGTCTTCGTCATTTGACATCCAGTGATGAGGTTGTGCTGAAGTAGTATAGATGGGATCAGAAGCACATCATTATTTTACCATCACAGAACTGGTTGAAGCTAAGTATAACTTTTAAATAAATAATAAATAAAAAAATAAAAATCATTTATTTGCCAATACATGAGTATAAATGGTGGTATATAAAATGAAGGCCTATGTATGTACTGCCAGTAAGGTGTGCAAATTTTTAAACATTAAAATTATTGATAATTTTTTTTACATATCTTAAAACTACTATAATAACATTGTCTATCGTAATAAAAAAAAAAAAAAACATTATTAAAATTTTGTAAGTCAATCAAGGCAACACATGTACACATATTCTTAATTTTATTAAAATTAAAATGTCATAAAAAATAAATAAAAATATAATTATTATATTATACAGTAAATCACATCAATCACACATGTCAAAATATTATATAAACTTTATTACAATTTCAATGTCAAAAAAAAAAAAAGAGAAAAACATAGTTTAAATTTTTAAAGTCATATATTGCAATTTCTAATAAAGTCATCAATTATATAGAAACAGTTGTCCAACAGATAATTAAAAATGATAATTTTATATTTATTGTATGTCAGTAATTTTGTCTCATCCTTTACTAGATTATACAGCTTGATCGCCATTTCATAACCGTTTCTCTGACAAATCGATGGACTTTTAATATTTGGTTTAGTTAATTGTATTTTTTTTTTGTGTTTTGCAGCTTGAGTATGTCTTAGACTGTGCTTTACTGAACAGTTATGTAAATTCTAGTTTAATTTAAATATTTCAACCCATTCAGATATGGTCAGCCTAAGTTCTATATGTTTCTTAAAGCCTAATAACATTAGATGAAATAAGACCTTTAGATCTATTAGTTTCGAAGACATTTAACTCAGATTCATAAAATAAATCAACATGTGTGTTCGGATTTTTGGTTACTTAGAATTTTGTTAGTTCATAAGTGTTACAGCTAAAAAAAAAAAAAAAAAAAGAGGGGCTACTTATATTATTGGGAACATTAATAGCCACATTATTACTCATTTACACAGTTAATAAAATAAATAAAGCAAGGCCAATAACAGATGTTCACACATGCACAGAAAACATACCTTACAATAATACAAATACAAACAATTTTGAGAGAAAATGCAAATAAAAAGACATCAACATCAATATTTAAAAAAAAAAAAAAAAAGTGCCTTTACTCATTGTAATATATATAGAACCAGTTTTTCACTTAACAAGGAATTTTCTTATGTTTTTAAAGAGTTATATATTTTACTTTAAAAGATTTGTTATGCTCATTTCACAGATTTTATTTACATTCTTCAGAAAAATTAAAGCTACTTTTAAACATATATTAGTAATAACATTTCCAAAAGCTCTTTTGCAAGGGAGTTTTCACAAATATTCACCAAAATAATTATAGTACAATATTGGGTTTTTATAAAAAAAAAAAAAAACTTGGTAAATAAACTAAATATTTATATAAATCGGAAGCTGTACTAGCAATCAAAATACAGCTATATGTTCTGTAAGCTTGTCGAATAAGTGTTCGCTGTCATGTATTAACCCTAAATCACTTGTTTTCGCAGCTCTAGTTATCTGGATGTGTCTTAGACTATTGTTATCTTAAATTTTCGTTTTATATAAAGATAAATTGCGAGTTAAAGTCACAAAACAAATAACTTTTTGAGACATTCAAATTGACCTTTTGATTTCACATATCCTGGCAGGATCGCCAAATAATACTAACATACAATATGTAATAGGAAGGGGGTGGCCAGAGCCAAGGAATCATAAATTCCTCAGCCATTGATTTCACAATAACTTTGAAAACTATCAAGATCGTTTTGAAGTTTGCGAACATCTGCTGGAGACTGAATGCACTTAGCAGTTTTTATATCAACTGCATACAGGACTATCTTAGTTTTCAAAGCATCTTTTATATATACCAATAGCTTTCAACTCACGTAACATTATACGCTGGTCGATGCAGTCAAATCATTTTCATAGTCTGTGTATAAACATTGACTTGAGCTCCAGCATCCATACAGCTACTTATACAGTCATACGTAATAACAAGATTAGATACTGTTGATCGTTTCCTAAAAAAAAAAAAAAAACCATGTTGTTCCTCACTAAACCAGAGCTCAAAGCTGAGTAGACCTGGTTTCAAACAATTCGCTCAAATACCTTAGCAAATAAGCATAGTTTTAGATACGCCTGTAATTGTGGTAGTACAGATGATGTCAAGATGGTAGTATAGAAAACATTAGTATTTTATATCTAAAACTTCCTCCTCTAAAATCCCCTCAATTATATATATTTTTCTTTAAATTTTTGAAAGTTATAGCCATTTTAAAACTAGGATTAAAATAGTTTTAATTACATTAATTACAAAGTGTATACTATATCATACCTTTTCTTTATTTCCTACATCGACGAATATTCGTATTAGTATGACTTACATATAAACGGGACCCAATTACTAAGACTTCGCTGTTTGTTCCTCTGTCTTTAGGTAGTGTCTGATAAACTGGTATAGTCAGAATGTTGAAACTTTTACACAAACAACAAAATTGGAATAAAAAAAAAAACTAACAGAACGGTTTAACCAAACAATTTTAAATTTATAGTCAGCACAGAATTCTGTAAGTCATGTATGATCGTGGCTAGGACAAGTATACTGCATTAAATATTGATTTTAAGTACAGAAATATTAAAATTGATTCCGTCGATAAGTTCACTTTATTAGGGTTAACACTGGATACAAACCTAAATTAAAAAAAAAAAAAAAAAAAAAACATTGGTACAATGAGATTTAAATTGACTAGTTTTGCGTGCGGGTTAGCGGAAATAAAAAAAAAAAATACTACTGACTTGAGCACCGCTTTGTCACTGTACCATGCTTATGTAAATTCAAGGTTAAGTTACGGCGTCGTCTTTTGGGGTAATAGTACTGATGCACAAGACATTTATATTGCAAAAACGGTACTAAGAATTTTAGCAAACATAAAAATTCCAAACAGCTGTAGACCACACTTTAAGAATCTAAAAATTTCAACTCTTTGTTCTCTTTATATTTTGGAAAGCTGTAAATTAGTAAGAAAGTATCCACAATTTAAAAAAAAACAAAAAAAAAAACAAAAAAAAAAACAATCTGACTATATTCGAAGATTCCCATTAAGATCCGGAAGGAATAAATTACTAGTACCGCCTTCAAGATTACAAATTCATTATACAAGTCCTCTCCCTATGTGCTGTAAAATATACAATCACCTTCCAAATTCATAGCTCAAGAATCTGACTACAAATCTTTTGTAAAACTTTTAAGATTGTATTTAATAGAAAATTGTTTTTATAATTCTAAGGAATATTTTGATAATAATATTATCTAATATGATACTTTAAATAATTACCAGAATTTTAATTTATTTTATTTTAATTTAATGTAATTTAATTTGATTGTTGGATTGTTTTTATGGTTGTTTTATTGATAAATAGAAATTAGAATTTTATAAATGATTATGTTTCCTAATTTTTACTTTATCGTGTTTTGTGTTATCAAGTTTAATGTGTAGATTAGTTGTGTGAGATTTGATTAAAATGTAATAAATTTAGAAATGAGTATATTTTGCTATGCCCTTGCAGGGTAAACATGTAAAAATTTATGTACATTATGTCATGTAAATTGCGATGTGTGAAATGCTATAAAGATTTTGATTTTGTATCTGGGTAAGACCTAATAGGGCAATTCTTACAATACTGTCATAAGCCGCTGACAGAATCAGGATATGTTAATGCTCTAGAAATTGATGATAGCTCTAGCAACCGTGACAGTGTAAATGAATAGTTTTAAATTAATTTTAAGCTTATAAATGTTAATGAAGTACATTAAGAGTATTAGTATAAGATTGCATAAGTCTTTTAGCGATATGCCCGCCTATTGTTTTCCTGTCTATTGTATTTCATTCTGCATATGTCCTTAAATTGTTTTGGTGTACAATAAAGTTTATTTTATTAGAATATTAAATTATGTTAAACTTAAACAGTATGTTATGATTATAATTAACGAATACCATTTGGTTGGCTCTCATTTGATTTTTGTATTACAGAATGTAATCGATAGGTAAGTGGTATTTGAATAAGGTGTGTAATAAGTAAGTTTCAGAATATTAATTCTATACTTCTTATAAACATAGTCAAAATTAAATAATACTAACTTTTGATAGCAGTTAATAAGGATTAAGATTGATGATAATGATTTATTAAAATTTTTGAAGTATTCTTGTAAGAAATTCCTGTAGTGTTTAAGTATTGCAATGTACAATTATTATTTTTGAATTTTCATGCTATTTATTTTTGTATAAGTGCCGAATGTCATATTATTCACAGCTCGATGCTCGCCTCGATGAAAATTACTTGCTTATGCTTAAATGTTTTTAGATCAATACAAATAAAGTTTAGATAATGTGTTAAAAACGTGCACCAGGAGGTTGCACATTGTCGGATGGCCGAATGTCATATTTTTATGAATTGGCAACACCGACAGTGTGCCGTGACCCGTCAATGGATGTCAATGTCAAGATGAGTGAAGGATGAACGCGGGATTCCAGTGTGGATGCGCGGGAGACTAACTTGTGATCAATATATAAAATAATGTAGATGAAATAGAAAATTAAAGTGGTAATATCATTTAATAGTCGTTTTCTTCAAAATATGAGGTTTTCATGAACAAAAAGATTTAAATTATGTGATAGTTACGCGTTTTCAACATTTGCATTCTATCTGAAAAGGTAGACAAGTGGCCTTCCGAATTAGTAAAAAATTCGGAGGTAGGAAACGCAAACACTACTTAAACGTGTAAAAAGAAATAAAGGATAGAAGAATTTCGCACTGGCAGCCAACTGACACGGTAGCTCAGTTGGCAGAGCGTCCGGGGCGTTTACCCGAGGTCGCGGGTTCGATCCCCGCCTGTGTCGAAATTTTTCTTTCCTTTATTTATTCTTTATTTATTAGTAATAATCCCCATATGAGGTTTTCATGAACAAAAAGATTTAAATTATGTGATAGTTACGCGTTTTCAACATTTGCATTCTATCTGAAAAGGTAGACAAGTGGCCTTCCGAATTAGTAAAAAATTCGGAGGTAGGAAACGCAAACACTACTTAAACGTGTAAAAAGAAATAAAGGATAGAAGAATTTCGCACTGGCAGCCAACTGACACGGTAGCTCAGTTGGCAGAGCGTCCGGGGCGTTTACCCGAGGTCGCGGGTTCGATCCCCGCCTGTGTCGAAATTTTTCTTTCCTTTATTTATTCTTTATTTACAGTCCATATTAGATAATATAACAATTTCAATAAACCGTCTTAAAATCGGATGGAGACCGCAAAATACAGTTAAATGTTAATATGCAGAATGAAATCGGCAAGTCTGGACATAAATATTGTCAATGATTTCTGCTCTAAGGAACCCAATCTGTTTCGAGAGCTTGTCATATATTATTACTGCCAAAACCTTCCTTCGTAGAAGTACGAGTATCATGAAATGGCCTCAATGTTTTTTATTTCTATTTTTATGTCATTTTTGGTTCTAGTTTGTTATGAAACTGGATGGACGTTATATTTTATAAAAAAAGTAATTTTATTTAAGTTTCAATGTAAAAATAATTTACAAAAAAAAACGAATAAAATGATGGTATAGAGCTAACTTCCGCACAGTGAAAACTATCATCAAGAGATTTGAGTTGTTATTATAATCACAGCCTAAAATTGTCCCCATACCTATGTCTAATTATTCAAATCATAACATAATTATGTTTTAATTTAGTAGCTTCTATGATATGGTATAATGGGTTAGGATTGTGAGAACAAGATATTATAATAGAACTGAAGTAAAAAAGTCATCAAGACTTTTTGTTTTTATTTAGTCAATAACTCAAACCCAATTTTAAAACCGGTAAAAGATTATTCTGGTGAAAAACTTACTTTTATCTTACCCGCAAATCAAACTATCTTATACATTTTTTTTAATCCTTTCAAAGGTTTGATGCTACATGCAAATATTCATCAAATTTTGTTTACTTCGAGAGATGGCTTTTGAGATAAAACATCGCGACGGAAAAATCTCATACGCAATAAAATTGTTTAGTCTAGGCAAAATAAGCAAAAACAATGGAATCTCATAGATATTTAGAAAACATGTGTTTGACACCGTTTTAGCACATTTGGATCAGGGAAAATGCTGCCTTGGCGTTTTTCTCGATCTAGCCAAGGCATTTGATACGGTATCGATCCCAATACTCTCTCAAAAGTTAGAAAATCTTGGAATAAGGGGACAATCTTTAAAATGGTTTCAAATTTATCTGGCAAATCGTAAACAACTAACAAAAATTTAAGGTATGGTCAGTGACCCTTCTCCTATTGACTTCGGAGTGCCACAAGGCAGTATCTTGCGACCAAGTTTATTCATAATCTATATGAACGATCTGCAATTGGCAGTACCACGATCGAACAAAACTAATACTGTTTGTTATGCCGATGACACGGCCGTGATATTTGCAGGTGATAATTGGGAAAAAAACATTTATAGAGGCTGAAGAAGGCCTGCGCAAAGCAGCCAACTGGCTCTCCATCAATCTGCTGACACTTAATGTAACGAAAACAAAATACATAAGTTTTCATAAAACTAAAGCTTCTCAACCTAACTTGGATAGCCTACTGATAATGCATACCTGTCACCCACTGACAAATGTTTACTCCTGTGAAGCGATTGAAAGAGTGAACTCAATAAAATATCTGGGCATAGTAATTGATGAAAATTGAAACTTCGCGAAACACATCGAATATGTATCAGGAAGAGCGAGGAAATTGATACACATAATGCGGTTACTTCGCAAAGGTGCAAGTAAAGACATAGTCGTACAAGTATATACGGCGCTTTGTTAATCAGTTCTTGGTTACTGTATTCCTTGCTGGGGAGGATCTTCAAAAACTAACATGCTTGTGTAAGAGAGGGCCCAACGCTCAGTTCTCAAGGTAATGCAGAATAAACCAAAAAGATTCCCTACCACTGTACTGTACAAAGAATGCCAGGTTTTCTCTGTACGTCGTCTTTATATTTATAGGATATGTTTGCTGCAACATCGTCAAATTGTCAACTCACCAGATTACAATAAACTCCTGCAAAAAAAACATTTAGAGTAAATGTGCCAGCAACTACCACGCGATTTGCACAAAGATTTTCATAATTTCTCATTCCATATATATATATATATATATATATATATATATATATAACCAGGTCCTAAAATACTGTGACTTAAAATGCGCTACAATGCAAGAGGCGAAGAAAAAAACTGAAAATGTGGCTCTCTAACTTAGAATATTTAGAATCAGAGGATTTATTAAATATACCCCAATAAATTTAAATAAAAATATTTATATATATAATATTTATGTATTTATATATGTGTCTGTATATGTGTACTTTTTATATACGTATATGTATATTATTTTATTACATTATATTGTTTTATTATAACATAATAATTTAATCTACTTACATAAGGTTATTTATACTATGAATACATATTTTTACATAATATATGCAACATACCAAACAATCTCATATGGTTAAGATTCACTTGACACTTGTTACAATTTTTACTTTTAGCTCATATTTTTTATTTTATTTTAGTTCTAACTTGATAATAATTTATTATGCTCCACCTGAGAAACCCTGTCTACACGCAATTGTAAGCCGCCTTCCTCGTCCCCCGCGATACAGGCACTGCCTAGTGCAGGGGACACCGACATCTTATTTGTAAAATACTTACCACCTGTGTAGAAAAACACCAAATTGTTATTACCATTTTAAATTAACGAATACGACTGTTGTTTGTTTTTACTGGTGTAAATAAAGTACGTACTTGAATCAAAATATTTGTTAAGAAACTGTTTAACTAACCAGCCATTAACGTTTTCACCTAAAACGTTGTGTGCGGGTAAGTCGGCCTTTTATCATTATTATTTAATGAAAAATAGAGTCCAGCTTGCGGACGTTCGTTTTGATTTAGTTGAAGTGCGTTTTGTTGGGTCCAGACTCCGTATAACTGAAAGAAGAAGAAAAAAAAGAAATAATAATCAAACAAAAAAAGTTTAACAGAATATTTACAACTACAAAACAAACAATATAATATAATTGTTGTATTTATATATAATTATATAGTATAAATATATTATATATAATATAATTGTATATAATTCGATGGGGAATTTTTCTATGTGAAGTATTGGTTATCTTTTCTTAAACAAAAACTGCAAAAAAACTCATTTAATCTCAAAATCAATGTACTCGTATACAAGGCTTGCATCGGATCTGGAAACGCACTCTTTCTGAACAGTGTCCTCTATACACCAACATAGAGAACTTTGACCTATAATAATTCATGAATTACTATTTCTTCCCCAAAGGTTCTTGGCGATCGCCATAAGTATGATTAGCATTACTTGAACTGTCTAAGGTGTTCAAAAAGAAACAAAAATCAAATGTCAGTGGTTATCGGAATTTCACTCACTACGCAATGTTATTTACCAGCTTCGATAAATCTGTGTGTTTGCCGTATTCCGATTAGTTTCATGTCGTTTCATGAACCCACTTAACTTAGTAATTGCATTTGTATACGTTTTGACTCCTATCTAGTCTACTCTTTGTCACCCGAGTACTAGTGTTAGCTTTTAAATCAGTGTCAGAACCAGAACAGTATGAAGCACGACACCGCCATTTGTGCCTTCACTGCGTCTGCAGCATAGCATATGTTATGTCTGATTTACAGTAGCCGCATGTAACATTTTCCTATATAACATATTAAGTTATCGTAGAATATTTATGCCTTTCTTTGACTGAATGAACCTGTTCAGTGTACATACGTTTTCCTTGAACAGAGCATCTATGTGATGAGGGGCAAACCACTTTTCGTTTTTTTTACAATACACTTTCATATGACATGACTTAGACGACCTCTGGACGCATGTGGGTTTCCACACGATGTTTTCCCTTACCGTTACCAATATTGCTAACTTAACCATCGATATAAATTTAGAAAAAGTTAACTGTCATAGGCTTGACCTAGGATTTGAACTCACGGCTCCTGCATGACAAGCAGTGGTACTCCCACTGAGCTATTATAGTTATAGGTTATCTGGTAGTCTGAGTCTTAACCCACCATGAGTATATTATTTCATCCTATAAGATGTTTGCTCTTATGGTGAGTTAAAACTTAAAACAGTTATAGAATTAATAGTATATCGATAAATAGCATAAATGTCTAGGTGTACAGTAAAAGAAGAGTAACCGATAAAAATCTGCACAAATATTTACCATATAAGAAACTATATAATACTCTTAATAATTTGTGATTTTCTTGTTAAATAAAATATTAACTCAACGTTAATTTAAATAAAGTTAATACTTCGGTCAAAGGATTAATAACATTCTAATTTGAGATTTATGGGCTAATAACAGAGCTTAAAGAACGGTGGACCGCAGACTTGCTTGTCAAAACTTTCTATAGCTAACTATCCTCACCAAATAAGATTAATTTATTCATTTAATAAACTGCTCCAAAAATGGAAAGATTTAAATCGTTAATATTATTTTAGTCGTGTAAATGTTCATTTCAGTTGTGTACACGTTAGGATGTTTGTAATATTAGTTATTTAATTTATTATGATCTAAGTAAACTATACATAAACATGATTTATGAAACGAAATTGGTAAACAAGATGTAAAGAGCCAATATGGAAGGTAATGTTAGTAAAGGACGACCATGGGGATACATTTGGACCTAATAGAGTGTGAAAATAATTGAAATTGAAATCAATTTACGCAGAGCAATGTTCAGCGGTAACGAACTCTTAACTGTCAAACAAGAAAGTCGCGAAATGAAACGTCTGTTACGTCACATGGACACTTCTAAGTTGTTACTCTCAAGCTTGCGACAAAGATGAACAACTTTCCAACTCTTAACTTCTTTCGCAACTTCACAGCACAAACATTGTTCAAAGAACGAAAATTACAAGGGATCCGTATCATTTACTTCCAAAAAACTTATATACACATACATAATTATTGCTGTGTAGTGTCGGCTTAGAATAGCACTACCCTATTTCTTCCGGTGGGTAAACGTAAGAGGCGACTAACGGAATTGGGGGCTTTTAAGGAATTTTTGGGCGATGCGGTTGGAGACCCATCACCAAAAACCTTTATTTTACCATCTTTTCCCCACAAAACTTTACAAAAATGGCTAAGAAATTTCTAATTCCTTAGCTCCGGCTACCCCTTCTAGGAATTTATAGCCGTGAGTATATGTATGTATGTATAATTATATATTCAGAGCAGCAAATTCTGAGAAAATGAATAACCAGGGTTTCATAGTTAACTCTGCAGCCTCTTATAGAAATAATCTGGAGAAAAAAGGGAAACTGTTACCCTAACCACAGATAATATAATACTATACTAATCCTTAACCGACACATCTTAAGAGAATAGAATAGTTATGTTCATAAAAGAGTCTTTTCGCGTGATTAAACTTTTTAAAAAATACTTAGGTATTTTGAACACCTGCTAAACAAAATTTGACGTTATTTTCACAAGTATGAGTAGCTCTGTTAGTTATTTACGGCATAAGCATTGTGAAAGCTAAGTTTAGATTTGAGTGGCAGACAAGAATATTAGTTTATTTATAGAAATATCGTTTACGTTCATCATTTACGGACCTCTGAAAAAAGTTATACAAAAGAAAATTGTTTTCTTCTTGTCGAGAAAGTTTAACAATTTCATTTGTTGAGAAGCTTAGATTATTTATCTCTTTGAACGCTTCATTACTAAGTCGATTAAGGAGAACTAACAGAATTCAACTGGTTACTTACTTAATTAAGTTATGATAGGATAGGAGCATGTTTTATCATCACGTCTTAATTTTCATTGAAAGAACCTTTATTAAATCAAACTTTGTTTAATCTGTAGCTAACAGTTAATGGTTAAATGTCTGAAATATAATAAGATTATTAGTTTATAATTTATATTGGAACAAGTCAACACCAATGCTTATGGTTTTAAAAGTTTTACATACATACCTATACTCACGCCATTAGTTCCCATTGTGGTAGGCAGAGACTATCGATCGCCACCTCGTACGATCATGACAAACCTCTCTAGCTTCGTTTACATCTATCAATCTTTTCATACATGCTCTTTTATTCTTCATACTACGGACGCCTTCCATTTTGAGCACACTCTAAATTTGGTTCAAGTGTGTTCTCCGTGGTCGTCCTCTACTAACATTATTTATTACCATCCATACTAGCTCTATAGATCCCTTTTACCAATTTTCTATCATCCATCCTCTCTATGCGCCCAAACCAAAAGTTTTATTGAATAATATATAAAATACACATAAAAAAGATCCAACATTTAGAAATAATTATTTAGGTAAATTGGTCATAGAAAAAATACCCTCTAGGGTATCAAACCCAACTCTCATCATATCAAACCCAAGGCTCAGCTAGTCTCCTACCGCGCTAAATATCAATTGTGCTGGTTTCCTCACGATCTCAGCTAAAATCAGCAGAAAAGCATTGAATCAAATTATACAATAAGTTCCTATATTAAAATGTAGGTTTCAACATTAATTATAAATTGAATAAAAGGAACGTAACTTGATGGTTGAAAAAGTGCAAATGTCTACATCGTGAAAATAAATATTTTCCAACAAAATGGTCACGTAAGTTATTATCGTAAATCTTTAAATCCTGTCTAAGCTTCTGGACCTTCGTCAAAAAGTATTGTGTCTTGAAAAGCCATCACAAGATTTCCAAGCAAATATAATAAATAGAACGAAACGGTAGCACGTAACCTATCAATCACCTTGACGCGGGAAACACATTATTGATGATAAAATTGACCATCGAGATACTACCTTGTGGTACGGATTATACAGGTTACTAAACTATTTCATATTTTTCAAGCAATTAATATTTGTAACATAAACGTTCACGCCGTTTTTCCCCGAAGGGGTTGGCAGAGGTACCAATACTCCTGAACTCACATGGCAAGCGCCATCTAGTTTCCAGAGAAGGTACCCACGTTTTGCTTAGACAGTGTACTCACGTGATAGGGGGCAGGCCTATCGCCGTTTTGTACGAATACACTGTCACATGACTAAGTACAACTCAGCCATGTGGGTTTCCTCACGATGTTTTCCCTCACCGTTAGCAACCATGATAAATTAACCACACATGTGACTTTAGAAAAGACAAATTGGTGTAGGCCCGTCCCAGGATTGGAACTCACGCCCTTCTGTTTTTCGGGCGGGTGTTCTACCCACTGGACTATCATGTCGCTTAATATTTGTATAAATATAAATTTGAATTTAAATTACTTTTATCCGCAAAGTTTAAATACTGATAGTTAAATGTGTGTGGTCTACCCGCCTTTCCTGCAACAGGCGTGTGTTCAATTCCGGATCGGGCCTTCACCTATTTTCTTTTCTTAAGTCATAAGTGTGGCAAATTCATCATGGTAATTAACCAAGACTCATCAATTGCCACTTTGAACGTTTCTTGTGAAAATCGATTGCTTCAGACTAAACTAACTTTTTTGACTAACATTCCATCTTAGGCTATCTTAAAAAATATATATTAGTAGCTGGGAATAGTGGTAGCCAGTCGTACCAGCCTAAAAGGGGTAACCCGCCCCCTGATTACGTATCTTTCGCGACTGTCGATTGTGTCGCAAGTTCCACGATTGTCGCTGTCAATGTCATAAATTTGTATGTGATTTGACACTTTTGACAGCGACAATATTGCAATTTGCGACACAATCGCGGTTGCTAAAGATACATATTTAAGGGGCAGATCTTCAGAGTTAGTATATGTTTTAGAATATACTTAAAATCTAAGGTGTAGTATCCCATGCTTGCAAAATATCAACTTTGCGCAGTAAGTTTGCACTTCTTGGTTAGTCTAACACAACAATCTTCTCTTTAAGCTTTAAAAAGGTTGAAAATTGATTACCATGAACCTTACAAAGAAGCTAGAAGCATGCAAATAATAAAAGAGATAGCATTAAACTTTTAAGCTCTTAGAGAGCTTTTCTTGTCTATTTTAAATTTAAAAGAAAAAAAAAAAGAAAAGAAAAGACATCATTTATTCATTGCCTCAGGGAACAATAAGACATTACATTTTTACAAAAACACACACAATTTTAACAAAGAACAAAACAAAAAAACAAAAAATATATTAATAAAACATTTAGGGACATACATAATTAAAGTCCCCTCAAAGGCAAAGAAAAGGTTGCTGACTCAGCATTTATTAAAGGCATAACCTTTAAAACTGATTTTCAGTCAGAACCGATTGTGTCACGTCACGGACCCTATCATAATACTACTATAACTATAAATAATACTTAAATAAATAAATTTACATAGTATAACCTTAAGATATATTATTACAATATATAAAACTAACGATTTGAGATAATACTTAGACGTACGATAAAACGATAAACTAAATCAGACTATTTTTGTACACTACATAAAATTTAATCATAAATACATACATACAACCGTTACATAAAATTACTTATTGGTGTGCTGGATTGTTTTGGAAAAGGTTTTCTGCAGCGTCAATAAATGTCTCCTAAGCATACGCTTGAAAGACGATCTACCTGCTGCAGATTTTATTGGTGGGGGGAGGTCGTTCCAGCACTTGGATGCCGCAAATCTAAAACTACCTCGAAAAGCAGCAGTCCGGTGAGTGGGCAACAGTGTCCTGATCTTATAATGTTGCGACTGATTTGACCATGTTAACTTTTTAAACAAATAAGAAGGCATCTCATTATTTACTACACCAAACAGAAGCGATCCGAGATGTAACTGTCTACGCGAAGATGTGTTAAGTAAGTTTGCGTCATCCAAATACGGGCTGACATGGGAACGCGGTGGGATGTGGAAACAAAAACGTGCACATGCGTTTTGTACACGCTGTATCAACCTCTTAGTCCGACCAAGTATACAGCCACCATAGACAACGTCACAGTAATTAAGTCTGGACAATATCAGTGATTCACTTAGTCGAACACGCAAATCCGTACTAAGGTAATCACGTACATTGTACAGAACTTTGAGGCGATAGAAACAGTTACTTACAACTTCGAGAATATGGGATTCAAACCGAAGTTCCCCGTCCATAATTAACCCAAGATTTTTTGTTTCTGTCACTCTTTCTATGGGTTGACCTAAAATAGCGATATCATTGGTGGCAAGGTTTGCTTGTGTATTACGTATTTGACGTTTAGTACCAAGAACTAAGTACTTGGACTTACAGGGATTCAGGACCAGACAGTTTTTATCAGACCAGGCTGCAACACGATCGAGTTCTGCATTTATCAATGCAACTGATTCTGCTGTATCAGCCGGTCTAGTTGAAGCGTATAGCTGCAAATCGTCGGCATAAAGGTGATATTTACAGTTTTTTATACCAGACACTATATCAGCGCTATATAAAATAAATAAAATCGGTCCCAGTATACTTCCCTGTGGAACACCTCTTTCAACTTCACTATGAGACGAACACAAAGAAGTTCCGTTAGTTCTACGCAACTCAACCCGTTGGGCCCGATCCTTTAAATAACTGTCAAACCATTTCACCGCTGTGTTGTCAAACCCGTAATACGACATCTTAGATAGTAGCAAGGGTCTAAAAATACAGTCAAACGCTCTGGAAAAGTCCAAGAGTATTAACAAAGTACTCTTTCCGACGTCTCTAGCCGTTAAAACATTGTCAACAACATCAAGTAGTGCAGTGGCCGTCGAGCGACCCCTACGAAAACCTGATTGCTGTTCGGGCAGGATGTTGTTTTCTTCTAGGTATTTAACTAACTGATTGCAAACAACCCTTTCTACTATCTTCGACATACAAGGCAAGATACTAATTGGGCGGAGTTCGGATATCGAGATGGGATTAGGTTTTTTTGGCAATGGAGTTACTGACGCAATCTTCCATAAAGTCGGAAAAGTCTGTGTCTCAATACTCCTGTTCACAATGTCAGTTACTACTTCTAATGTCTGAGGTAGTGTCATGAGTAACATGTCAATAGTAATTAGATCAACACCTTTTGCGTTAGTCTTTATTTGAGTAATTATCTTTCCTATAGTAGATGAAGTCACTGTGTTTAAGTTAAAAGTAGAGTCTCCATGTCTATGGTATTCAAAATATGTCATATCAGATATAGTTGCAGTAGTTTTACCAGGAATGTTAAGAAAATGTCGGTTTATTTCGTCAGGGTCCGTAAATTGAGTTGGTAAGTGATCGGATTTAGTCGGTAATATCGTACGTTTGAGATGTTTCCACAATGTTTTCGAGTCAGTATTATAGTTAATGTGTTTGTCAAAGTATGCAGCTTTCTCATTATGTATTGCTTCAATAACGGTATGCTTCAGGTCCTTATAGTACTTCCTATGTATCTCGCTCTTAGTAGTTTTGTAGCGGTTCGAAGCTGCGTTACGTAGACGCATCATTAGCTTCACGTTATCGGTAAGCCACGGTCGAGGTGCGTCTTTTACGACAATAGTCTTTTCAGGAGCGTGTCGGTCAAAAATGTTTAATATTAGGTTATTAAACATTTGCACCATGTCATCAACATTGTCAATATATTTAATACAGTCCCAGTCGATGTAGTCTAAGTCTCTTTCGAAGTCTGTCAAATTAATGTCTTTTAATGGTCGGTAGTATATCAGACTCGGCGTTGGCTTTTTTGTTTTTATGTCAAAAGTCGCTACAATGTATGCATGTCTACCCAAGTCAGGAATATGTTCAACGACTATATTCAATATACGGGCATTAGTACAAATTAAGTCGATTGTAGTTTCGCTGTGGTCAGTAAAATGCGTCGGTTGGTGAATAATTTGGTCCAAATTGACAGTTCGAAGAAATGCAAATAAGCTTTCATAATTACAGTCGTTATGGTCAGAGTAATTTATGTTAAAATCTCCCAAGAGTATTAGTTGGTCGTAGTTAGTAAGTGAAGTAATAGTGTCAGTTAACGCATCAAAGAACGTGTCGGCGTCGAGCCATGGCGGGCGGTAAGCGGTACCAATCACGATACGATTACCGTTCGCGCACAGTCTTAGCCACATTTGCTCGACGGAGGGGGCGGAGGGATGCACGCAGGCACGTACCCGTAGTCCAGTTCGTACGTAGAAGCCCACCCCACCGCCGCGCGAGCGCAGCGCCGAGGGTCGCGGGACGTGTCGCAGTCGGTAGCTAAATTTAGCTGATAAGTTATGCTTTAAAGTTTTCCAATAAATAAGTTTCTTCATTCAATCCGTTAGTTAAGTTTACACTTCGATGATTTCCAACTCACTTTTGTTAACTTAGTTAGAGAATTCCTTATTTACTATGGTTTCTTAGGAACTAATTAGGACTTTAAACATTTTATAACATTTTGAAATACATACATTATGTGAAGTAGTATATCATTCTAATAAAATCAGACTTTGCTAAGTTTTTCTCATTCATTTTTGATAGATATTTGGCAAAAGCCTACGTAATGTAAAAAACATTTCTCATCAGGTGTTAAAAGTTCTAAGACTTTGTTGGGATTTGAGTCACATTAATAAGTATAAAACCAAAATGTAACTTCCACGGTTCAAAAAGTTTGGACCATATTTTAACAATCATGATGAAAAAGTATTAACAAAGCTTATCATCGAAATAAGATTCCAAAATGTTCGGGACAGGGATCCCGGGAACTTAAGAAAACAATTTAAAGTTTAATTAAAACAATAGCATTCAAATTTACTTTAAAATACAATTGACCTCACAATCGTGTTTAAATACAGATAATTTAAACTCTATAGAATCATAGCAACTCACAATTTAGTTGTAGGAACTAAACTAAATTCGTACTCGTGCTAACTGATGTGCTTACTTCCAGTGACTGCTCTGCTTAAGCTTTCCAAGTTTCATTATTCTCCATAATTGAACAATGGTCATTATCATAAGCTTATTTAAAAAAAAACATTATGCTTACAATTACTTTTATCATAAGCTGAACTGGGAAAAAAACATTAAACTAGCATCATAAAATGCACATTTTTAAATTGCTTTAATCGAAAACACTCTTTCTTCTCAAAACTGATGAAATTTTCTATATTTTTCTGCTATTTGCTCCGCATATTATTTTTATTTTTATTTGCTGCTGCTGTATATTCCGAAGCTCTAGTTGGTGTTTTTATAGAAAGACCAAAAAAAAACAATTAACAAAATAAAATGGCATAAATGCTTTTCATCTAGTTAAGTATGTTGTGTGAAAATGTTATTATACTACCAACCTTACATTTTATACTGTACTGAATAATTAAAGCCGTGCCGGAGGAGTTTTCGTACAAGCTATGTGATTTTTCTAAAATCCTACGATTCTGAAATTTATAATAAGGTATTATGATTTTGTTTATATTATAACTTGCTATTTAATAAAACAGGCCTCCTTTACCTTTATTTGTTTGTTGTTCAATCCGTAAACTGATTCAATCTGTAATTACTCAAATTTTTTGCTCCGTAATTAAAATGCTGAAATCTGTTATGTAATCTTCCATTTAATCCGAAAACAATAGCGTACAAAGGACTGTAAGGTTAGCGCTTCTATTAAAAGCTGAACCATTTTCATGACGTGACTGACAACATAAAGGGACATTTTGTTTAATATATTTTATAAAACAAATACCCGACTGAGAATAAAAGTAGTTTCAATTGAGACTGAAAAGAATTAATAAAGTTTGGTTAAAAAGTGTCTAAGTCTGTAAGTTACTGCATCTTGAGATTTTTTTGTTCCAATAACCCCAGAATAGTACTAAAATATTTCTTTACGCAGGTGTCTTGAGAGGAACTTTGGGTGGGGGTTAAATGACATAGATATCATATATCGTTGTCCGACAAAGTGAGAAATAGTGTGATTCGTGAACAGTTAGGTCCGTAGGAAGATAAGATAGAAAAGGAATGTTTAGGTAGTAAAGTGGCAAAGGGATATATATGTTACAGTCATAGTGATCAAATAGATATTATGCATAATGACTGGTCATTATAAATAAAAGCCAAATTCAATAGACAAAGTAATAAATTAATTACTTTATCTGGACATTATTCATAATAGCGGGTCATAGTGAGCCAAAGTAATAGTACGGTCTAGCTGACGATGAAATGAAAAAATGTTCCTATGTAAAATAGTCTTATTGCAAGAAAGCCCCCTGCAGGCAAAGAAAAAATAGGTTACATTTAGCTAGGTTAGGTAAGGTTAGGTTATGTTTAAACCGAGCGAGCGAAGCGCAGCGGAGCGACCACCTTAAATGACAAATAAAATTATGAAGAGTGATTATTATGAACAAAAATCGTTAGAAAGACAACAAATATGATTTAAAATTTTATGTGAGCCACTATGGATCCCAAATATTTACTTGTTTTATTACATTATTCAAGTCTTCGAAGATATTATATAATGTGATTAATTTTGTGTCATTTATCACTTTATCTAAATTGAGTAGATATTATACATAATGGCTAGACAGTATATATAATATCCAGATTTATTACTTTGGCTGTAACATATAGAATAATGTGGATCGTGCTGTTACGAGAGGACGACCACGCAAGACTAGATTAAAAACAAAGGTGGGAGTCCAAAGTGAGAAAAATTAAAAACATGCAAAAGAATGATGAATGCGCGGAAGAAATATTTGTAAGGATCCTGCTTAATAGCGGTCGATAGTTTTACCCTATTGTGAATAGTGGGCGAGAGTATAACCAAGTGATGTAGATATCTGTACATAAAGTCTACTAAGTACTGTTAAGTCATAGTGACCTTTTCTGATTGGATACCACAAAACGTCAAGATAAAGAAAAACAGTTAACTTAAATTCTTTTTTCATCTCTATTACTGTAAAAGATTTTAAACAACTTTTTATTTTAATAAGTGAACTTGTCAATAAGTGCTCTTAACAATGTCTGAAAATCAATTCAAAGATAAATAATCTAGCAACTGATCTAAAAGCGGCAGAAAATATTCTAGAGATGTTGTTTTAAAATCTTTTTTGTCATCTTATAATTCGCAAGCCAATCTGCATGTTAATGAATAATGTATTTCTTTTTGTACGAAAATGGAATTAATTTTATCTGAAGGACTTACCTAAATTGGCGTTCCGGCTGAACTTAATATTTTACGAGGCAGAGACCACTTTGTACGATGCTGACAAATCTCTCTTCTTTCTGTCACATTCATCATTCTTCTCATACATGTTTTTTTATTCTTTTTACTAGGGACATGTAAGATCGTTTTCGATTTGGTTTTCAAACGTCTTACGCGGCCTTCCTCTACTCACAACACCATCCAAATTTCAGTTTGCGCTTTATTTAATAATGTCCTTCTAACTATGTGTCCTTGCATTTTCTCATCAGTGTTGAACTGAAGTTTGGGGCTGGAATAATAAAGTATAAAGAAAAGATGGATGGAAACCCACTTTAGTTTGAAGAGACATTCAGAGATGCGATATTAGTAGGTTTTGTATAAGCCGAAAAAATAAGCGGTTTTTTTTTAAATACACTTTAGTTTGTAAGTTGCTTCTCGGTTAAATCAAGATAGCAGGGACTCAAACGGGCATAGTCGAGAATCTGTAGGATAAGAAATGATGTAACGCAGTTCTGTAGCAGTAGGGAAAAAATACACCTTCCTCTGAGAACCCGCAGACGTAAAGATCTTACAGCTTACCATTTCTTTTTGTGGCACCCATGACTAATCTTTCTTTTCTCCAACCTGTTTCTTCCCACGGGTTCCGTAAGAGGCAATGTAGAGTATTGGGGCCCTTTAAGTGATTGTTGGGCGATATTACTGGAAACTCATTAAAACCCATCAGTTATTTGAAATATTATTTTTTTCGCCTATACCCATAACCAACCATCAGTTATTTTACAATCTTTTCTCCATCCAAGCTCCTAAAGTGACTGAATAATTTCTTACTCTAAACTCCTGACTAGCCCTTGGTTTGAAGGTTATAGATGTGAGTGTGTATGTAGATGAGTATTTTTTCTCTTTTCCGATAAAATCCTTCGATATAACATTATTGTCATGATCCAGACTCAGTTTAGGCTTGTGTCTGACTTTGTAAATGATAACTAAATAATATTAATTATTTTACGAAATCAAGCTGATTATTATTGAATGTAGATTATTTATTACCCACTGCATAAAATAATCTTGTAAAATATAATTTATATGCAGGGTTTGATATAATTCTGAACAAAGTAATAAAAGTGCACGGGTATATTAATTAAACTCTCTGTAACTAGCTTTGGAGCTAAATAATGAAATGTGTTAAAAGGATCTAAAAGCCAATCAAGCCTGGTTTAATAACATCAGCGTTAGGTTTATGTTTGATAGCTTAACAAACGTAATGTTATTGGATTGAATCAGGCGTTACTTTACTTTTATAAATAATAATAATAAATCATTTATTATCAGACAACAAGGTCCATATAATATTAGTAAACTTAGTCAATGTTAGTATTTTACAATTTGGTAGGCTTTGATTACTGATGCGCAGCCCTGAAGCGCCGGAATACTATTCCCTCAGGCCAAAAATTGCCAGTAGGATTTGAAGTTAGTAGGCCTACTGGGCTCCTGACGTGAGATGTTGAACACGGTTATGGGACCGAGGCTCGTCTGCTCAATGTGACGCAAGATATCATTGTGCGTCATCTGTGGAGCTACTCGTACTCGTGATATATAAATATCCAGTACCGGTGTTGCAGCCTTCAAGGTAGGTATTCTATATATCACTATTTTTAAAGCCTAGGCACAAAGTCACATCTATAATAGGAATCAATGTAAATTTGCATCAAACAAAAATCCCTCAAGCCAACCACATGTACAATTTTCCAATTTATTTTTCATTTATTGTAAGTTAGCTGATTTTGTATTGTTCTTATCAATTAAATGAATAATATAATCATAATAAATAAATAAATACGCTTATTCTTTCAATGACTGCCTCCGTGGTCCCGTGGTTTAGCACTTGGCTTCAAGTACGGAGGTCTCGGGTTCGATCCACGGGGGGTAATACCCACAAATTTAATTTGTAAGAGTTAACCCAGTTTGGAAGGATATTGCAGGCTTGAATCACCTGATTATCTGAAAATTAAGATGATTCCGTGCTTCGGAGGGCTTGTCAAGCCGTCGGTCCAGGCTACTATCACGGTAGTAGTCGTTAGTCTGCCCACCCGCAAATGGCCAGCGTGGTGGACTTAGGCCAAATCAACCTATATAGGCTAGGCTCGAGTCTCTTGGTGGGGACATGTATGGGCTGTGAGAAGTGAGAATTTAATTAACTTTTGTTTACTAGGATGTTACACTGTGATAAGGATGATGTAACAAAACTCATCGTAAATCGTCTTATGATTTTAATGACTATAACAGTGAAGTACAGTTTTTATATTTATAAATACGTTTTGGGTTTGGTTATCTTTAACACACTTTTGGCACCAAAATAATTCAGATATTTTAAAAGCAGAGCGTGAAAATCAAGAAACTGATATAAGAAAAGGGTTCCAAGAATTTCGTTTGTTTAGCAATAAAACGATCTTTTGTGTCTGAACCCGAGACTCAATACCCCAGATGCAACGTAACAAAGATGTTGAAAAAGGAAAAAAACAAAAAGAGCACAAAAGATTCTGATTCTCCTCGATTCCTACTGTTCACCGAAGCGTGAACTTTCCCAATATATTATCGTGCTTCACTTATCAAACGAAACTTTTACGCAAGATTTGGCTAACAATAGGTTTTTACAACCTTCTTTTATGACGAGAACGACGTTGGAATATTGAAACAATGAGATAAACCACGATATTTATCAACGGCCGCTTGCAGAATGTGAGATTACATTTAATCCTTTGGTTGTTATCCAACAATTACTTGTATTTTATGTTTTTCACGTTCACCGTATTAAAAAGTTCTGGATATCCCTTTCAAAATTTATACCCCAATGGGCAAAGATAACAAAATTTTTGTTTAGAGAGGTTTGTAATGAGTTATATAGTATAGCTTTAAAAATGATAAGCTATGAAGAGTTCGAGAGATTTGTGTAAAGCCTTTTGTAAATAGAAAACGGCACGAATTATTCGAAATTTCAATTGTACATACATACATTATACTCACAGGTATAAATCCCACATTTGGAAGTTGATAGGAGACAAGATGATAAAAATAAAGTATCGTTGGTAATGGGTCTCCAACCGAATCGCCCAAAAACCACTTAAAAGCCCCATACCCTTAGTCGCCTCTTACGACACCCGTGTGTAGAAAAGGGTAGTGACATTCTAAGCCGGCACTACACGGCTAATTTCAATTGTATTCGATATTAAATGTGAAGTCTTACATGGCGTTATTGAGGACATTAAGTTGTTATTCAGCTTAAAATAACAAAATATTTCTGCTTTGTTTAGAAAGCATCCTTTATAAAAAGTTAAACACACATCAAAATAGCGGGTATAGTACAGGCTAAGTAATAAAATATAATTGGGTAACCTTTCCTTATAACAATTGATGGAAAATGTTCTGCTTTACAAAAGATACTTTGTACGATCCTGACATACCTGTATAAACCATAAAAAGGCATTTCATAAATTCCGTATCGGGATAAGCGCCTTTTTCTTTTCCTGACCTTATTCTGTTCTCACATATGCCAAATAGATTAGTTTGATTTTAATTCTAAGTAGTTTTGAAACGTTGTCAGTAAATATACCAGCTCTAAAGCGAATTCTAAACATTATTGAGTTTTTTTTTACTTATCAAGTAGCAACTTTTTCTAGTTTTTATTATCACGCTAAGGATTATTTGTCTTCTTAGGGCCATGTTTTATACAATGAAACTCAAAAATGAACTCTTTATGTTAAATTAGTAAAAATATACCGGACATTTCTTGGATTAGGAGTATTTAACTGGAAATTTCCATACTTGTAAACAAGATTATTAGTCAGATATGTCACATACAATTAATACACGTGAAAAAGGATGTTTTTCACGGCTTATTTTATAAGTAGCTTTTATCAAAAAAGAATAGATAATATATAAGCTTTTAAATAAAACATTCCTTCAAATATAGATAAAGCTGAAGAGTGGATTTGCTTGAAAGCGCCCATCTGCAAAGGCAATATAGATCGAAATTTATTTACAATGTTTAGTGCATATATATATATAGCTTTATCTATATTTGAAGGAATGTTTTATTTAAAAGCTTATATATTATCTATTCTTTTTTGATAAAAGCTAATTATAAAATAAGCCGTGAAAAACATCCTTTTTCACGTGTAGGTATTAATTGTATGTGACATATCTGACTAATAATCTTGTTTACAAGTATGGAAATTTCCAGTTAAATACTCCTAATCCAAGAAATGTCCGGTATATTTTTACTAATTTAACATAAAGAGTTCATTTTTGAGTTTTATTGTATAAAACATGGCCCTAAGAAGACAAATAATCCTTAGCGTGATAATAAAAACTAGAAAACTATATATATATATATATATATATATATATATATATATGCACTAAACATTGTAAATAAATTTCGATCTATATTGCCTTTGCAGATGGGCGCTTTCATATATATATAAGAACAACACAGCCACCAACAGCATTTCAGTCTAATAGAAGTATCAGACATCAAAGAAATACTAAATCGCTGCTTAGACTATTAACAAACAAAATAAGCCAACATCCACTCAAAGTGATAAATTGTTCATTTTGAACCATTGTACTTAATCTATATAACTCTGAAAAACCACCCTTTTACCCTAACATCTTTATTTAGGTGAATGCCATCTTTTATTTCTTTTAATTTAATGTACGGTGTCTACGATTTTGTTTCTTTTTAATCAATCACAACAAAAACAATGTCACCCTAGTTAGTTCAGCTAGCGCTCTTTTCACAAAAAAGATTAATTTTATTATTACTCCCTACGAGACATCCTTAATAGTACAAAATATATTAACAAAGAAGCGGAAATGAGGCTGAATATAGTAAAATAAAACTCCTTAATTGTTTGTAGATAACATATATAATACTATAATAATATGTGTAAATCGAAGTTAAATGCCACAATAACGATAATCATCAAATTGTTAAAGATTGCATTGATTGTCGCATGTTTAACAGCATATGTCTATTGGCTGATGATGATGATAAATATAGTGCAATAAAGCGAACGGTAGCCAACTGCCTCAGTTTCGTCCCGAGGTATGCCGTAAATTGACAATGAATGAACAATGTCGTAAATTACTGCTTCTATAGTTAGGGAAAATGTAGGTGCTCTAAACATCAAAAGGGATTACCGAAGTATACTATATCGACCATTGAATAACCTAGGGTCATTATCTTAGATATTATATGTATTCCTAAAATTAACAAAAACAAAGTTTAATATATAAATTTAGTTCTAGTTTACAAAAACCTTTTTTTAAACTTCATAATAAAGGTATTGCTCTATTATATGACGATTCTAGTAACAGACGACGTCCAGAGGTTGCGGGTCCGATCCCCGCTGAAAGTAACATTTATGTGATGATCATAATACAAGTTCTACCCAGTTTGGGGCTAACTTGATCTGTGTATAATATGTCCGTGTATTTATTTATTTATTTTATTGGTTATTCATATTGAAGAATTGCTGAGAGTATTTGCATAAATACTGTTATGAGTTATTGCTTGAGTGTGTAAAACGACTATTTTCAACGCACTTGTGCATGAAATTTATTACGTATTATTATAAAGATACATATCCTACTGTCATACGGGGCGAGAACGTTTGAGTTGAGGGGACAACTTTACCCTAGTAAAGGTCTCAAGTAAACTCTCTTTTTACTATAAAAATTTATATAAATTTACTACAACAACTAAAATTTGTATTTTTGTTTTAAATCTAGGTTAAACATAAGTTAAATTAAATGTAAAGGAAGAAAAACTAAAAGCCAAAGCTTGTGAGACCCGCTCTTTATTCAGCTCGTTTATTTTCAAAGTCAATTATGCGCTTGGACATTGACGAAAATTTAATTAAATCTACCTCAGTTGGAAGTCCGGTATACAATTCTGAATGATACTTTTCAGATAAATTTTCATTGGGAGTTATTTTAAAAGAGACATTTGAAGTATATTATTAAAGTAAATAGATATATATATTATTAAATCCATCGCGCTCATAAATGGTGTGGTATCGTAAACCAGAAAGTAATATTTGTTATTTTTCTGTCATAAACTACTAAACGTCAGACAAAGGTAATATATTTTTGAATAAAAAAAGGCCCGCTTAAATTAATTACTTACCGCTTAATCACAAAAAAAACTCTCAAAATTATTGCTTTTTGAGAGAAACTCCAAAAAGCAATCTCAAATCTCAAGCCAATTCAACATGAAACGAAGGAAATTTATATATAGGAATGGATTCCATTGTCTAAAATTACTCACAAAATAGTACAAGAAGGACTTAGAGAGTTCCAAACGAAGCATAAAATCGAGCTACAAACAAAAGCTCCACACTTGTTCCGGTTGCAAAGGCCAAACGGAAAGTTGGTGATTTCCTGTCTCTACTGAGTCATTATCTCGGGGCAACTGCGATTTGTTCACTACACCAGAAAGCTGGGTGGTGTCGGTATAGAATAAATAGCTTAAACCTGTTTCTTCCCTTGGGTCTAGTAAAAGGTAAATTACAGTAATGGGACCATTAAGTGATTGTTGAGCGATGTAGCTGGGATCTATCATCAACCATCCATGTTTTTTTACAATATTTTCCACACTTATTTTCATATTTTTATTATTGTCATTTAAATATATATTTCAGAAGCTCTGGCCATCTAAAGCCATCAAAAAACCCTAGTAGAATATAAAGGAATATTTCGATTTCATATCTTTTTTTGTGTAACAGTTTAACGTTATGAAAAAGCAATTATGGAATATCCCTCTTCAGATAATTTGAAAGGAAATAATGTTTTCTGGCAACGATACTTCAAAGGTATTATTTTAATCGGATATTATACAGAGCTTTATTGCGTAATATGCTGTGTAATGTTTACCTTTTTGGCTCGTAAAACATGTTGAAAATATCATAATTTCTTTGTATTAACGAAAAAGCGTACTGTAAGTTTTGTAGATTAAGATTTTGAGTCTAAGTTTTTGGTAGATTGTAAATAAAATTATAATTACGAAAATGATTATTTGCTGTTGTGTAGTGTCAGCTTAGAATAAGACTATATCATTACTTTCCGTGAGTGTTCTTAAGAAGCGGCTAAGGTTATTGGGCTTTTATAAGTAATTTTAGGGCTATGTGGTTGGAGACCCATCCCCAAAAACATTTTCTTTTCAATATCTTCCCCACTTAATTTCCAAAGGTGGCTGACGAATTTCTTATTTCGAAGCTCTGGCTATCCTTTTAAGGGTTTATAGCCGTGCATATATAAGTATGCATGCTTATATTTTATATTTTTTAGGTTTTGACAAAGGGGTTGGCAGAGGTACCAATAATTGTATACATCACGTGACATTGTCACCTGGTGTTTAGTGTACCCACGTTTTGCTTGGAAAGTGTACTCACGTGATAGGGGGCAGGCATGTCGCCGTTTTGTGCGAATACACTGTCACATGAATAAGTGCAACTCATCCATGTGGGTTAACTTACAATGTTTCCCTTCACCGTTAACAACCATGATAGCTAACCACACATTTGCCAATAGAAAAGACAAATTGGTGTAAGCCCAAACCGGTGTGGCCTACCCACTGAGCTATCTCGGTTGCTCGATAATAGTAGCTCAAGTCTAAAAACACATAACAAATTTTAAAAGAAGGAAAGAAGAAACATTTATTCAAATTAAGAGTACAAAAGACAACAGAAAACAACAAATATAACACACATGACAAATACAATAACTTTTTACAGTACATCAGACTATATCCTTAAGTTGAAAAGGCCCTGACTCCACGTAAAATTGTGAGATTGACTCACAATACTGATTTTCAGTCAGGACCGGTTATAAGTTACAAATTTTTAAATAATTTTATTCACGTTTTACTGCTTTCAATGACTAATGCCTGGTGGTCATAAATACTAACTGGTTAAGTCAATACAATAAACATTATACATAGTTAATACAAATATATATATATATATATATATATAAATATATATATACACACATATGTAATAAACATAAAATATGATATTATACACACATACATAAAGTTATAATCCTATTAATGTTATAAAGGCGAAAGTTTGTAAGTATGGATGTATGGATGTTTGTTACTCTTTCACGTAAAAACTACTGAACGGATTTTAATGAAACTTTACCACAATATAGCTTATACATCAGAATAACACAAAGGCTATAGCTTATACATCAGAATAACACATAGGCTACATTTTTTGAGGTTTTATTAAATAAATAAAAAAACGCCTTAAGCTTTGTCATAAGCAAATTTGACAGTACGAAGTCTGTCGGGTCAGCTAGTAATTGATATAGGAAAGGACATAAACTAATTACAATAATAGTTACAGAAAGTAAATATTTTAAATTAAATAATAGATATTTACCACTAATATGGATATTATTATGCATATAAGACAGGACAGGAACGGATATTCAGAGAGTTGGATTTTGCTGGGCAAGCAAGTATACTTTCTGCTTCCGCTTAAAGGCATATCTACTTGACATATCGCGGATTGGGGGAGGGATATCATTCCAACATTTGGACGCTGCAAATTTAAAATAACTTCGAAACGCCACTGTTTGGTGTTTCGGCAGGATTGCTCTGGTTTTGTACATAGATGAACATTTTATTTTATTGTATAAATATGCTGGTGATTCCAGCATGACAACACCGAACATCAAAGTTGCAAGGTGTAGCCATCTTCGAGCCTGCATATTAAGTAACTTTGCATCGTTGTATTTGATAGTTATAGATATTGATGTAGATAGTTATTCAAACAAAAACCATTGCTACAATAATGTAGGTAATATAATTCGTGTATATTCAAAACCTTAAACTTAAGAACTAAGTTATAATCGTTTTGTCGTAACTTTCTTCATTAAAACTTTGTTAACGGACGAAAAACAATTAGATCTAATCTAGTGAAAACAATAGACTGTGTTTAGTGAAAGATTTAGACCATTATAATTTAAGATTGCTATATTGAATATATTAGATTGTTTTTTTCCTGTATAGTTTAGAACATTTCTCGTTGTGCTTCGTATGATGACCTTTGAGCTTTCTAAGGAAATATCCATTGCGTTCAATTAAATTTTACGAGTATTTCAGCACCAGTCTGTTTGATGATGATGTATATGACTTACATGATAAACTGCAACGTTCCTTTTAAATCCATTCTTTGCAAGATATATCGTTTGTCACCAAAGATGGCTCAAGGCGAGCTGCAAGGGGGCACATGCCCCACAGATGGCATATATTTATTTTTAAATTGAAATTAAATGTAAATTGGTAATAAATTTAATCCAAGTATTTAAAAGTTTATTGGGTAGAGAGTCATCCCAACCAATTTTTTCTACCCATAGTTGTTGTAAAAATATTTTAGCCTTAATTACAACAGGGCAAATGAGTCCAAGCGGATCAAATATTTTGCACGTTGTAGATATGACTAAACTTTTTGTATAGAGTGTGGTCAACTCAACATTAGCCGAAAATTGAATCGTATCATATCTAGGACAATAATTTAATCCCAACACACTTGACTCCTTAGTTAAATCGACTAATTCTGTACTTAATTCACTATTATTAATCAAAGCTTGCCAACAATTGGTTCGTAATTTAATTCTGTTTACGTTTTCTTGACTCCTAGCAAGAGCCGAACTACCGGAAATAACATGCCCAAGTGACTCTCTTATTATATTATTATCATTTGGATGCACTGTCTTTTGTATGATAGTCTCAACTCCTAGTGAAGTAAATGACACTTAATGTTACCTATGCCACCCATTCGGGGATTTTCACCGTGAACGTTGAGTTATTGAGTTGTTTATTTGATACAATGAGAGCTTACATTATTTAACAATCTATGTTGTTATGTAAACATGGAATTTCATTGCCTTGGCTCTTTGTGTTTATCTTATTGTAACAGTATTTTAACTTAACACACATATGTGAATCATTACAAAACATGCCCTACATAAATTCATAATAAAAAAAAACGCCATGTCATTCATTCTTTATTCTCTGAAATCCTAACTCGTCATTAATAAGATTTAAACCAAGGCATAAGGAGTATTAAAAAGGATGAAGGATTTGTTTGATGTAGCGGGAGATCTGTCACCAAAAGTACCAATTTGCGTAAATACATGACTAATAATAATTAAATCTATATGTAATGCGAAATGTAAGTTTATATTCGATTAGCGTATTATTTGCAGGTTTGCGCTACATCAGTGCCACGTTCGTTTCTTGTTCCCGTCATTGGTTGTCGGTATTTTTACCACATAAAAAGTTTGGGTAAATAAAGTGTTAACTTCTGCAAATGTAGAACGGTGGAACGTTTACGCGCTGATTCAGTCAAAGTTTAACATGAGTGTGTAAAAAGGCGTAATTGATAACGAAATTATTTATTGTCTTGTACACCAAGTAACTTTCTGCGAAGGTTACATACTGTATATCCGAAACTTTTAAACCCGAATATTATTTTACCGAAAACTAATCGCATTTTTTTTAATTGCCATAATATTGTTTCACCGAAATTTCAAATAACATATTCTGACATTCCAGATTATCGTTTGGTTTTTGTTTTTGTTTACTATCATTTTGATTAACCACTAGAACGGATTCCCAAAGAATCGAAAACCAGATATACCTTAACTCCGCAATATTGCTTTTCCGAATAATCACTATTCCAAAAAATCATTTTCCATATATTTGAAATATAGATGTACTGAATAATACCTACTGCTATCAATAATTTTGCAGGCATATTTTTAGTAAGTAGTATACCTCGCTTAGTAGTATACCATGCATCAGGGATTTAGGTGCTCGCTCCGCTGCGCTACGCTCGCTCGTTTTATACATAATCTAACCTAACCTAACTGAATGTAACCTAACTTTTCTTTCTGCACCCCCCTACATACAACCAAGCATGCAAACAAGCAAGCAAGTATACATACAAACAGGCATGCATCCGCGTTCTATTTATACAATTTTTCTAACATTAAAAATATCTAGTTAAAGAGATTTACGATATGTAATACTATAGATAAAGTTACTTCGGTCTTTTAAACCTTTGGAATAATGAGATTATAGTAAAAGGTATAGTTGGTAAAAGCAAAAATTTCATTTTAATAATCTGGTTTTAGTTTTTCTGGGAAGTGATACTTCTAGAAAATGTATTTATGTACTAATGAAGTTGTGGAAGATAAAGCATCTGTGATACGTAAATTATGTGAACAGTTTTCTAAATAATGAATTTCGGATTTGAAATATTCGAATTTTCGAAATGTTACCATTTTAAGCTGACATTACATGAGTAATCTAGAAATTTTAGCTTTCCAAACAGAAGTGTAAAATTTATTTTTGAACTGTTATATCGAGTTGACATTCTAAAAGAGTAACAGTGCATTAATAAACTACAAAAAGGTTGCTCACATATTTTTAACAATATATTTTTAACTAAAAGCAGTGTTGAGGAACGAAGGTGTTTTCAATGAATTCCTTTATTGATTTCAGTTGATAAAGGTTTATTGGTTTGATTTTTTACAAAAATGATTAACAAATGCGATGCTTATCCGAAGACAGTTCTAACGAGAGTGTTGATTTTGAAAATTATGAAATGACGTCTATCGTCGCGCCCCCTATGCCATTTGACGGCCGCCGCTGGAACTAAATCTATTGTCATCGATTTTTGTTAGATGGCGTTAGGTGTTGAACATGCCCCCGGCCTTGGACTCATCGGGGAGGTCCAACAGGAATGTCCTAGTTCTCCATGTTATCAGCTACTCCTCTTGTGTAGGAAGTGGACATATTTTACTGAATGCCCTTTTCACGATGCCAGTAGACGTTCGCAGCTCAGCTACGCGGTTAATCCCGTCGTTTCCAGGAAAGACCTTAATGACTCTTCCTAGCTGCCACCGCAACGGAGGGACATTGTCATGTTTAATTAGAACGAGACTATCCAGTGCGATGTCGTTAATGTGTTTCTGCCATTTAGTCCTCATTTGTAGTTCAGATACATACTCTTTTGACCAACGTTGCCAAAAATGCTGTCGAAGTTGTTCGATCCTGTCGTAGCGAGTCAACCGTGAGCTTGTTTCATCTGTGAGGTCCTCGCAGAGAGAAGCGGTCAGAGGTCGGCCGATGAGGAAATGTGCAGGTGTAAGAGGTAATAGGTCGTTGGGATCTGTGGACATAGGTGAGAGAGGCCGGGAATTCAGGACGGCTTCAACTAGTGTCAATACCGTGCTGAACTCCTCGAACGTTAATTTTGCATTTCCCAACAAACGTCTTAAATGATACTTGCAGCTACGGACCCCCCTTTCCCACAAGGATCCGAAATGAGATGCATAAGGAGGGTTAAATTTAAATTTAATGTTATCATTACTTGCATAATCTATAATCGATTGAGAATTATTTTTTAAAAATGAACCAAAATCTTTTTCCGCTCCAACGAAATTCCTTCCGTTGTCGGAAAATATAACAGCTGGTTTGCCACGTCGTGATATGAACCTTTTTAATGCTAAAATATAATCATTACTTGATAGACTGCTGACTAATTCTAAGTGCATAGCTCGAGTTGCAAAACAAATAAATAAAGAAATGTAACTCTTCTGTAACGCGGCTCCCCTTCCTCTACGGTTATTTTTATATGTATATACAGGGCCTATGTAATCGACACCGGTATACATGAAAGGAAATCCAGGAGTTAAACGCTCTGAAGGCAAATTACCCATTATCGGGGAAAGTGTCTTGCCTTTAAAACGAGTACATGTCACGCAGCCGTGTGTTACCTTTTTTGCTAAATTTCTACCGGCCAGCGGCCACCAGCGTTCACGTATACTAGATAATAAAAGCTGAGGCCCCGCGTGTAATAAACGTATGTGCTCATTTTTAAACAACAAGAAAGTAAATCTATGTTTGCTGCAAAGCAATAACGGATGCTTTTTATTGTAATCAAAAGTAGTCGAGTTTTCTAACCTACCACCTACTCTTATTAGGCCGTGTTCATCCAAATACACGTTAAGGTTTTTAACTTTATTCATTTGATTACCTAACGTTTTATTAAATTTTAAGTTATGTAAAATCTCTGGAAATGATTGTTGTTGAGTTAAACGCGTGAGCATCGATTCAGATGCGCGTAGTTCGTCAACAGATAACAAACCGGTTTTGCGACGGTCCCTATCAACCTGTTTAGCGCGTGAATTGTTAATGAAACGAATTACATAAGCTCCAACACGCTTCAACCTATTGAAAGATGAATATCTGTCGAAATCGAATATTAATTTTATTTCTGTACTTAACATATTAAATGAATTCAACTTAACTTCCGGGAGATCAGTGCAATCGCTACTCAATATGTTATTATGCCAATCTGACCCACTTTCGTGTAAAAAGGAAGGGCCGTTCCACCACAAGTTATTATTAATTAGCATATCAAGACTTAACCCCCTAGACACCAAGTCAGCTGGATTATCTTTACTTCTAACGTGAAGCCAAGACGAATCACCAGTAAGTTCATTAATTTCCGTAACTCTGTTTTGTACAAAGGTTTTTAATGTATGGGGTGACATGCGTAACCACCCTATAACTATTGTTGAGTCAGTCCAAAAGATCACTCGAGTAAAAGTTAAACGTAAAGATTTTACAATATGATTATATAAATGCGCTCCCAACAGTGCACCACACAACTCAAGTCTCGGTATACTTACAACTTTTAATGGAGATACCTTACTCTTTGCACACAGTAACTTATTTGTAATGAATGAGTCTTTACTATAACTACGTACATACGCACAAGCACCGTATGCGGTTTGTGAAGCGTCCGTAAATATATGAAGTTCTGTGTATTCATTCTGCTCACCACGAACATAACGTGGGATTTTTATCTCGCCTAATGAGTTTAATGAATTAATGAAACGATCCCATGAAACCTTAACGCTATCGGTCACGGGGTCATCCCAACCTATTTTGCACAACCACAATTGTTGTAACAAAACTTTAGCTTCAATAACTGCCGGTGCTAAAAGACCTAAAGGATCGTATATTTGAGATATTATAGACAACATAATACGTTTAGTTAACCTAGTGGTAGGTGGATCTATCCTAGTGGTAAAATACAACTCATCACTGCTATTTAACCAACCTAAACCGAGAGTTTTGTTTTGTGTATGTTCTCCTATAAATAACTCTTTTGACGAAGCGTTATTGATGTCAAAGTTGAATGTCCACTTTCGTAGATGAAAGCAGCCGGAAAGAAATACTCGCGAAATCTTTTCACATATTTGTAAAAGATCCTCCTGATTATCATGACCGGTGACCAGATCATCAACGAACACATCCTCACTGATCCTCTGTGATATACTGACGTCATCACAATCGAGTGCAAGTTGTCTAATACATCGATTACTTAAAAACGGAGCTGATGCAGTACCGTACGTCACGGTGTTGAGTCTGTAAACTTGTAAAGGTTCAGAAGGGTTACTCCGCCACAATATTAGTTGTAAATCCCTTTGATCGGGTTGTATTAAAATTTGACGGAACATTTTTTCCGCATCGCTCAAGGCTACATAACGAAATTGCCTAAAACGAAGTAATATTGAAAAAATGTCATTCTGTAATTTAGTACCGATAAACTGAATATCATTTAACGATTTATTGGATGATGTTTTAGCACTAGCATCAAAGACAACACGTAACTTAGTAGTTGTGCTACTTTCGCGTAGTACACCATGGTGTGGTAAAAAATAATGAGGCGAACTATAATCTTCAACAAGAGTCATGTGACCTAACTCAATGTATTCTTGTATAAATTCATTATACATGCGCTTAAACAATAGTGACCGTTCAAACTTACGTTCTAACGATAAAAAACGCGTTTTAGCTAAAGAAAATGACTCACCTAAGGATTCAGATGATTCCTTAAGAGGTATTCTGACAGAAAACCTGCCATCCTGTTCACGCTTTGT
The DNA here is from genome assembly GCA_963576735.1 of Bedellia somnulentella. Lineage (NCBI taxonomy): Eukaryota > Metazoa > Arthropoda > Insecta > Lepidoptera > Bedelliidae > Bedellia > Bedellia somnulentella. The sequence goes on along the minus strand of OY755181.1, from coordinate 4,882,797 downwards.
AGTTTTAACGAATAACTCTTCGCAATGAACTTCATCTTGCGTTAGTAGGGAATTTGAGCTTTGTACGTCCTCTAATTCCCAAAACCTTCTCAACTGCGCATCAAGTTGTTGAGAAAAATTACAAAAAACTGTATTTGTTAAACGAGAGGTATTTGAAAGTACCGGACCCGAAATTAACCAACCTAACTTTGAACTTTGTAAGTATGGTCCGCTACTTAAACGAATTTTATGCGTATTTAATAGGTCCCAAAATGTATCTGCCCCTATCAGTAATTCGACTTCTGAAGGAACATGGAATGTGGGATCTGCAAGTTGAATGTTTTCAGGAATATTAATCACTTCACACCGAACACTCGACGCCGGTAAATATGATGTAATACTCGGTAGGACTAAACACGTAACGCGCGTTTGATAATCACTTTGCTTTGAACGAACTGTTATTTTACACGAATAACTAGCTTGAGTGACTGTCTGCCCTACTCCTGATATTCGAATAGTGGACTGTATACTAGGAATGTTTAGTTTATTTGCTAAATTTTGTGAAACGAAACAATTCTGGCTGCCATTGTCGAGTAGCGCACGAACTGTGTGAAAACAATTGTTATGATCAGCTACCTCAACGAGAGCGGTGCTTAGCAAAACTAACTGCACAGACAGATGTTCATTCGGGTGAGATTCGCGTGCATCGATGACGCATTCGTCCGAATAAGATTGAACAGCTGAGTGTAACGCGGTAGCCGATATTAAGTTATTATTTGTAGGCGACTCGACGCCCGTATTATCGATATGAAGTAAACTATTATGTTTTAATTGACATTGTTTACACGGCCCATAGGCACACTCGGATACTTGATGATACGAGTTTAAACAGTTACAACATAACTTCATTCTTTCGACGAAACTTTGTCGATCTTTAACGAGTAAATTTAAAAAATATGTACACGAGAACAAAGCATGATTTCCGTTGCACTTGGGACAAACACGATAACGCTTTTCGGGTTGTTTATTAGTGCGAGCGGAGCTAACGAAACTTTGTACTTGATGAGACTTTTGTGTGTTAGAATATTGTTGTTTACTCTCATAAGAATTTCTATTATTTGAATTGCTATTTTTAAAAGATGACGGCTTATTTTGGCTTAAATGAAACATTTCCAGCATATCGGCTCGGTTAGTAAGGAAGTTTAACAAATCATCTAGCCTTATCTTACTGTTCATGTCGGTTTGCGACTTAGTGACTAAACTACCCTTATAACCTTCCCATTCGCGTTCCGAAGTGAAATCTAATTTTGATACTATTAGATAGATAATTAACGTATCCCACGAATCGGTAGGTTCCTGTAAAGTTTTAAGAGCACGTAGATTTCTTAAAATGGTATCTACTAGCTTCCTTATCAGTATAGGCGATTCTTTAGTGATAGCTGGCGCGGTAAACAAAGACTTGACGTGATTATGTACTAAAAGTCGATCGTTTTGATATCTATTTACGAGTAATTCCCAAGCGTGTGTATAATTGTACGCAGTGAATTCTAAGGCACTAATTACCTGCGCAGCATTGCCACTAAGAGAGGATTTTAAGTAATGAAATTTTTGAATAGGGTCTAGATCTGTACGTTTGTGAATCATTGAAATGTATGAGTTTTTAAACTCAAGCCACTGGTCATACGAACCGTCGAAGACTGGGAGTTTAATGTCGGGTAATTTGATATTACTGTTACTATGAAACGAATTTAATGCTTTCGAGCTATTACCACTAGAATTGCCAGAATGGTCATTAATCAAACAATCAGCTATAGCGGTTATATTAAAATAAAGTTCTTCGAAATTTTCCCGATATTCATCATGAGATAAAAAATCGCTTTCTTCAGACAATTCAACTATCTGATTATGAGTTGAAATGAATTCTTTGTACATATCATTCGCGGCTTTAATTCTTATTTCGATTTCTGCCCTTTGAGGTGTAGTTAATTCCGATTCGAATTTTTTAACGAACTTTTCGAACGAAGTTAATCTACTTTTTAGAGCACCTCGTTTTCTTTTGAGTGAATTTAACGAATCACTAAAACATTTAACGGGAGATTTAGGGACTCTTAATGCATCTTTGTCGGTCATTTTCGGGGATAAATGGAAATATGGGGTACTTACAATAAAACGCGTCGGCTGTAACGAACGAAGTGCAGACGTTGCAAGACTTTTAATGAAACCCCAGATATAACACGGTATTAGCACTAGTATCAGCACAGGAGTAGGATTATGGAACAAAGGACTGACCGTTGTCGATATCTCCGATGATCTCCTGACTGCTTGGCTGGCTTCTTGATAGGCAACGAAGAATCGCTGGTTTCTTGATTATTTGGCGTAGAAGGTCCAAATGTTGAGGAACGAAGGTGTTTTCAATGAATTCCTTTATTGATTTCAGTTGATAAAGGTTTATTGGTTTGATTTTTTACAAAAATGATTAACAAATGCGATGCTTATCCGAAGACAGTTCTAACGAGAGTGTTGATTTTGAAAATTATGAAATGACGTCTATCGTCGCGCCCCCTATGCCATTTGACGGCCGCCGCTGGAACTAAATCTATTGTCATCGATTTTTGTTAGATGGCGTTAGGTGTTGAACAGCAGTGAAAGCAAAACACTAAACACTTAACCGGCCACCAAAGGTTAACTTGGTAATTGAGTTGTGTCCAAACAATGTCGGTGACCGTTAGCAAACTTTTGATAAAATGTCAGTTAGACATTTCGTAGAGGGAAAATAACAAGGAAAATGTTTTGATGCTGTACTCACGGATATTGAACATAATATTTTATGTCTTTTTGATACTTTATCGGCTAGTATCAATGTTCCTCAACGCTCTCGTCAAAGGTTTTTTCAACTATAACATTTGCCTTACATGATGCAGTTAACCGAATGAAAACACAAACGTGCTCTGTCTACGTTAATCTTGTCACACTCCTTCGTGATGTATTTACGTGTACAAACATAATATACGGTTGTATGTACAAATATTGTTGATCTAAGCTCGCCTTCTGTAACTGGATTTTATCAGATTACCTTTGAAGTGAACAAATCTTCACTGCTCTCATATATCTCAGACGTAGTGATAGGACCCTACTGGAATCATTTAGCTTATAAAGCTCTGAGTAATGATATGTTTACCGATTCGACATTGAAGAGCATTAATCCGCCAGTGTACTGAAGATGCAGAAGCCCGTCTTACATGCCGATAGTGAGATCAAATCACGTAAATGACAATAGAAGTTATTTGGTAACTAGAGCCCTAGGGATGCTATTTGTAAATGAAACAAAAAAAAACTTATCTATTTTTGTATAACGTTTCGTTTCGAATCATATTAATAAAATGTTTTTTTTTATTACTCCAGAGTTTTCATCCCTCAATGTCAAAGCCGATTAAAGTATTAGACATTTTATTTATTTATTTATTTGGATGAACAACAGATGTATTCTATCACATATTTACGAAAAAAAAAGGCAATGTCTCCATAGTGAGCATTTATCTGTAAGTATCATCAACAAAGTTAAAAGTAGAAAATAACATTACAAAGATGCAACAACCTGTGTTTTAATAGGAATAAACCTAAATAAAACATTTAATACGAAGAATGCGAGATAGAGCAAAATTTTGCATATCTGAATATTTTTTGAATACACCAATTAAAACGAGTGGTGAAATTCTCTTTGTAAGCAAATCTGGTGTTTAAATGTAGGTTTATTAAAATTTTAAATGCTGCTGCATTTACTAAGCTTTACTTAATACTGCTACATAGTTTCCATTGCTCTCGTACAGATGCACAAAGTTCAACGGGTTTGTTACTCCTAATTTTATAAATGTTTTGTAATGATTTGGTGCTGTAGCAGATTTGCTTTATAATGATAAATAAATTTCTCTATATATCCACTCGAAAATATAAAAAAACTGTTACAGCCATATATTCCAAAAAATATTAGAAGTTCACGTTCGGACTTTACTGGCTAAAAATATGGTGAAATAATTACACTAAAATAACCAGGAAAACTATAAAAAAAAACATTTGCAATCAATAGTGATGTCACAAACTCATGAACTGCTTATAATTTTAAAAACTAATCTCTACTCGTATGTATCAATTATCTTCATGAAAAGAAGACGAAATAGCACGTTGCAAATCTTTAACGAAAAAATACACAAGAGACATTTAGATAAGAAAAACCTTTGTTGCATCATGACTACCTGTCTTTCAAACCTCAGCGGATTTAGTCGCTAAGCTTCATGAAATTAAAGTCACATTGCTGACACTTCCACATTATTCCCAAAACTTAGGTTCGTATAATTTTATTTTTTTTCCAAATTGCATAATAAAAATAGGTCTCCAGTTGTCAAAAGTAAAATAAAGGTGGACCATTGGCAGAAATAAAGATTTCTGGACTAAATGTATCGAGATCTCGTAGAAGGAAAATATGTTTAAGAAAAAATCATACATCCATACTGACTTTGGAAGGTAGAACTTTGAAAATTCTTTAGCCACTTTTGGAACATTAACGAAGCAAAAAATTGTAAAACGAAGAATATTGGCACAATGATGATTGGCATTATATTAGCATATATTTTTGTCCATACTAATATTATAAATGGGAAAGTGAGTTTGTTTGTTTGTTTATTTGTTCCGCTTTCACGCCATAACTACGGAACCGATACCCTTGAAATTTTGCAGACGTATAGTTAAAAGCCTGGATTAAATAATAGGATACTTTTTATCCCGAAAAAATTGATGTTCCCGAGGGAAAACAAAAATATTGTATGCTTGCTAGATGTATTGGAGATGGCGCTGTGTGTCATTTAAAACAAAGTTATATATTGCAAACCAATATAAATATGTAAAGATAGAAGCTAAATGATACGATGATGAATCCACGAAAATGAGAAATATGCAAGGGTTCCCACAGGAGCATCAAAAAACCTTAACTCATATCTGGCTCAAAATATTGCAGTATAATAATAAAATAAAGGTTATTAGTGATTGTTCACCAACGGCATCACCCAACAATCACTCAAAAAGCCTCAACGTCTTTTATGGCCTTTACAACACCCGCGGGAATATAAATATAAAAAAAACAGAAGTTGAGATAGTGTTTCGTGATTTTGGATGTAAACCGAATGCAAAAAATGTAGTCCACGCGGACGTAGTCGCGGGCAAAAAGCTAGTATTAGTATATATTTTTGCTTTTGTGAAAGTTTTCAGTTAAAACTTTTAGCTCATTGAAATCATGTCATTTATTCATAGTCATCCATATATGTTGTCTATATACCGACGTTTCTACTTTAACAATAAAATCGCTCAGCAAAAAGCTATCCCAGCTAGTTTATGGTGATAAAATTTTAAATCCAAAACTCAATTTCTTGCTCTCTTGACTTCTTTAAAATTCTTCAATGTTTTATATTGAATAATGGGTCTTACGTAAGAAGTACTTTCTTGCTTAAAGTGTATTTTAACATCGAGTATTTCAACCATAAACTATCGTATACCATAGTATAGCTTAGAGTTACAGCGTATCATTTTATTTGATACGAGAATATCTGACAGAGTTTAATATCGTACCATGAGAATTCCTACAAGTACGGATCAAAGCTTTACAGACCAGTAAACAACGACTTATTACAGATATATAATCGTGCCTTTAGTTCACAACGACTTATTCTGGAGACTAAATGAAATATATTTTAATATTTAAGCATTTTATTTCCTATGAGTACTCCATACGATTGAGCTAAGAAAGTTTTAATTTTAGTAAGAATTGGAAATATAGAACACAGTTTCTTTCAAAGGATTGGTAAAGCAATCTTTGATAAATTTTAGGTGACATAAAAAGCTGCGTTATTTAAATGTACTGTTTGTGTTGTGTACATTATTTTCAAAAGACCTTGTGACAGAATAGGGCGTCAATTCTGCTCGTGTTAGTATCGAGAATTCGATATTGTTGGCAACGTTTTGAGAACTCTGTATCCAGCATTCCGGTGATACGTGTCTTCACAATACTTGAATTGATACAGCGCTCTTTGGGAATGTTCGCAATTTAGACTACGCATAGTTTGGAACAATATCTTTTCAAACTTTTATGGAAATTCTTTACTAGTTTTTTACTCGCATTGGATTCAATTCTATCTCATGACCTTGCTATTTCATTGCAAAGTCGCTGCAGCTGTAATTTATCTGAGTATGATACCTGCAGCAATTTGCGGGCACAAAAAAGGGGAAGTCAGAGCTTGATAATTTGAAATTTATTTTTGGTTCTTGATAGGTCACTATCCACATCGCCCAACAATCACTTTAAACTTACTTACTACTTCGCTTACCCAAATGAAAGTTCAATTCTAGAAGTACAGTATCGCTATTCTTGCCCTCCCACAAATATTATTCGTAGTGCATTATTATTTACAGATCCATTGCCATATTAATAACTATGGCTCCATATTTTATCCGTGCATTATATCAAAAACCAAACAACAAAACTTTAAAATCACATTTTAGGGGATACAAACCGAGCATTAACGTCCACGTATGAAAAGCAATCCGTTGATGAATTTATCGAAGTTGAGGTAAAAGCTTTCAAAAATATTAAGCCTGCTTCTAAATAGTCAACGCTACTGTCAAATGGAATAACATGGGTTACTAATACAGTTAATTGAAGTGCATTGCTTATTAATTATTAAAGTTTTATTAAACTATATAATCATTATTTCTGGAATTCTCAAAACAAAAGTATATTTTATTTTATAATAGGAACCATTAAAACAACTTGATTAAATAGAAGAACAATTGATTCGCAGTTATCTCACTTTTTGTAATACTTTCGACATACATTATAAAAAAATGCCATTTTGAGTTGAGTTTAGAGACTGAAAATAAGTCATTATAAAAGTTTTAGTTTTTATAAAGTGGACATTACACGGTATGGTACAAAAAGTACTAACTGAGTCATACTTAGATCACACTAGACTTTGACTTGCTACCGTTCTCTTTGTACCACGTCATACCATGTAATAAATACCCACTTTATATTTATTTTTAATAGTGTTAATTCAAAATAAAACTAATAGTGATGAATAGTTGTCAAAGTGATTTACTATGTGTAAATATTCATCGTGAACCATTAAAACATGACTATAAGTGTATTCAAGGAATATGACGACGATAAAAATATGACTTATTATGTAAATGTTTAAGAACAATCGTGTCCGTTTACCAAGAGAGACCGTGTTTGAGACAGATGGTGACAGCTCTCTTATCTTATTCAAATTGAGTTAGGTTGTTTAAGAAAATGTCATTTCAATGTTTCATTTTATTATATTAAAAAAAAAACTTTATTGGATTCAAAGACTTATCTCAGCTATGAATAACGAAATATTTTTTATTTTGAAGTTTAGTCCTTTTTATTTATTGTGCCCAAAACTCATTCAATTGTGCCCTTATATAAAGGAAAAGGGTCACACCAGGAAGCTAAAAACTACCGCGGAATCAGCCTACTCAGTGTTGTCGGTAAATTGTATACAAAGGTATTGATTGAAAGAGTGATGAATGAAACAGATGACAAAATTTGGGATGTGCAAGCAGGATTTAGAAAGGAAATGGGATGTATGGATCAAATCTTCTCTTTAAGGAGCATCAGTGAAAAGTTCTTACGCAAGAATCGAAAGGTGTATTGCTCCTTCATAGATTTAGAGAAGGCGTATGATAGGGTGGTGAGGAAGTATTTGTGGGAGGTGTTATCCAAGTTCGGCTTGGGGAGCCAACTTATACGTGCATTGGTATCACTCTATGAGGATTCTAGTGCATGTGTAAGAATAAACGGGGAAAACACAGACTGGTTCGGTATCTCTAGGGGTGTCCGACAGGGATGTGTAGCTTCTCCGAGGCTCTTCAATTTGTTCATGGATGACTGTCTGATAGAGTTGCGTGAAAGTGATTATGGACTGAGAATGGGTGGATTCGTCATCAAATGCCTCTTATATGCTGATGATCAAGTGTTACTTGCATCGTCGGTTGAAGAGTTGCAAGAGATGATGAATATTGCATGTGCGTCGTTTGAAAGAAAAGGAATGAGAGTGAATGTGGATAAAACCAAAACTATGGTTTTTGAGAGAGAGGAGAATATGACTGAATGCGTGATTAAGATCAATGGTAAGAAAGTGGAACAAGTGAAAGAGTTTGTATATCTGGGAAGTTTGTTCCTTAGGGATAAAAAGTGTGATGAAGACATTGAAAGAAGGGTAAAAAAGGGTGATGCGGTAAATGGAGCACTGGATAGTCTAATTTCTAGTCAATCGGTGTCCGAAAAGGCCCGAATGGCTGTGCATGATGCTGTCCTCGTTCCTACGCTTATGTATGGCAGTAATTTTGGGTGTGGCAGAAGAAGCATGAAAACAGAGTGAATGCAGTAGAAATGAGGTCCCTCAGAGAAGTTTGTAATGTGAGGTTATGTGATCGTGTGAGGAATTACGTGATTCGTGAAAGATGTGGTGTAAAAGATGATATTGTAAGAAAGATAGAAAAAGAAATGTTGAGATGGTTTGGGCATGTAGAGAGGATTGATGACAGTAAATTGGTAAAAGAGATCTATAGAGTCAATGTGGAAGGTAATGTTAGTAGAGGACGACCTCGGAGGACACATTTGGATCAAATAGGAAATGCACTCAAAAAGGCAGGTGACCGTAGTATGAAGAATAAAAGAGAATGTGTGAAAAGATTGATGGATGTGAATGAAGCTAGAGAGGTTTGCCAGGATCGTACAAAGTGGCGATCGATAGTCTCTGCCTACCCCAATGGGAACTAACGGCGTGAGAATATGTATGTATCTACAAGTCATTAAAGTGGGAGCTTCAGAATCAACGTTTCCTCAGAACTTGCAACCACTTGAATATGATTAGCGTGGGCTTACGCCACGTACCGGGTCGAGTGTTATACTAAACCGACTCATCAGGGCTTCCGTAATACTATTCAAGACTGTAGTATAATTATTACTGCACACGAAATTCACGTTGAATAATTTAGTTTTATCTGTAGTTATCTTTATATCTGTGGTTTTCGTGTGTGTGTTGTAAGAAAACCACCCGTTGTACTTCTGTTTGTAGTTTGCATATATTTAAAATTTGATGTGCAATAAAGAGCTAATCTATTCTGTTTTCCAGACGTGACATGACTAAGTACAACTCAGCCATGTGGGTTTCCTCACGATGTTTTCCCTCGCCGTTAATAACCATGATAAATTAACCACACATATGTCTTTAGAAAAGACAAATTGGTGTAGGCCCGACCCAGGATTTGAACACTAGTCGTTTGCATATATATATGTGTGGATGTTCAGAAGAACGAGTACCTCTGCCAACCCCTTCCGGGATATTCGGCGTGAACGTTTATGTTTATGTATGTTATGTTAATTAATATTATAGTAATTAATATTTAATGCAAAGCTTTGCCATAGTTACAGATTTAATATATCTAATAGGTGTATAAATAAGGAATGAGTCAGACAAATGTACCCACCAAAAACATTTTCATGTAAAATGTTGCCAAGACGAGCCCATATGACTCGCACTGTCAAAAAGTTATCAGATCTCATGTAGAGCCAAGCTTCTAACACTACACGCCCTAACTCTACAAGGCCTAACTTCACAAACTCTACACCTTAGTCAAAATATGTGGCTTGGCCGTTCGTTACTACAAGATCTCATGATTAACTGAATGAGTAATACCCAATTTGGTCCAGGTTTTGTTTTAGAGGGTTTCAGTTAAAAAGGTCTTTTGGGAGCAATAATTTTCGAATTTATTTGTGTTTTGCATTTCAGGGAAATCATTTTTATTCTTTTTAAAAAGAGATTTTGCAGTAGCCTATAGTTTCATTTATGTAACATTTATATTACGAGTTTAAGTTTCGTTGTCGTTGCCGAGTATTTTGTTCTGTCATGCATGGAATGCTCTACTATTTATAATGCTAAAAATTAAATTATGTTCAGTTTATTTTGTTGTACTTCTTAACAATCTAAATTGTTACTAGGAAAGTATTATTAATAAATAAAGGAAAAGAATTTTCGATACCAGCCGGAACCGAACCCACGACCTCCGGGTATACGCCTTTGCCAATTGAGCTATAGTGTCACTAGAATAGTATAGTAGCCACTTGACACTATAGCTCAATTAACCCGGCGTAAACCCGGACCCCACATGAGGTTTTCATGAACAAAACATTCTAATTATAGGAAAGTATTGCTTGTGTGTTTGTTTGGTAGTATGGAGTAGGATTCGGAAAAATCAACCGATGAAAAAACAATGTATACTAAAAATTTCAGATATAATATAGGCTATATAAAAATTCTGGCTAAATGGTATAGGCGATGACCAGTGATCGTATCGAAAATACAGTAAAAAAATATACCACTAAAGAACAAAATCACAAGTATTTTGTTTTTCAAAATCAAAGCCGGGGCGGATCACAATTGTTTATATATAAAAGACTAGTATTTAATAGATTCATAGCCTGCTAAGACATTTATTTCAAACAAACACAGCTTTTGAAACAATGCCCAACTTCACTAATGGCAACTACAGAACTAAGTAAATCTTAATTTGCAACAGATTTACTGCACTCGATGAAGCAATTGCTTTTGCAATTGCGTTAGTATTTGTTAAGATTAGTCAGATTCACAATATCTAATGGAAACAAACATGGTCTATCTCTATCGAAGAGCAGAATGTATTAATTTATTTTGATTTAATTCTACCGTCGTCGATTGTAATTCTTAGAAGGACAGCGTAAAAAGTTGTATTTTACTTCTAATAACCTAAGTAATATCGCCATCATAGCCTATGAAAAATAATGTTAAAATTTCACTAACCGTCATAAAATCGGGTGGAGACCGCAAAATATTGTTAAATGTTAAGGTGCAGAATGAAATTGGCAAGTCGGATCGTAAATATTCTCAATGGTTTCTGCTTTAAGGGATCCAATCTGTTTCGAGAGCTTGTCATATATTTTTACTGCCGAAACCTCCTGCGTAGAAGTATCGTGAAATGGCCTGAATGTTTTTTATTTCTATTTTATGTTATTGTAGGTTCTAATGTATAATGGGAGCGAAAAGACGTTATATGTTATAAATGTTAATGTAAGAATAATGCTGTCGTTGAAAAACAATAGCTTTAGACTTTAAAAAGAACTGCAAGGTTGAAATGCGGGTCAAACTATCGACTCCTTACGTGATAAAAGCCGGAACAGACGACCGCGCTTTTGCGGCTAAAAGCAAACCCGCCAAGACTGAAAAGCGTAGATCGAAATTGCAATATGACGTCAGATCACTCCTATCAAGTTCTTCAAGAAAACTTACTCGAGCATATCTTTCGGGTAACTTCAATCCAATACATATATATTATATATAAACTGGAGACTTATCAATCACCAACCATTATTTACTTTACTATTTTTCCTTACTTAACTTCTAAAAGAAGAAGATTTGTAGCCGTCAATTTATGTAACTCAACCGAACTAAACAATTAGTTAACATGAAGAGTAGAGTTACATATGGGCACAGCTTCTTGCTGCATTTGTCTAAAGAAAAAACACAAAATCATTTTTTTTACTTATTTTTTACACTTATACTCATGCAATTAATTTCCATCTGCCCACTCAAATGTATACAAGAGTTTCTTTATTATCATATCTAGACTATTAGTGTATCTGTTCTAGAGGTATCTGCTAAACAACACATTTAGAATTTCATTTTATTATTTAGAAAAAATAGTAGTACGATTTAACACTAATAAAATAAAGGATAAATAAAGAAATAAAAAAATTTCGGCAATAGCGGGGAAAAAAATAATCTTTCCTTTATTTATCCTTCATTTTATTAGTCATAATCCCCACATGAGGTTTTCATTAAGAAAAACATTCTAGGTAGGATTTATCCCCGTGTTTGTTTGGAATGCACCGCCATGCAGCGCTGAAGTGACTCAGCTGTAAAGTTTAGCTGTATAGAAACTTTTCCACTCCACACATACATACTACACTCATGTGTGCATGTAATTCGCCCACATGAACACAACACTCAAACAAATGAAATTTTAAACTCATACTTCAAAGAGCAATCTACAAAACGAATTATATGGATGCTAGACCCAAAAAGTCGCACTCCACCTAAATCAAAACGAACTGTCGCAAGCTGGACTCTACGTTTCAACGAATAACTAAGACAAAGGGCCGAATTTCCGTACAGACCCTTTCAATTCTAGTATAATATCATTGTCTCAAGAATCAAACCCATTATACCTGTAAATTTAAATATAATCGTTGTAATTTGAATTATTAGTTTTTTTTTATGCTCAGTGATACAGAGATATTCTTTACATTTGAGTTAGAGGAACCGTTGCAGAGAAAATGATGTGGATTTGGAAATTCGTAAAAGTTACTAATACCTCTAAAGAGTATTTAGAGTACATCCCTTCGTAGAGCACTATTTTTAATATTCATCGTTTGCTCTGGAAAGTTTCACCCATGCCGGTTTCTGTATCACTGAGCATAAAAAAAAACTAATAATTCAAATCACAACGAAATTATATATTTAAATTTACAGGTATAATGGGTTTGATTCTTGTGAAAATGATATTATACTAGAATTGAAAGGCTCTGTACGGAAATTCGGCCCTTTGTCTTAGTTATTCGTTGAAACGTAGAGTCCAGCTTGCGACAGTTCGTTTTGATTTAGGTGGACTGCGATTTTTTTTGGTCCAGCATCCATATAATTCGACTTGTAGATTGCTCTTTGAAGTATGAATAAATTATGAAATACTATTAATATTGAAATCTATATTTACAAGGTATGCATCAGATCTGCAAATGAAATTGGCTGAGTGCACTTTTTTTCGGCTATTCCCAGGAGTCTTACTCGATAGTCTTACCAGTAGGACTATTGGGATTTTTTGTCCCAAAAGACTTACTATACTAGTAAGACTACTGGGAAAAAAATCCCAGTAGTCTTACCAACGAATCAAAACTTTTTGGTACATCGAAATTTTCCAACTTTTATGCAGACCAAATAAGATAAATACGAGTAGACATACCTCTTTAGTGAAATTAAATGTAAGATATAAAATTTAATATTTTGTTGGCTGATTCCCTGTTCCATAATAATTTATCGAGGTGTATTTCCCATGAATAAAATAATTCACGATATATATGAAAATGGTTTGTTGTTTTAATATATTTTCCGCCAGAACGCAGTCCTCAAGAGGTAAAATAACTTATTTTTAGTTTACTTTGGTATTCGAAGTACCAGGGTAGCATAAATATAAAAGCAGCATCAATAAAAAAGCTTTTTAACTGGTATTATACACAAATATAAGTTGGAATTTCCACAAATAAATTAAAACTTTAACATTATATCATCATTAGCCAATAGACATACATAGGTGGACATAGGTTTCTCCCAAAGATCTCCACTTCGCTTCGCGCGGCCTTGACCAAGTCGTCGGTAAACCTTGGAACAACCGTCTTACTAATATGATTCATCAAAAATTTCGTGACATAGAGAAAAACATAGAGACAGACGGACATAAAAATAGGTGCGATACTTAAGCGGTGGAAAAATATTTTTACAGATTTTTACATTAAAGGGAGTTTATAAGTAAAAACAATTTGTAATTTATGCCCTCCTAGTACTTCAATTGAAAATTTAATTTATTTATTTATTTGAGAAACAAACGGTACACAATATTTCAAATAAGAGAAAAATACAGAGAAGTTCTTGACCTATAAAGTTTCTACCAATTGTTATAAAGACGATACAGAAAAATGCAAATTAAAATAACTATTGAAAACAAAACAATTATACATCGGTTGTAATATGGATTATTTATACAGGTATTTATGTACAGTACTCCTTTTGTTATAATTTCCAAAAAAAAAACCTGAATTCATTTATCAAAATGTATAGAAAAAAGGCGTTCTGAAAATGTGCACTTCATATTAATAAATCAGTAAAACTGAAAATATTAAAAACAATAATAAATGAATTAATAAGGTCCTGTCTATGTCTAATAATTACAGGGCCTATGTTTTAAAAAATATGATCAGTAAGACTTCATACATACATACATATACTCACGGCTAACAATCCCTAAAAGGGGTAGCCAGATCTGAGAAATTATAAATTCCTCAGCCACTTTTGGAAGTTGAGTGGGAAAAAGATGGTAGAATAAAGGTGGTTGGTGATGGGTCTCCAACCGCATCGCCCAAAAATCCCTTAAAAGCCCCAATACCGTTAGTCGCCTCTTACGTACACCCATCGGTAGAAACGGGGTAGTGCTATTCTAAGCCGACACTACACAGCCGGAAAGTACAGTAAGTAAAAATTGTACAATAAGACTAATGGGAATAATAAGACATAGACAAAGTCCTACTTTCGGTAAGACTATTGGGAAAAAAGTTCCCAATAGTTCTACTGGTAAGACTATCCAGTAAGACTACTGGGAATAGCCGCTCTTTTTGTACAATGACTCCCATAGACTGGCAAGGAGAACTTTAAATTGTAATTTTTCCTCATTGGCATAACTCTTATAAAATATTTATTAATTTATCACTTCACCAAAAGCCCTTGGTCATCATCACAAGTATCTTTTTAACGGTAGAGAAGGTGTTTAAACAGAAACGAAAAGCAAATGTTATGGGTTATTGGAATTTGAATAAATTGTTTATATTGGCGTATTTTGATTATTTTCACGTCTTTTAATGAACCCATTACATTTTGTAATTGCACATACGTTTCAACTCCAATTTGATCTACTCCTCGTCACACGAGAACTACTATTAGCTTTTAAATCAGTGTCGGAACCAGAACAGCGTAAAGCACCACAGCGCCATTTGCACCATTACTGCGTCTGCACTAAGAGAGCATATGTTATGCTTAATTTATATAGCCTTCTGGCCCCTATTTCAATTCAATTCAATTTTTCTTCAATGGCCTTTGACCGTGTTTAAACACAGTTACTTTGCCAACGTCCAGTGAAAAGAAAACACATATTGTTAAGTTAAGAAAATTTTGAAACTAATTAACAGACACTGAACATTCATGGTTGAAAAATAAAATAAATATTAACAACAAAATATTTACTACAAAATTAACAATATGAACAAAAAGAATGTATTATAATTTTATATTATGGACCTTGATGAAATGACACTGGCCCCTATTTCACCAACATGACAATTGTCAGTGACATTTGTCGGCTGAGATATGTCAGTAACAAGTGACAACTGATAAGTTTGTAAAATATTTCGTGTAGTAATAGTTCTTAACATGACAGGCATAATGTTACAATTGTCGATAACTTAATCTTATGACAATTGGCCTAGACCTCGCTTTTATAATATACCCTTTTTATATTATAAATCGATAAAGGACATCAAACTAAACCACTTTGCCCATGGAATGCCTATCTAAAATATTGTAATTTTCAAAAAAATAATAATAAAAAATTGTCGTACCTAGTTCAAACTGAGAATGTATAGAATGAGATTCTTTGCTTCAGTGAAAATAAGAAATAAAAAAAAACATTTGATCTATGCTTTTCGCTCTGTAAACAAAAATATTACTTCTTTCGGTATTTTCCAGTTCTATTGATCGTCGTTGAAAAATAATATCATGAAAATAAACCGGTAAGCGAGCGTTTGAACTGGAAAATACCGAAAGAAGTTATGTTTTTGTTTACAGAGCAAAAAGTATATATCAGATGTCTTTTTTTTATTTCTTATTTCTACTGAAGCAAAGAATCTCATTCTATACATTCTCAGTTTGAACTTTTTTAAATATAAATATCTAGAAAATTTAAATATTTTAGACAGTCATTCCACGGGAAAAGTTGTTAAGTTTGATGTCCTCTATCGATTTATAATATAAAAAGGGTATGTTATATATATTATAAAAGCGAAAGTTATTATGTTATAAAAGCGAGGTCTAGGCCAATTATGTTGTGAAACAAAGACAATTTTTCCAACTCACCATATTTGTAGATTTGTCAGAAACTATTGACATGAGATCGAGGGTGTATCAGTCTAGCGTGAGGGCTAGCGTGACAATAGTCGTATTTTTAAGTTACAAAATGGCGCTTCGTGAAAGCAATAGTAGTAGCACTGATTGTGATTTATATCTGGGATAATGTATAGAGAACAAATAAATTTCTCTTTCGACATATCTGAATTTGCGTTTAAGGAAAAAATTCGGATAAGCAAAACAAGTGTCGAATATTTAACATATGAAATCGGCGCAGTCATAGTTTTTCTTGACAATTGTCTGACTTGTCAGAGTGGTGAAATAGGGGCCTGGTCGTCAAAATCATTTTGCCATATAAACAATATAGTTTATAAATACTCGTATATGTTTTTTATTCTTAGACTTACTGTATCTGCACTAACGACTAGTGTTCAAATCCTGGGTCGGGCCTACACCAATTTGTCTTTTCTAAAGCCATATGTGTGGTTAATTTATCATGGTTGTTAACGGTGAGGGTAAACATCGTGAGGAAACCCACATGGCTGAGTTGTACTTAGTCATGTGACAGTGTATTCGTACAAAACGGCGATAGGCCTGCCCCCTATCACGTGAGTACACTGTCCATGCAAAACGTGGGTACTCTGAACACCAGGTGACAAAGTCACGTGATCTTCAGAAGTATTAGTACCTCTGCCAACCCCTTCGGGGATATTCGGCGTGAACGTTTATGTTATGTATCTGCACACGATTTTTTAAGAATCAAACCAGTTGGCTGGTTGTGTGGCTAACCTTAAAGGTGTTTTTGCAAATAACACAAATATATTTTTTAATTTATCTGATGTTGATTGTCGTGCAAATTGATACTGCGCGAGATACAGGTGATGAGCTTAGTTTAGGTGTAGCAGACCATATTTTGTAAATCGATGTTTTTTTTCTGAATAAAGAATTAAATTGAATAGACCTTCGGTGATGTATTGCTTTCTCTGATTCTCACCTCTACTATATTTTTCGGCCAATTTTTATGAAAGAAGTTTGGAAACCACGAAAATGTGAAAATATAGCTATTTTAAACCAGGATAAATACGCCCAATAAATTTTAACTGATTTACACATTAACTTGAACTTTAACTTAAACACAAATAGGCCAAGAAGAGGCTACTTTTATAATGCAATTTTACGTAGTTAATCTCGATTTCTTAGTTAGTCTGCCTCTTAAACTCAACTCCACGTTCACGTCCTCAAGACCCAAAGTAGTGGCAGAGGTACTAATACTCCTTAACGTGGAGTAACCTTTTACTCATCTGGTATTAAGTATATATAAGTATATATGTTTAGCTTGGACTGTGCATTCACGTGATAGGGAGCATTTCCATCGTCATTTTGTACAAATACACTCTCACATAACTAAGACCAACCGTTGGGATTGAGGGTTTCTTCTCGATGTTTTCCCTCACCATTAAAAACCTTTGAATTGTACCTCACTGTAAACTGTTTGATCATATTATTATTTTTGTAAATTTGTGTTTGGTGTGCAATAAAGAGTTATTCTATTCTATTCTAAATTGACCAACGGTGTAGGCCTGATGCAGTATTTGAAATGATATCTCCTGCACAATAATCTTGATTGTGGTAGCTCCACTGAGCAATCAAGATTATTGTAAAATAATTATTGGTTATCTGATTATCTGTGTAGTGTCTCGGCTTAGAATAGCACTAACCCATTTTCACTCGCGGGTCGTCAGAGAGGCGAGTTCAGGGGCTTTTAAAATTATTATTTTGTGATGCGACTGTAGTTATATCATCACCTGGGTATCCATTCTTGGTATTAAGCCGTATAAATATGTATGTATCATTACAGATTCTAAAATATGTATTACTTTGCTTTTTTGACATTATAAAAATTAAATTTATAATATAAAAAAACATAGTGCATAGTGCATAGTGATCATTAATATTTCGTATCGATGAATAGGAATAATTTCTAGAATGAGTAAAAAACTTTAGTACTTACGAGATAAAAAGCTACACAATATTCTCGTAAGAAAACTATTAATAATTTGTGATTTTTTTGTAAAACAAAATAGAAACTCCTTTGCTATTCAAATATTTCAACATACATTTAAATAAAGTTAAAACTTCCCTAAAAGGATGAACACAACATTCTAATTTGAGATTTATAGGCAAATAACAGAGCTTAAAGAACGGTGGACCGCAGGCTTGCTGTCAAAACTTTACAGAGCTTATTATCCTCATCAAAAAATACTTTTCTAATTCATTTAATGAACTGCTACAACGATGGACGATTTAAACCCTTATTATTATTTAAGTTGTTTAACTTATTATTAGTAGCGTAAATATTATTTAAGGTGCCTACACGATTACAACGATTGCAATATTAATTTATAGTTTTATAGTTTATGATCTAAGTAGACCACACGTAAATATGTTTATGTATATTTTTCTTATATTATATTAACAGAATATATTATCCAATGGGGAATAAAAAAAGCTAGCCTCAGAAGAATTTTGAAAAGCCCTAGGGCCTAGAATACTTATACTTAAGCATTTCATGCAAAATAAACAATAAACCCTGAGCTTATTTATATACTTCAATATTTTAAAATTACCTATAGTCCAGTCAAAATAGACATTCCAGTTTGCATTAATTCCCAACAAGCTGAATTTTTGTGTAGGCCTTGAATACGTCATTACAAATGATATGTCAAAAGTCCCCATTGATCCCGCTTGTGCGTTGTTTTTTATTCGAGGTCAAAGGTCACAAATTTGCGTGTTTTTGCGTATATCTCTGAAACAACGAGAGTTATCGAAAAATGGTTCGAACAAAGTTTGTAGATCGTAAAATTGTCTACAAAAAATATCTCAACACTTTTTCTTGTACGGTGCACTGTTCTCGAATTATGGCTATTTTAAACATAGAAAACACGAATATGCACTCATACATGGCTAGTATGCATCATCGAGTTAACCATTTACACAAAACATAGTTTTATTTGCCCCATGCACACAAGTACGTAAAAAATATACAATTCTGAGCGAGTCATCGTCCGTCCCTAATTCTATTGGGCGGTTGGCCTTCAGAAACATCTGCCTGCGATACTCCATTTCTCGGGTCTATACCTGCTTTCCGAAGGACATAACTCTAGTAAATGCAGCCAGTTTTGAACAGTTTCCATAGTGAATAGACGTGTTTGTGAATTATATTCTCTTTTTAAACAGTGCCGTTACAAAATTTTGTAAAAATGTCAGAAGTTTGCTTTATTTGCAATGAATCTTTGACAGAAAGTGAAATTGTGGTTGTTGATCGTGGGCTAAAGACTTTAATGGATTCAAGTACTGAAAGGGGTGATGGGTACAATGAATATTTGAAGGACAAAACATCTGTAACGATACATAAGCAGTGTCGTAAAGCATACACCCGGAAAAGCAGCATCGCTGCAGCTAAAAGACAGCGTGAGGTGGAGATAGCTACCACATCTCGGATTAGTCCTCCTCGTACTAGAGTACGAGGGGGACTGTGGCCAAGAAGCAGATAAAATGGCTGAAATGAAAAAAGCGCAGCATCTTCGACGAAGAGTGTCTCAAGTTTCAACCCTTGACTTCAAGAAAACCATCTTGAAGGAAGCTCAGATTCGTTCTGATGAGCTAGCAAGAAGTGTCATTGCCCGCATTCAGTACGAATATGACTTAGTTGCTGCTGAGGCTACGTACCACAGTGATTGTTACACTTCATTTCTGAAACCCACCAGTGGAGGTAAAATCGGTCGTCCTGAAAGTGATTCTATTACTTTAGCGATGGAAGAAATATTCGCATTTATTGAAAATCATGATGATTGTCAATTTTCAATACAAGAATTGAAAGATATTTGCAAAGAACCATCGATCGATAATAGAACAATTAAATCAAAACTCAAGTTAAAGTATGGTAATAGAATCATTATAACTGAGAAATTAGGAAGTTCGACATTCCTTTGCTTCATTGACAATCAGCATGACGTCCTCAGCAAAGCTTGGTATGAGAATAAAAAGCAAAATAAAAAGGTAGAGAGATTGAGAATACTTGAAGCAGCTGCAGCAATCGTTTGAGAAGATATTCAGTCGATAGTGTTTGACACTAATAATTATCCTCCACCTACTCAGATGTTCGAAGATATCAATAGTGATATTCCAGAATCTTTGACATATTTGTTAGAGCAAATAATTTTGAAAAATAAACGATGCAAATTGGAACAGTCAAAATTAATATGTACAAATGTCAGCCACTGTATTATAGCTGCTGTTCGGCCTAGGTCAAAATACGATGTTCCCACAGTCTAAAATCACGATATCTCGAAAGCAATGCTTTGTAGAAAAAAAGTGTTAAGATATTTTTTGTAGACAATTGTACGATCTACAAACTTTGTTCGAACCATTTTTCGATAACTCTCGTTGTTCCAGAGATTTACGCGAAAAACGCAAATTTGTGACCTTTGACCTCGAATAAAAAACAACGTACAAGCGGGATCGATGGGGACTTTTGACATATCATTTGTAATGACGTATTTAAGGACCACACAAAAATCCAGCTTGTTGGGAATTAATGCAAACTTGGATCATAATTTAGTCTATTTTGACTGGACTACTAGAAATATTTTGTACTAACAGACTCGAACAATTTCCAAATATAAAAGCAACGTTTTATGTTGTCAAGTATTTGGATTTGACATGAGAAATCCCACGGCGAGGTAATCTTATTTAAGAACAAAATCATAATGGCTTTATAAACGTTTGTTATTGCATGGTATCAAATATCTCTTGTAGGATGTACTCATATTTCTGTTTAAGCATATCTTTTATACTACGAAATCCATGGAGGCTATCAAAAATCCTTTTTCCTAGTTGTTATTTTAAGAAAGTCGATGTGTTTTATATTTATTGTATTGTGTTAAGTTAATATGTTATCTATATATCTAGAAGTAACTGGAAACCCAAGAACAGGCTCTTACCTAGGACAAAGGCATGCAAGGACCCTTCTGTGTACTGAATCACTAAAAACTACCGCTTCCTATCTTCAAATCCTGTCTAAGCTTCTGGAATTTCGTCAACAAGTGTAAGTATCTTGAAAAGCCGAAACGTAATCAATACAAGAAATCAGTTTAAAAAAGCATGTAATTTTACTTTAAAATATAAAAAATGATTGACTACAGAGCCGTGTTTAATTAGAAGAAGAAAAAAGAAGAAGAATAGAGTTTATTCGCAGCAAATATGGCAACACAAAAAGTAATAAAACTTCAAACTAACACTAAAGAAAAATAAATTAAAAAAAAATCAAAAGCATTTAAAAGGAAAAGTTAAAAACAATGTAAACAAAACCGTGAACAGTGACAAAGAAAACAAAATAATAGAAAAAACAGAGATCATTATAAAATTAAACAAAACAAAATAATAATGTTAAAACTTTGCACCCTTTTCAGCGAAAGGACACTGACTCAGCAAAAGCTGCGAGGTTTGACCTCACAGCACTGATTTTCAGTCAGTGCATTCACCAGTGACAACACGAGAGTGTCACAATCGGATTAACAGTCGATATAAATATAGAATAGAATAGAATAGAATAGAAAACTCTTTATTGTACATCAGATATGGAAAAACAATTACAAATACACAGAATGAATTAACAAAAGTACAATTGGCGGTCTTATCACTAAAAGCGATCTCTTCCAGACAACCTTTGAATGGAGAGGTCAATAAATTAGAGTCATGTGAGATAGATGTACAACAACATGGTGAAACTGATGACTATGCGTTAATCTGCATAAACAATACAACAATCCAGTCATACTTAAATCTAGTTATAAAATAATAAACTATTAACAAACATATAAATACTATGATACAATAAATTAAAACTACATACAAATATTATGATACATATTTTTATTTATATACTTAATATATATAATTTAATTTGCAACAGTATTATAGCGTTTCAGTGAGGTAGTGCTTTTTTACCATATCCTTAAAAATAGATTGGGATTTAGCCTGACGAATCTCTACCGGAAGTGCGTTCCACAATTGAACAGCCTGCACAGTGAAGGAGGAGCCATAGTAATTGGTTGAATGGGAGGGAATGCTTAATAGAAGATTATGTTCAGAACGTAGATTAAGATCGTGGGAAGAGGAGAGAAATTGAAAACGTTCTTTTAGATAGAAAGGGGTGGCAGGATTGAATAAAATAGAGTGAAGGAGAGAAAGTGTATGTGCATTCCGGCGGAGACGAATAGGAAGCCATTTCAGTTGAGTGCGATATACAGATACATGATCATATTTCCTCAATCCAAAAATAAACCTAATGCAAAAGTTTTGGAGGCGCTCAAGTTTATTAAGTTGCTCTTCAGTTATATCAAGGTAGCAGGTATCAGCATAGTCAAGAAGGGGCAAGAGAAGTGATTGAGCTAACGCAGTTTTAGTAGCAGTAGGAAGAAAATTACGCAACCTTCTGAGGGATCCCGCTGAAGCGAACATCTTTCGGCTAACCATTTCTAATTGTGGCACCCAAGATAAGGTGCTGTCTATCATTATCCCTAGGTTTTTTATAATATATAGCTCATAAATGTTATAAAAAAGGAGAGAAAAATATATACATTATTGTTACATTACTATAACATTCTAAATACAAAATAAAGTATAAATACATACACAAAATATTCGATTTATATTAAATATTAATTTTACTTATATTTAAAAAAATACGCAACTACGATAGACAGATAGCATATAGCTGTGTCGTGTCGGCTTAGAATAGCACTACCCCATTTCTTCCGGTGGGTGTACGTAAAAGGCGACTAACGGTATAGGGGCTTTTAAGGGATTTTGGGCGATGTGGTTGGAGACCCATCACCAAAAACCTTTATTTAAACATCTTTGCCCCGCATAACTTTCCAAAAGTGGTTGAGGAATTTTTAATTCTTGAGCTCTGGCTACCCCTTCTAGGGATTTATAGCCGTAAGTATATGTATGTATGTATGTATGCATATACTAAAAATAATAATAAAATAAATAAATTAATGACAATTATAAAATACAGAAAATTGAGAACAGGATTGGATAGGATAGAATTCTATGAAAAAAGTTAAATTTAGATTTAACTAGAGATACGTTAAACTCAATAGTAATATAAGTGAACGCTTGATAGCAACTCTCATTATTAACTTGCTGAACTATATTGCTAATTTGTGGGGCCAGACTGAACTTTGTATTCGTGTTAACTGATGTGCTTATTTCTAGTGACTGCTCTGCTTAGCATTCCAAGTTTCATTGGTCTCCATGATCAAGCAATAGTAACTAGATTATTTAAAAAAAAATGAAAATAATTATATGATTGATGGATGTGAATGAAGCTAGAGAGGTTTGCCAGGATCGTACCAAGTGGCGATCGATAGTCTCTGCCTACCCCAATGGGAACTAACGGCGTGAGAATATGTATGTATGTATGTATGTATGAAAATAATTACGTTTACAATAACTTTTATTATAAGTTAAACTGGGAAGAAATATTAAGCTTGAATCATCAAGTTTATTATGAAGCTCTACCTGGAGTTTCATAGAAAGAACTAAAAACAAACTAATTACAAAATGAAATGGCATAAACGATTTTCATATAAGGGTTTGTTGTGTGAACATGTTATTATACTACCAACCTTAAATTATATTATCTAATGTACCTACTGAATAATTAAAGCCGTACCGAAAGAGTTTTCGTACAATCAATGCGGTTTTTCTATGAACTTACGGTTCTGAAATTCGTAATAAGTTATTATGTTTTTGTTTACATTGTACTAATACTAATATTAATAAATTTCTTCGCTTAATTCCGCTAAATAAAACCTGCAGTCTTCATGCAACATGCACTGTGCACCGCCCGCCCTCCTACTTACGACAAATCGAAAAGCAGACAATGCACCACACATACACCCGCAAGCGAAAACCACAGGCAACCACAAACATGCGACGCGTTTCGACTCAACACGAGTCATTGTCGAGCAGTAGACATTTCGGCAGCTACCCACCGAGTGCCGGACCAAAGTAACGCCTGATTCAATACTATACATTGTACTAATTAAATAATTAAAACAGGCGTATTTACTCATAAATAAAAGATGTTATTAAAGGAAAGAAAAATTTTGACACTGGCGGGGTTCGAACCCGCGACCTTCGGGTATACGCCCCCGTCGCTCCCGACGCTCCCCGTCGCTCGAACCCCGCCAGTGTCGAAATTTTTCTTTCCTTTAATAACATCTTTTATTTATGAGTAATAATCCCCACATGAGGAATTCATGTCAAAAAACATTAGGCGTATTTACCTTTATTTGTTGTTAAATACGTAACCTAATTCAATATGTAATTACTCAAATTTTTGCACCGTAATTAAAACGCTAAAATCTGTTACGCAATCTTCCATTTAATCTAAAAACAATAGGTTACAAAGGACTGTTAGATTCGCGCTTCTATCAAAAGCAAACAAGTGATAAAATTCTCATTTAAAACGTTTAGCTGAATCATTTCCGTGACGTGACTGACAACATAAAAGCCACAATTTGTTAAGAATTTTATAAAACAAATACCTCACTTTATAAAGAGTAGTTTCAATGAAAACTAAAAAACAATTTTGTATTACAATAAAATTTAAATTTTGTCTAGGGGTGAGTTATATTTTGTAAATGAGCACTAAGAAGGGTTTTCAGAAGTTCCAACACTAAGTTGAAGTTAATATATAAGATTTTATATTGTGTCCTCACGGAGAGGACGGCCGCGCAAGACCAGATTTAAAAGAGAAAGGTAAAAGATTTTTTACAAAGGGAGTCGGAAGTGAGAAGAATAAATAGCATGCAAAAGAATAATCAATACGAGGCAAGATTTAGACAGATCAATAGTCTCTGCCTATCCCAATGGGAATAATAGGCGTGTGTATAACTCAGTGTTTGTGCACGTAAAGTCATAGTGGCTATTTTGGGTTGGTTTCCAGAAATCATCACGATATTAGAACATACTTGACTTAAATTGTTTTTTTACCTCTTTTATTGTAAAAGATATAGCAACGTTTTATTTTAATAAGTGAGTGATCCAGTGAGTGCTCTAAACATTACTTGAAAATTATGTCAAAAGAAAATCTAGTAACCGAATATTAAAATGCAACAAAATATTCATAAGATGTTGTTATAAAAACTTTTTCGTCATTTTTTATTCGCTAGCAAATCGGCATGTAAGCTAGGTGGGCATGAATGCTTTGAATGCCGAAATTTGGAGCAAAGCCGGACGAAATCAAACATGAGCTGTTTTAAATTGTTTTAAACTTTTTGTTTTTTACTGAGTCAGGTAAAGCAAATGGTTGAAAACTTCCACCGTTAACATTAGTCAAGATAGGGATTGTTAGCTTCCTTTGTCTTTCCTACTTTTTTGCTTTAGGAACAGGTTTACAGTCTATATCAATTAGATTCAAAATGATTGTAAACAAACCATTGCCGGTTATAAAATCATTGATTACATCAGGAAAGTACTTCCACGTCACTTCAATTTTATATCCGTCAATTAGAAAAAGTGTGGTGTGAAAGATGATATTGTAAGAAAGATAGAAAAAGGCATGTTGAGATGGTTTGGGCAGATAGAGAGGATGGATGATAGAAAATTGGTAAAAGGGATCTATAGGGCTATTGTGGATGGTAATGTTAGTAGAGGACAACCACGGAGAACATCAAACCAGTTTGGTCCAACCAAATTGAGAGTGTGCTCGAAAAGGCTGGCGTCCGAAGTATGAAGAATAAAAGAGTATGTATGAAAAGATTGATGGATGTAAACGAAGCTAGAGAGGTTTGTCAGGATCGTACAAAGTGGCGATCAAGAGTCTCTGCCTACCCCAATGGGAACTAATGGCGTGAGTATATGTATGTATGTATGCAATTAGGAATAACAGTCGTTTACTTATTAAACAAAACTAGCTTTTTGCCCGCGACTACGTTCGCGTGGACTACATTTTTTGCATCCAGTTTACATCTTAAATACCAAAGCTTCTTCAAGCAAGCAAGTCTTCCAAGCTCAAACAGAAATAATTTACCGTTCAAAATAAATTATTACATGATTAAAACTTCGGAATGTTCTCATTTGGCCGTTTGAAACATTTTCGACCAATGAGCGCGCGCGGTTGGCAGGAAATTTGGCAAGGGCTTCGCCGTATTCGAATTTGCATTTTTCTTTTTTGCTTTTTATTGCTCACCTGTAATTGGGATACGGGTCAAAATGGTATCTATGTGTGCACGAACTATTCACGAACAAGTTGGTACTTAATAGAATGACTAAATCACTATAGTAACGCAATTTGCGCGCGCTTTTACTCCAGCAAAGTCTATGGGTCTTAAATGTATGTGTGTGTGTGTGTTCGTGTATGTGTGTATGTATGTTTTAATTATGCTTATACTGGTTAACTTTGACTCGTTTTAAATGTTTCTATAACATTCTTACGAAATTCAAATCTGTTTGAAAAAAAAGGGTCCAAATCACTAAAGTTGTTGTTGAATTCGTACAAAATACGGCGGATGGGAGCATTTTGAGAGTAGTTTGTTCTTGAGCGTGGAATATGAAACAAAACAACAACTTTGTGTACGTAACGTCACACAAATGATTTGATGGACAGTGTATTCATGGGATATGTATTTTATATGTTACTAGTATGTAATACTGCATTACGGGTAATGTAACAAACCTCATTAAAAATCGTCACTGAATTTATAAATATTTGAATGATAATAGACGTGAAGAACAGACGAATATGTACAAAAGCATTGAAGTTTCGATTTTACTAGCTCAGACAATTTTAGCACTCAAAAAATACAAACGTTTTAAAAGCAGAGCGTGGAAATCCAGAAGCTTAGATAAAAAAAGGTACTAAGAATTTTGTTTGTTAAGCAACAAAGCGATCTTTTGTGTCTGAACCCGAGACTCAATACCCCAGGTAATATGCAACGTAATAAATACGTTGAAAAGGAAAAAACAAAAAGAGAACAATATGATTCGCTTCTCGATTCCTACTGTTCATCGAAGCGTGAACTTTCCCAATATATTATCGTGCTTCACTTATCAAACGAAACTTTTACGCGAGATTTGGCTCGCGATAGGTTTTCACATCCTTCTTTTATGACGAGAACGATGTTGGAACATTGAAACAATGAGATAAACCACGATATTTATCTTTGGCCGATTTCAGAATGTGAAAATACTTCTTACTTTTGATACTTATTCAACGATTCAACCTACTAAAATCTTGTGGTTATCCCTTTCAGAAATTATAGCTTCATGGACATACATAATATGATTTCGGTTTAGTAACGTTAGCTAGGTTAGAGATATAAAGAGTGTAAAAGATATCTGCAATTCCATATGTCTATAGGAGACGGCATCGAAAATTCGAAATTTCAATTTTATTCGATACTTAAGGTACAAATAAACATACTTTAAACATTGAATAAAAATCTGTTATAATTCAGAAAGGTACTACTAAAGGAGGGGTAAATTATTTAAGTTATTTGCTTAAACTCAGAAATAATAAAACATATATCTGCCTCTTTAAGAAAGGAATCGGTGAAAAATAATTTAACTTAAAAATGGCTGGTACAGGCATAATAATTGGGTAACATTTCCTAGCAACAACTAGAGGAAAAAGCTTTACTTTACAAAAGGACACGAATATTATCAAGTTTTTTTTTCTCTACTATGTAAATAGTTAAATGGATTTTTTATGTTTTCTCAGATTTATATCTATATCAATATATAAAAGTTGTGAAAATACAAATATATTTAGTGAATTTATAATTGGAGTAGCGTCTTTTTTTTCTCCGGGCCTTTGTTTTGCTTTAATACGGGATATAAACTAGCTATGCCAAATAACATACATACATATACTCACGGCTATAAATCCCTAGAAGGGGTAGCCAGAGCTAAGGAATAAGAAATTCCTCAGCCACTTTCGTAAAGTTAAGTGGGGAAAAATGCTAAAATAAAGGTTGCATCGCCCCAATGTTCCCTTAAAAGCCCAATACCGTTAGTCGCCTCTTACGTACACGCACCGGAAGAAATGGGGGTAGCGCTATTCTAAGCAGGTACTGCACAGCAATAAGCCATGCACATGCCACAGCATTATGCCAAATAAGTCGTGCTAAATTCTATTTAATTATAAAACACTGTCAGCAAATATACCAGCACCTAGTCGTCTATATACAAATATATTCGTAAACATGAAAAACATGTATAAAAAATTTGACGTAGGCGAATAAAGAATTACACGCTTATAGCTTATATCCCAAAGGAGTAAATTAAACTATTTTTACATTTATACATACGTATACTCACGGCTATAAATCCCTTAGCGGGGTAGCCAGAGCTTTGGAATAAAAAATACTTCAGCCACTTTTGGAAGTTGATTGGGAAAAGATGGTAATAATAAATGTTTTTGGTGACGGGTCTCCAACCACATCGCCCCAAAAATCACTTAAAAAAGCCCCTATACCCTTAGTCGCCTCTTACGATCACCCACAGGTAGAAAAGGGGTAGTGTTATTCTAAGCCGACACTACACGGCACAATTAATTTAGTTATACATTTAAAGTTATAAATTTTCTTTGAAAAAGATAGTAGAGAGTAATATAAGTTTAAAAAATTATTATATGTCTCTATTGTAGTATTAATTAGCCTACTAGTTCTATTAAAATAATGATTTGTGTAGTAGTAAGTTAAGTAATTTATAACTTTTTCGTATATACAAACACAATCGTTACAAGTCCAAACTTAGATTACACTTGATCCCGATTGAAAGATCATTAAGCAACTATATGAACTACAAAAACTACAGGTCATCTTTTATTTGTTTGCGGTAATTCGTATATTTCGGCTGCAATGTATTTTTATACGTTCAATTCATATCACATAAGACCATTTTATATTTTCGCTACCGATCTCTATAAAAAAATAAATATTAATATCCCTATTAATTTAAATCTTTTTGTTCATGAAAACCTCATGTGGGGATTATTACTAATAAATAAAGAATAAATAAAGGAAAAGAAAAATTTCGACACAGGGCGGGGATGGAACCCGCGACCTCGGGTAAACGCCCCGGACGCTCTGCCAACTGAGCTACCGTGTCAGTTGGCTGCCAGTGCGAAATTCTTCTATCCTTTATTTCTTTTACACGTTAAAGTAGCTGTTTGCGTTTCCTACCTCCAAATTTTTACTAATTCGGAAGGCCACTTGTCTATCTTTTCAGATAGAATGCAAATGTTGAGAACGCCTAACTATCACATAATTTAAATCTTTTTGTTCATGAAAACCTCATGTGGGGATTATTACTAATAAATAAAGAATAAATAAAGGAAAGAAAAATTTCGACACAGGCGGGGATGGAACCCGCGACCTCGGGTAAACGCCCCGGACGCTCTGCCAACTGAGCTACCGTGTCAGTTGGCTGCCAGTGCGAAATTCTTCTATCCTTT